>OX451206.1:23731510-23961762 GCA_949628255.1 Macrophya alboannulata | reverse complement strand
TCAATTCCGAGGAAAGAGTCTGGAAATTCCTGAGTCAAAACTGATGACTCTCTCTTCTCGATCTTCAGGAAAAGTGACTATAGATCTCGGATCTCTTCCCTGATCGTTAACCTGCAGCAAACGTCCCTCTTTAAGATACGAATTATAGTTTTTCTCCCCTGAATCATCGCCATTTTGAAAAACGACGTTAATATTATCAGATTCTTCGTCATCCTGGAAAAAAAAAACAGAAAAGCCAATAAATTTCTGCACTAATTTTGACCAAAGAAAATTTTCTCACTTACCGAAGGAAAAAATTGCGGCTCGGTGATTCTTGAATAATCGTCGTTTAAGGAGGGTGGAAAAAATCCGGTCGAACTGGCAAACTTCAGAGATTTCGATGGTCTATTAAGAGGCCTCTTTTCCTGACGATCCTGATTGTTTTCATCGTCGGGAAAAACGACTTTCGAAAAATCATCGCTGGCTAAACGAAACGAAAATTTTTTTCCATCTTGACGTGCCGAAGGCTCCGGTGTGTCGAATTTCAGTTCTCCTGTTCCAGTTCGGTCAGATTCTGGACCCGAAAGTCCCGGGGGTGGAGCCGGTGCTTTTAGAGAATATCCGACTCTGTTAGAGCCTTGAGGAACTAGAATTTTTTATTCAAGGAATTGAGTCGCTGGATTTTGGAGCCTTTTGGAATTATTTATGTATTTTGGGGAACTTTTTTCACCTGGATTTCCTCGAGCGTTTTTAAAAAACCGGAAAAATCCTCCGTTGTGATTGTTCAAGTAGTGAACCAGGTCTCGAGGGTTTGTTGGACATCTTATGTACTCGTCATAGCAAATTGAAGGATCTCCTTTACTTGCGTATCCTAATAATGCTGCCTTTCCAAAAGCCAACAGTGGCGACGATTCTTCGAAATTGTAGGCTGTCAGGAGTCTAATAAAATGATTCAATTCATTTTTGGGAATTCTTGTGAGAAATGAAAATCAATTTGAATCGAAATATCGTTTTAAATTTTGAGGGTCTTGGTTACGAATCCGAAGAAGACTTAGATGCTCAGAAATTCAATTCAAATTGAAATTTAGAGTTCAGGTTGAACAATTGCGATTCTAACGAAGTTGAATTTAATTCTAGAACACGAGAATCAATTCAAATTGTAAACTGGCTCTGATTTTTGACCGAAAATTCGATTCAAATTGAACTCGAATCACAAAAATAAACAATTTAATTCAAAGTATTTCGTCTCTAAGTTCAATACCCTCGATATTGCGATGAAATAAAGCACCTCGTCATCCGTGAGTTTAAAACCCAGTATCTAGATATTTTCTTGAATTCACTTTCACCTTTCGGCAGCAAGACCCACGTCCTTGAGTGGCAGTTAGCTGAGCCTAAGGCGTAACGTATATATCTCTACAAAACCTACGAGCGAATAATCGAATCACCGATCTACCCACCCAATCAAAGTGTTTTTTCCAAAATCCCCGAAATTCGAAGCCTTGTATTCTCCATTCCCAGGCTTAGATCCTGTAGCGATTTCGCACACGAGTCTTGGCACACATTTCAAGTCATCGTATTGGCTTATTGATTCCAAAGCCTCGGCTAAACCGGAACCAAAACTCCCTTCAGGATCGTATGGTTCCTGATTTCCATAAAATCCATCTAAATTCTGCACAAATTTTTGAAAATCAATTCTAAGAATTGCTCGAAAAAAATTCTCGTTTCATGATTTGCGGATTTTCATTTTCTCTCACCTGTCCATCGGGTCTATAAAATGGAGGACCAGGCCTCTGCCCGTAGGGAAATTCGGCCAAGCCAAAACCCTGTCGGCCATTTGATTGAGAAAATGATTTCTGAAGATTCTTGAGTCGATTTGAAAATTCTTGAGTCATTGGAGGCAGCGAATTGACCGCAAGATCATCGGTGCAACTTTTAATGGAATTCAAAATTCGTGATTTGAAAATAATTCATCGGTTTATGGCATCGGGATTTGAAGTGAAGTAAAAAACTTACCGTAGGAAATCGGAGACACTGTAGTCCTTCAGCTCTCCAGTGAAGTCGCAGCTTTTCAATTCAGGAAGTTTTTGTTCTCCGAGTAATTTTGACGACTGTTCGATCGCCAGTGATCGAACAATTTCAGTATCGAGGATAATTATTAAAACGAAGAAAAACAAATTCGATGAAAACGAAACGGACTTCATTCTTCTCCTTCTTCTTTTCTTTTTTATTAACGAGTGAGTACAATTCAAGTCGAATTAAGCAACAAAAAATAACAATTCCAAAGGATCTGAGTAAACGAGAGTCAATTTGAATTAAAAAAATCTCAAGTTGAAATAATTCAATTCAATTCAAACCGAATAATTTAATTCGAATTTAAAGAATCAATTCAAACGAATCAGACTGTCTGAAATATGAAAAAATTCGGTTCAAGTTTGAAAACTGAATTCAAATCGAAAGAAAAAAAAATTCAACTCGAGTGAAGAAAGCGTTTTAATTTATCAGATTAATTGTATAACATATGAGGACTTGTGTGAACGGTTTGAATTGTCGATTACGAATTGAAAATAGAAAAAAAAACTTGATCACACCCTATAATTTGCACACATAGACCCGGTGTTTCTTTCAAGCGATGCAATCCATTCGCAGGATTATGCGAAACTGTCGTTTAATATTTCTTGTCGAAGAACTCGAGTTGTTTGCAAAAGTTTTTGCGCGGGTTTTGTGCGTAGGTTTACATACCTATACTTAATATATACATATATGTATGTACATACGTATATAACGAGTAACGTCAGAATGAGAAACTCTCTCTCGTGCGGAGAGTAGAAGGACCTACATTTGGCAAAAGAACGTCATTACACTCATGCAGAATTGAGTATATGTTATAGCTACGACCGGCAAAACAGTTGATATGCAAAGTAACGGTATTCATAGACTGAGATATCTGTGTATGTATGTACAAAAGTCATATTTATTCTACGGTTGCGAAATCGATGACTCTCAGAGGTCAGTGCAAATTAAATAACACCACGTGAATGCTGCTTGAATAAAATTTAAATCGCGTAATCCCGTTGAAATTGACGAAATTTTTATTCCAATTGCAAAAATTTTAAACAAAATTTATAAAGTCTTAATTAAAAATCGGTCATTTCAATTCTAATTATTCAAATTTGATCCGAATCACGACAAATCAATGTTCAAATTAAAGAAACAAATTTAATACAGTTAAAATTGATGAAATTTTCGATTCGAAGTGATAAAATTTTGTTAGAATTGACGTAATTTAAATTCAAATCAACGAAATTGAATTCGAATTGTACGAAATTTCAATTCAAGGGATTGAAATTCAATTCAGATCGAGACAAATCAATGTTCAAGTTTAAGAAACACAATTCGAATTGGAAAAAATCAATTCAAATTGTAAACAATTTCAATTCGAATGAATGAATGATGTAACTATTCAAATCTTACCAACTGAGTATTTCAGTTGAAGAAATTCGATCTGAATAGACATACTGTCAATTTCAAGATCAAGCTTCAAATTGACTAAAAAAAAAGAGAACCAATTCAAATAAATCCAAAAGAAAAATAGGAAACGGTTGTTATCTTAGACACGGTTTATTTCTGGACAAAACTCACTTCATCGATACGAAAAAAAAGAAAGGAATAAACCAAAAATATTTAAAAAAATAAAATAGATAATATATGTACAAACGATAAAATTATTTTGATGTAACATTTCTGATTTGGCGTTATAGTATAATAGATGACGATTATAATATCCTTTGGCTCCGAGTCACAGTAAATATCACTCCTTAAGTGTATTATCATCGCATCCTCTTCCACGTTTAGCAAGTTGATGACAAAGTCTCGGACTGGCAACAATCTCTCCCAAAAATACACTAAGAAGATAGTTTTCCTTCATTGGATCCGGTGAAATTTTGTAACGACTGTAAAAAAAAAAAAAAAAGAAAACAAAAGAACGACAAAAATAGTGACAAGCTATCTAAGGAGCAGCCCAAACACCATCCGAAAATGTTCCTCAAAGTGTCAAGAAAATTTAGAAGATAAGAATCTTCGTAGCCGATGCATTTACTACTTGTCTAGACTTCGGACTTCAAACACTTATCGGACAAACTCCACTTCCTATTCCCATTTGGCGCCGTAAAAATATCCACCGTGTCCAGCACGTTTTTTTATTTTTTCTATTTCTTTTCGAGAAGAGAATCGTTCAGGACTCTAGTCTCTTATTACCATAGTCACAAGCCTTGAGCTGCACTAACTTCCCCGCAATATAATGGAACTCGAAATTACGACAGAGTAAAGGGTGCGCTGGCACACTTGGGCACAGTAGCAAAAAGCCTATTAAAAAAATAAACTATTCTGATACAGAATTCCGATCCGACGATAATTTCAAGTGACATTTAAGACACTGCGTGTCTCTGTTTGTTTATGTTTATCCGATGCCATCGGGGAATGGAAGAAAGTCTTTCGGTTTCACTTCTGGTTTTAATAAATTCTGACCCGAAGCCATGACGATGGCATTCCTCAAAACAAAAAAATTTCTACAAATTTGATATTCTATTCGTAGCAAACTCACCTGAATATGTAATCCCAGTCCATAACACGGTCTCTCTTCAATTTCTGAAGCGATTTTCCAGCGTACTTTGAACATACTCTTTCATAGACGCAAACTCCTTCACCGAGTTCGTTTACGAGTCTTTTTTCCACCTCACCAACGTCTAGAAATTCTTCGTCGTTACTAATCTGGCCGGTTGACCTCCTCGCTCGACTTACGTAGGTGTCTGATCAGAACGATTAGAAAAAGCCAATTAGCGTCTCATCGAATGACACGGATCTAACATTTCGAACCGGAAGCGAAGAGGGTGAAAAATAATTTCGTTGAGACTTTGTTTCTCACCTGGATTTAACGAGTAGGCAAGTTTCTTCACGAAATTCGTCAATCTGACCGCGGCTATTATCACTGGGAATCCGATCAGTTGCACAGGAATTTCAAACGCAGGTTCCTGGGGGCTGGGTGCAGCGATTAGACCGTTTAATAAGAGCAGGGTTACTCCCAGGGCGAAGAATATCCTCGGTAATTTCATTCCTGGTTTTAAAATGGTAATCTTGGTTAAGGATGAGGGGATGATGGGGTTCTGGCGGTTACTCACTCGGAGGGTGTTCGATTCGGTGTTATTTTTTTAATCCCTGAGTGCGGCTCCACGTGTCTGTCTTCCTTGGCTTAATACCGATCCTTGAATGTCGCCGTTTGGTATGGACAGCCGGTCGAGCGGTGGTCAGAAACTAAGAGAAAGTTAAGTCGAGGTTCCCACCAGGTTGTTAAAGTCCGTGTTGCAACACCGGCTCGAAATCGAGTCTGATCGTTATTATGTATGGTTAATGACATGGTAGTGGTGCGAACGTACTACTAAACGGACTTTTAAATAATCCACTCTCCTTTTCATGTTTCACTATTTCACTCTCTTATTATCGAGTGTTGACAGGCTCGTGACGTCAACACGTTACGCAGACGCATGCCAATACGAATTTTAAACGACGGACTGTTTTCCTGGAAATCGTCGTTTCGATACCTCGAGGCGAACAAACCGTTCGAATTATAAAACTGAGTGAATGATCATCTTTATTCACTAGTTTCTTCGATATTATTGACCTAGATTCACTCCGTTACCAATTTCCGCCGTGGCGCTACGTTCGGTAAATTTTATACCCTAATTTCCGCCGTTTTCTAGATTCGAGAATCTTTTCTATGGACAGTTTTCCGTCGTGCAGGTGACAAAGAAGGTTACAGCGATCGGATTTTGGAGAATTTCAGCCTCTGTGAACGTAGAGAATGGGTCAAAGTTTCGAGGTGGACCCCGTCCGCCATGTTGAATATCTTGAAATGAATTTTTTAAGAGGATAAAAGGACTGAGGGTGGTTTTTGTTTTGTTTCTTTTCCTCTAGGATTAACAACCGTTTAAATAATTTCTATAAAAATTATGTATTTCATCAACAGATCGAACTTCGGATTTACACAAATTATTACATTATAAGATATAACGGAGTACATATATATATTATTTAGTTTACGACACTATTACTAGGATAAAATTTATTGATAAAAGTATTCAAAGTTATATATTATAGTTAAATTATAATATAGTATTATAAATAAATATACTGAAATCAATTTCGAATAAATCGTTCGACAAAACTCGTAAGATCAATAATTTCAACAATCGAGAAAAAAATAATCATAAAATGAATGAAAACAAAGGGAATAAATAAAATATCGCTTATTTCATTCCCATCAAGTTAGGACTAGCTTCGCTATCTTATCTATCACTCGTCAGTCATTTCCACTCACACAATTAATAATAACTAAAATAATAATTAATTAATTAATTAATTTCTTAATTGAACTCATCATATCACTCGTAAATAGTTCTAATAATTAGTTTTTTACACACTAATCAACGTTTTCGTGTTATTTTTGTTTTTTATAAAAAAAAAAAAAAAAATAGACAATTAGAAAAGATAAATTTCGACAAGAAAAAAAAATAATAAAACTATTGAAAAAAAAAGCACAAAAAAATGTTAATAACATTTGAATCGACTGGTCATTTTTCAATCGATTACTTTGTTCATTCTCAAAGAACTTGGTATCAATTTTTCAAGGCCTGATCAACGGAGTCTGACCTTCTTCATCATACTCAAAACACTTGAACCCGGAAAAGGACAAGTTGGATAAAAATTATGACATCCTTGACCCTCTAGACCGGATATCAACTGTCCCATATGCGCCGCGAAGTGATATCTCGAAGCAACTTCCGCCGTTGTACTGAGGCTGGTGTCTCTGTAAAAATAAAAAAAAAAAAAAACATATAAAATAAATTGGAAAATTAATTTCAAAAAAAAAATTTTCCTGGGGGGTGGACGGGAGTTTTTTGGTAGTAACAAAAAAAAATAGATTTTTAATTCTTGACTAGGTAATTAGACAATTTTTTCATTCATTTTAAATTCTTTTTTATAATTCAAATGGAAATAAATCTTGTGATTATTTTTATTTCTAAAAATCCATGAACCGGAAATGCGAATAGGTCTCTAGGGTATGAATATCATATAGAGCATCGCAAAGGCTGAAGCAGGGTATAAGGTAGGTACCTAGTATATGACTAGTTTTCCAACTCTTTTTCTTACACCATCGATAAATCTTATCAAAGTATGAAAGCGACGACAGGGAAGTAAGTAAGTAAGTAATTCGTTGCATAGCTACTACCTAGCTGGCTGGTAGGTACTATCTAGTATCCTTTATACCAGTAGGTACGAAATTGCAGCGTTCGCTGCATATACTACACACTATCTCCATTCGGATATATTCTCGAACCCCGGATATGAGCTATGGCTATAACAATTCAGCAATTGCATTGCCTTTGGACAGTGGAAACTGGGATGAAGTAGCAGGAGGAGGTTACACATAGAGAAAGAGAGAGAGAGAGAGAGAGAGAGAGAGAGAGAGAGCGTTAGAGATGCGGAAACTCGAAGAATGAGGAGGAGGGTAACAGATAACGCCAACTATAGTTTTGCTACCTTGAAGAGGAATGAGGAAAATTTTGTTTTTCATTTTTCTTCTTTTTTTTTCTTCATCTCCTCCTTTTGCAACAACGATTTTTATTCTATTTTCACTACGGAGAGAGGTTCTTGAAACGAGTGCGAGCGAGTGAGTGACTGAGTCGAGGAACTTTGGGGTACTAAAATCGGGTCAATGGATCGCATTTCTCGCCAGCTCATGCTGCTTTTATCTCGATTTGGTATCTATGTGTGTCTTTCCCAATTTTCTGTCTTTTTCTCGATTTCTCTTTGTTTCTTTTTCATTTTCTTATTTTCTCTCTTTGTCTTTGGCTTTCCTATACGTACGGAAAAAGAAATATATAGGAGTAAAGGTACACCTATGTGTACATACCTATACCTACATGTACATATGCAATTTATTTACTAGATTGCCCCGAAAAGTCTTGAGACAGTTATTTGGCTCCACTCTACTCTTGTATTATACATACATCTGTATATACATATATACATATACGCAATTTACAATTATTATGCGCATCGAATAAAATAATTAATTGAATAATGAAATTTGTTGTTACAGTCGTTAGAAGTGATAGTCTCAATACTTAAATATAGAAACAGGCACAAGGCAAAATATTAGCAATATATAGTTATACAAGATATATATATACATATGCTTTGAGTACGTACTATACATATATATATATACCGTACGTAGGTATTACATATTGGCAATGCATTCACTTTCTATAGGTACAGTTATACATTATAACATATAAATATATGTATATGTATAAGATCTTTATTATATACAGATGTAATAGAAGCGAAACTCTGTTTAAGAGATATAATATACGCATATGTATGTATACTTAAGTATATAGACACGTATTATATTTCAAAGAAGAAAAAAGTAATTATATATGTACTAATAAGCGTTTGGCATGTCAAATATATAGATACATCATATATATGTACTAGAGAAAGTAATTTTTAATAATTTTTGGGAGAAAGTATCTAAATATACAGGGTGTATCAGGTTGAGCGCACCGAATTATGTGGGTAGATTCCTTGAGTCATTCTAAGACTGAATTCCCTTTACCAAAAATTCGAGGGCCTAATAGTTTCCGAGTTATAGAAGATCTCAGTTGACCAATCACAGGCCTTGGAGCTGGCCTGGTTAGGGCCGTATCAAGAGAATAAAATAGGTAGTGCCCATGGGTGTAAGCCCGTAAAATTTTATTTTCCGTTTTCGAAGGTGACATCGACTCATCTTCGGGAAATGTCCATCCGAAGCGGATGACCTGAAAGACGAAGACTACGAAGCGGAGGACCTGGACGCAGATAAGGAAGACGTATGCTTTACAAGGACATTTCCCGAAGATGATGTCGACGCCTTCTTTGAAATAGGAAAATAAAATTTTACGGGATCACACCCACGGGCACTCCCTTTTTTATTCTTTTGACACGGCCCTGACTCGGTCACCTCCAGGCCCTGTGATTGGTCAACTAAGATATTCTGTAACTCGAAAACTATTAGGCCCTCGAATTTTTGGTAAAGGGAATTTAGTCTTAGAATGTCTCGCGGAATCTACTCACATAATTCGGTGCGCTCAACCTGATACACCCTGTATACCTATGTAAGTCTGTATATACATACATACATATGGGGCTGTCCACGTCAAAACGACACGGCTCCGGACCTCAAAGTTTTCGATTTGATTCTTGATTTCATATGTTATCATTCTATGTCTGGAGAAGCTGTCAAATTTTTTTTGAATTTTTTCAGTCAACCCTTTCGGTGCTATGAATTTTTTCATCCTTAAAAAAAGGACCTTTTTTAAAATTCTGAAAAAAATCACAAAAATTCCGTTGCTGATGTAGAACAACCTCCCACTTCCAGAAACGTGGGCAGGATTTTTGTTATATTTTTTTTTTTTCATTTTTCCAAAATTTTATTTTATAAGAAGCTTCATAAATGACTTTTATGAAATCACCTACTCACCTCCTTAGCAACATAACACAATATAAGGTCAAGAACTCCAAAAAATCTGAGTGGGGTGGGTTTGAAAGATTTTTGGTAGGATGAAAGTCATTGGTGAAGCATTTTTTGGAATAAAGTTTTAGAAAAATTGAAAAAAAAAATGTAAGAAACATTCTGCCCACGTTTCTGGAAGTGGGAGTTTGTTCTATATTATCGACAGAATTTTTGTGAATTTTTCCAGAATTTTAAAAAAGGTCCTTTTTTTAAGAATGAAAAAATTCATAGCTCCGAAAGGGTTGACTTGAAAAGTTCAAAAAAAATTTGACAGCTTCTCCAGACATAGAATGATAACAAATGAAATCAAAAATCAAATCGAAAACTTTGAGGTCCGGAGCCGTGTCGTTTTGACGTGGACAGCCCCATATATATGATGAATTTTTTGTCAATTGACAAATTGAGACACCTGAGTTTTTCGATGTCTTCGAAAAACTCACATTTCTATTCTCTCTTTCTATTCCTCACTCTCCTCATGGTACAGTGGTAATATGGAAGTATATAATTATTTTTTTTTATAGCTACTCGTATATTCTATTTCCGGTATACATAAATATATTACAGACATATATATTCATATGCATATACAATATACCTGTATTATATTGTGTATCAAATGATGAAAGTTGTGAAAGTACAGTATAGGTATATAGGTATAACTATTTATATATATATATGTACCCGTTGCAATGATCTTCTCGACGAATAATAAAATTTATAATATTTTACCCTAATATATATATTAGGGTGAGCCAAAAAAAATAACCTATCGAATTTATGGGATAAAAAGAACCTGTTTATCGAGAAATAATTCTCCCGTTTGACAAAATGTTTAGTTCAATTTTAAATGGTGTCGGTGGCCATTTGAAATTTTCCATTTAAATAACACGTAAAAAAAAGGTTATTTTACAAAAACTGACATAACTTTTGAACCGTTTGAGATAAAAAATTTTTCTGGGCATATTCTTGTAGGTCATTAAATTCCCTACAAAAATGACTCCAGAGTCAATTTTTCAGACTTCAAAATTCTCATACTTATAGGCTGTAAAAGTCTATCAAAGCAGAAATATGCAACTTGGAGTAAAAATTAAAATAAAGCTTATACACATAGAATTATTAGTCTCTTCAAAAAAAAAGCACTTATTATTCCCAACCTTAACATTTTAATGAAAATTTTTCTAAAATATTTGGCAATTATAAGCAATGAAGTTTTTTTATTACTCTTATATTTCATGAATTTTCCAATAAAAATTGATAAATAAGCGAAAACGCTTTTTTTATTGACAAATCTAGTTTATAATTGTCATTTTCCACTCATTTCATTTCATTTCAGTGTGTGTTTTTCCATTAAAGATGTGAATTTTCAATTTTAAGGCTCTAAAATTGCATCTTTCTGCTTTGATAGACTTTTACAGCCTATAAGTATGAGAATTTTGAAGTCTGAAAAATTGACACTGGGGTCATTTTTGTAGGGAATTTAATGCCCTACAAGAATATGCCCAGAAAAAAATTTTATCGCAAACGGCTCAAAAGTTATATCAGTTTTTGTAAGATAACCTTGTTTTACGTGTTATTCAAATGGAAAATTTCAAATGGCCACCGACACCTTTTAAAATAGAGCTAAAAATTTTTTCAAATGGGAGAATTTGTTTCTCGGTAAATAGGTTCTTTTTAAGCCATAAACTCGATAGGTTAGTTTTTTTGGCTCACCCTAATATATATTTATGTACATAGACAAGTATGTATAGGTATATATGTATATAAGTATAACAAATCAGGCAAAATTAAGAGAAAAAAAAAAAATTGAACAATAATAAATTATATCCCTTTCGTCGTTATAGGTATATATATTTTTTTTTTCCACATACTTTTCCGCGTTTCTTTGATACGAAAATGAGAAAAAAATCAAAGAATCGTGGGAATCCACGCACCCAAAAAAAAAGGAAAAAAATACCAACAAAAAATCTGTTTTCCGACCGCAGATCGATTTGATTCTAATAAAAAAAAAAAAAAAAAAAAAAAAAAAACGTTCTGGAAGACGACAACATTTTTTTTTGTTTGTTCATACCGTCTACTGCTGATACGCATATCCTATATATCCGTTTATGAATATATATATGACCGCGTACGAAGGTCAAAAACCTTCCTTGACTGAGAAAAGGAGAGAGAAAAAAAATTTTATACAAAAAAAAAAAAAAAAAAACAACAGATAGAAATATATGTATACGTATATACATATATACACACTCTTACAAGTTACTTCGCTTTTGACCTTGTTTATATATTAATCTTTATCCTTCAATCATGTTATTATAATATTATAACACATATATACGTATATGTATAACATACATGCATGTATACATCGTATCGTTTCACATTCAGTCGTCGTATATTTATTGTTTCTTTCTTTTTTCTCCTTTTTTCCGAATTTTTATTATCCTCCCCCCCCCCCCCCTCAGCCTGATATAAATTTTGACACAATTTATATATACATATATATATATATATATATATATATATATATATATATATATATATATATATATATATATATATATATATATATATATATATATATATATATATATATATATATATATATATATATATATATATATATACAGATTTCCAAAAAAAAAAAAAACGAAAGAAATAATGAAGGATTTATTATGTCCTCCTTGAAGTTTCAAGTCACGTAATATATACCCAGGTATATGTATAACAGCTGGGTGTTCATTCGAAAAATTCCCACCTCAATATCCCGAGAACCAGAAAAGATTTTCGAACGCGGTTTCCGGGAGGTTGACACGTATCGAGGAGGAAAGAACATGACGCAGAATCAGTTTCAGTAGGTGGATACGTCGAGGCCAGGGAGAGGTCAACTTTGTTTTTTTGTTTTTATGGAAACCTAAATTTTTTTTTATTACGTAATTTTGTTCTACCTCAAAAATCAAACGACTTTCGTACGAAACATTTTATCGTGCGAAATATCAATTTTTTACGATATTCTGCAGCTGAAGAATCAGAGATTTTTTAACTCTTGAGAAAAAAATTTCACCTCTGAACTATCAAGTTTGGAGAAGAATTGCTGGAGACACAAAAAGTGCGTAATTTCGTGCCAAGATTCTTGGAGAATAATTGCGGAATTTTTTCCAACAACTTTTTATTGCAGACTCTTCAATTGCGCGAAAAAAAAAATCAAAAATTGTTGAACAAAAAATTCTCCAATTATTCTCCAAGAATCTTTCCATGAAATCACGAACTTTTTGTATCCAGCGATTTTTCTCCAAACTTTATAGTTCAGCGGTGAAATATTCACAAAAGTTGAAAAATCTCTAGTCGTTCCGCAACTGCAGATCAATATCATAAAAAAATTGTTGTCTCACAAAAAAATGTTTCATACGAAAGTCGTTTGATTTTTCAGGTCGAACAAAATTACGTAATAAAAGACATAGGTTTCCAATGCAAAAAAAAAAAAAAAATCGAAGTTGACCTTTTCCCGGCCTTGCAGACGTCTCTACCTACTGAAAATTACACTTCACCATATTCTTTCGTCCTCGATATCCCACAAGTTTCATTTAAACAATTTTTTTTCCCCGTATTACGATTAGTTCTCGAAATATCGTCCTGGACAAATTAAAATTAATCACCCGGTATAATAACAAAAATAAATAAATAATTAATAAATCTCGCTCACCTTATTAAATTCAATAACGATCTCTCGGTCTCGCTAAGCTGATCTTGATTAGTCGATGCCGTTAATTCGCATATCAATTTTGGCAGGCAGGCACTTTTTATCGTCGACATTAGTTTGGCCTTTGCTGATATACCTGTTTTCATTTTTTTTTTTTTTTTTTTTTAACCCCAACAATTGTCAAGGAAACAAACAAATAAATTCATAAATAATCAACGAATTAGTATAGTAATAATAACAATAATAATAATAATTATAATAATAATAATAATAATAATAATAATAATAATAATAATAATAATAATTTCTAAAAATCTGATTAAAAATCGAAAAAATTTTGGTCAAAAAGAGTTTTTTTGTTTTCGAGTAATAATAATAATAATGATAATAATTATATATAACAATTAATATATATAAATCGATGACGAGTATATAATGTATGTAACATATATATTAGAGGTATACATAAAATATATGTAATTATAGTATTGTAATATATTATACATTATATTATATATACCTATGGTTAAATATTTATTATTTAGTGGCCCAAGGATATGTATTATATACTACCTTCCTTGTAAATACTTATTCATGTATGTACATATAACAATATACATGTATATATATATATATAGATATATACCTACTTTGACTACCATTGCTCCTCGCTTAATAAAGAACTTTGAAGGTTTATATATGGTCATCCATTGGCCACGTGACATTAAATGTTGAACTATACGTATACGTTATACAGAGAGGTATGTATGTAATACATATGTGATATATATAAATGGTCTGGCATTAATTGAGGCAAGGTAAGATCGAAAAAAAAAAATAAATGCAAAAACTAAATTTCGATCAATGAATAATGACAAATTTTTTTTGTTCCTTTTTTTTTTTGTTCCTTTTTTTTCAGAATTTTTTGTTCTTTTGAAAAATTTTAATTGAAAACGAAAAAAAAAAAAATTAAAAAAGTTCGTCAGTCGATCTAATACCCGATTAAAAAATTACCTAATCGATTATTTGATTATAATCAATTTTTAGACGATACAATACTTTCGCAAGAATCACAGCAGAGTATGAGAAAAAAAAAAAAAACATCATTAAATATTTTTAAAATTCAAGAAAACCCCCGCGAAAAAAATCTAGAAAAAAGAAAAAAAAAACGAGAAAAAAAAAGTTTCCTTTGCGTATATATCCGGTCCGATGATAATGATTGTATACATATGTATACATACTATGTATACATGAATAAATAATACAGCCGTCTAATAATAAATTCCCACATAAATCTTATTATATACGATTGTATACATATACACCTGTAATACTGAACGCGACGATGTATCATTACATTGCAAAAATTTTCAAAATTGCTAACTCGTCATATATTTTATTTATCATCATTATTATTATTATTATCATTATTATTATTATTATTACTATTATTATTATTGTTGTCATTAATTTTTATTTTGATATACTATAATACTCAGATTTGTTCAATAAACAAAAAAAAAAAAAAAATGAATAAATAAGTAAACGATAGTAAAAAAAGAATGAAAAAAAAATCAAATTTTCAAAACAATAATTAGAGATGAATTTTCTCCCTTTTTTTTATTTCATTTTTTGATATTTTTTCAATTTTTCTTTTTCCTTCAGTTTCTGAATTTTTTTTTTTTTTGATTTTTATCTTTTATTATTTTTGATTTAATGATTTTTTCGTTTTTTTTTTTTTTTTTTAGCAGCTCTCACCGTTTTCCTCCAAAAAATTCTCGTCTGCATCGGACAATGGCTGGGTAACCCTTTCGTTTCTTACCACTACGTTATCATCGTCGTCGTTGATCGGTCGTTGAGTACGTTTCAGTGAAGTTGTACCATTTTTATCAGCATTTGTACCGAATATCGTTGACATTAACGATGTGTAATCACCGGCGAATACCAAAAACATACCGACGAATATAACCAGTCGTACCGTTCCCGTATCCATTTTTTTTTTTTTTTTTCAAATTTTTTTTTTACAAGTTCTTCTTTCTTCTTATTAAAGAAGAAAATTTTTTTCTTCGTTTGGTTTTTGTTAATTAATCAATTAATTAAAAATTGTTTTTTTTTTTTTGTTGGTTTTTATTTTTCAAAAACACAAAAGGTACTTCACTCAAAAATTCAATAATTAAATTAACAACGATCTCAAACAATTATTTATTGATATTATTAATTTTCACGATTTTCCCACCACGTGCGGAGGGATTTCCTTTACGTTTTTTTTTTTTTTTGATTTTTAAATTAAGACAGAAAATAGATAAATAAAAAATCAAAAAAGTTCGACGAGACGAGATATAAATTCTGTATTTTTTTCTTATTATTTTTATTTTGTTTTTACGTTTTTTTGGTTTTTTCTTATCAATTTTTGGATTTTGCGGAAAATAGTCGCAGATCCGCGAGGCGAATTTCGGAGTTTCGATAATAATTGTATATTTGTAATAAAAGATTAACAAAAAAAAGACAGCAAAAATCGTTTTTAATACCGAAGCCGAGTAAACTGAACCGGCGAGTCTCAAAGTCAGAGAATGACTGGATAGGTATGTACAAAATGAAATGAAATGAATGACTGGTAACACCAGTTCAACCGACCTTCTCTGGTCTCGGTTTGCTTTGCGAACCGAAACAACTACGGCGCGGCGTTACACCGCGACGAGTACGACTACGACTACCGTCGTACAGCTAGCGTATAACTCCGTACTCTGTTGCGATCGGAGAAGAAGAAGAAAGTGAAAGTCATTCGTTGTTGTTGTTCTTATTATTATTTTTTTTTTTTCATATTATGTATGTACGTATGTATATAGGTGGGTAGGTATAGTACATAAATACCTGCAGATGTGATACAGTTTATATAAACGTAACACTTTTGTTTTTTCAATAGTGAGTAATTTGTTATTATTGATTACGAAAGTTTTAGCTAAAGATATCCCGGAAATACGACAATGGGATGCAAAAATTGTATCGAAGGAGAAAACATTTTTTGTGGAGTAAAATTGATGGAAACACGACAAAATTTTCAAAGTCGTATCAGAAATACGACAAAATTTTCAAAGTCGTACCAGAAATACGACATATGCGCTGAAAGGTATTTTAAGATAGAACATTTGGATGAAAGACTATTTTGAAATACGACAGAAGTGTTAAAAGTCGTATTAGAGAATACGAAAAACGTCTTGAAAATAGGTTAAAAGTTCAAAAGTCGTATAAAGTGTACGACTTACGTATTAAGGTAGTATTAGAAAACAAAAATTTGTTCTTAAAATTTCTTGAAAATACGACAAACATTGTTAAAGTCGTATTAGAAATACGAAATACACTCGAAAGGTGTTTTAAAATACGAAATTCGATGAAATAATTCTCTTGAAAACACAACCAAAATTCCAAAGTCATATCAAAGAATACGACAAATGCCTGAAGGACGTATTAGAATACGACAAAAGTTTGTAATAAATCACAAAAATAGGACAAAGTTCAGAAGTCGTATCAAAAATATTAACATATGTCCGTAATTTGTATTAAAACACGAAAATTTGTTTGCCAAACGTCTTGAAAATACGACACGAGCATCGACGATGTCTTGAAAAATATTCTACTCGTTTAAAAAACGTAATAAAAATACGACGTGCCGTTGAAAAGTTGTTTAAAAAATCTGCATGCACGTGAAAATCGTTTCAAAAATACGAGAATAAATCGAAAAATATTTCACGACAGATACGACACGTTATAAGTATAATTTTGTAAAGACAGATACATACGTATACGCGTTTAAAAAAATTTCTTAACACGCTTACGCCCGTGTTACATTTATATACAATATACATATATTATTATATATACACATTTTCTTATTCACAGGTATATATTATAGATATGTATATCAGTGTATATACACCTATATATTTATATAAGAGCTGAGTTTATTGAACCGAGTTTCACCTTCGAACGTTTATATTACCCGGAGTAGGTATTCGAGAGATTTAAACTGCAGCAGGTATAAATTATCTCGATCATACGAAAGTATACCTATACATACGTATTTATCTGTATAATACATATAGCTATATGCATGTACAAGAGTCCTATGTATACATTGTATGCACTACAGGTATTTATCGTTGTGAAACGAGTTCTTCCATTGAAAGTTGTTTAGAACGTTGAAATGATAAAAAACAAGGAAAAAAAAAATATCGAGAGAAAACCAAGAGAAATTTTGAGAAAAGAATTTTTTTTTTACAAAATTTGAAAAATCGTATATACGCGTGGAAAATAAAATTGGAAAAAAAAATATCCCGTAATTTCCAAGGCAAAAAAAAAAAAAATAGCGAAGAAATATAAAATCAGTACTTATACGTATCGTGAAAATTAATCTCGATCTCTGACGTCGTAATAAGCATATGTATATACCTGAGTATATAGGTATGTACATGTATTGGTATATAATATTAATTCATTTCTCTTGCGTAAGGATCAGGTTTTACATATGTATATACTTGTATACCTATACGAATACTATATACGTAGTCGAACCCAGTATAATGTTGTATGAAAGTCGTTACTTTCCCTTTTCGCACAGAATTAACTGTATACATATACATATATGTATATCTCTCTATACATATGTATATGTATATAAGTTACAAGCGTATATTAATTATTATTATATCGCGGTTAAAATAAATTTATTATATTATATTACAACAGCGGTATATAATATAATATATAATATATGTATATAAATGTATATAATATTCAGGCAAAGGTTTACAAACTAAATAAATTCCCAGTCCTATAAGGATAGTGGTAAAATTTTTTTTCTTCGACCTCTTATTATTGAGTCAGTTTTTTCGATGAAAAAAAATTTTCGAGAGTGGCGTTTTATATACAGAATCAAATCATTTACAAAATAAAAAAAAAAAAAAACAACGTCCTTAGAACCTAATTCCTGATTCAAACGATATGCGAGTCACAAGCATTGAAAGTACTTAGTTACCTTCAAACGCTCGATCACGGCTAAACTATCGAACTTGGAGAAAAATAATTCTGAGAACGTTTTTTTTTTGCGGGGAATTTGATTCTCTGTAAAACGAATTTCCGAGAATTTTTTTTTCTCCGAAACCCGTCTTTGTAATATCGATTTGAAAAATAAAGAAAAAAATTATGAATTTCCTGATGTTTTTTGAGAATATATCTCGCACAGTTCTAAAAATAAAAATAAAAAAGGATTTTTTGACATCGTTTTTGCTGGTTTTTTTCTTCTCCAAATTTCAAAATTAAACAAACAATTCCAACTGGAACCAGAAAAAAAAATATAAAATCAATTTTTCGTTTGTTTTTTTCAACTCGAAATATATTTTTTAATAAATTTTACATCATAAGCAAGGTATACAAAATCGTGGGGTCAATCTTCGGCGTTGATTAGGAGTATAGGAGCTAGCTTCAGAATAATTTTCGTCAGAGGTGATAAAAGGTGGCTAAAGATATCTGGATTGTAATAATTTACATTCGTTTCATCATTTTTTGGGAATTTAGGCTTCAATTTCAAAATTTCTTGTAGCGTCGTGTTCGTGCCGGGGGCTGAAAAAACGATACAAAATCTTCAGATGATTTATTCAAACCCACAAAAAAAAGGGAAATAGAAGGAAGAAACTGAGAAGAAATTCTTTTTCATTGTCAAATTTCGTCAAATTTGAATCTTCAAATTAATTAATGATGAAAAGTGAGCGATTTTTTAATCGAAACTAAGGAAACATACCGAAGTCCGAAAGCTCAGCAGACGCTTGGCAGCTTGAATCCAATTTTTGGAGCCGGAGGAGTGGGCGGGGGTCCACTTCCTGGCGTGACACGATGACCTGGTGGCCTGGCGACGAAGATTCCGTACTTTCGGGGTGGAGGTTCTGGCGGCATTGGCGGCGGGAATGACGGTTCCAATACCTGATTTTTTTTCCCCATACCTCAAAATTAGTTTCAGAAACTTGCAGAATTTTTTCACATCATTTTTTAACATTCTCTTAAATGATTTTTGAAGATTTTGAACAACGATTTTGAACAAGTTTAAATGAATTTTGAGTATTCTACAATTATTTTCAATCATTTCTTAGTATTTTTGAATGATTTTGAACGATTTTTGGATGATTTTCAATGTTTGTCAGATGTTTTCGATTGATTTTGAACGATTTTTGGATGATTTACAATGTTTTTCAGATGTTTTTGAATGATTTTGAACGATTCTCAATGATTTTTTAATGATTTATAATTATTTTCAACGATTGTCGAGTATTATATAATTATTTTCAATAATTTTCAATGATTTTCGAATAATCCTTAATGATTTTGAACGATTTTCGAATGATTGTCAACGATTCAGAACGATTTTTGAATATATTATTATATATATTTAATATATTATATTTTTATAACTATATATATTTTTTTTATAACTGTTTTCAACAATTTGCAATGACTTTCGACTAATTTTTGGGTGGTTCTAAACGATTTTCAGTAATTTTTATAAATATTCTTAAATGATTTTGAACAAGTTCTAACGATTTATCAGTCATTTCAAATTATTTTCGATCTTTTTAAACCGATCTTCCATTATCTTTTTACTACAGGTAGGTATATAAAATTTTTCAAATACTTGAATAATTAATTTTGAATGATTCTAAATGATTTTTTTTTCACGATTCTTGACATTTTTATGTAATGTTATTTTTATTCTTCACCATTGGGACCATTTTTCGATTATTTTCTGATTACTTTTCGATAATTTTTAATCGACGAGACTCGATGATTTGATTCGTATCTTTCTTACAAATAATAAAGTTAGTTGATCGGAAAAAAAACAACATGAAGAAATCAGAGGATAAAATAAGGCGAACCGGACCTTAACGTCCTCCGGTTTTTCCGCCGTGTATTGAACGCCTTCGATACATTCACCATCCGGACCAGAGGTAGAAATTCCAGTGTTGAATGTGCTGCCGATAAATTTGCACTGAAAATAACCAGCTAACGGATATTAGAAATAGAAAACGAGAGGAAATGAGAAGAAAAAAATTGAAATACAGTCAATCTTGAAGAAATAACCAAAAACGAAAAATTAAAAACAAAATGAAGAAATTTCTTCCTCAAAATTATAATAATTTTTTTATTTTCTCTTCTTTCCGTTTTTTTCTTTTTTTTTTTCTTATTCAATTTTAAAAATTATCCATCATTTGTAAAATCTTCATAATTACTTTTCCGAACACCTTTTCGAGATCTCCGATTTTATTCACAGTCGAGGCTAATTCCACGCTCAATTTTTCCAACTGAAAAAAAAAAAATGAAAAAAAAAAATCGAAAATAATTTTTACTCAATTTTTTTTTTTCTCGTTCGTCATTATTATTCACTCACTTCATTGTCCAAATATTTTTCCGTCTGACGTTGCACTCCCTTCTGTAATTATTCAGGTCAACAAAGAAAATTTTTTTATTTTTATTTATTTATTTTTTTTTGGGGGGGGGGGGGGGGCAATTTTGATTTTTTGTTGCAGTTTTTTTTGGAATTTTAATTTATTTTAGTTTGTTTCTTCGTTTAGTACACTAACCGTTTTCACCACCACATCCTCATACTCGACACGTTTTTTCTTCAGGGTAATCAAGTCGTCCAATTTCTGAACATTACGAAATAATTTCGGATCAATTTCATTAAAATATAAATCAATCGATCAATCAAATCGATTTACGGATTATCATGGGTCTGGATAATTTTTGAAAAAAAAAAAAAATTTTCTCCAAAAATTGAAGCAAATTGAGAAAAATTGAAGAAAAAATTAAAAGAATATAAAGAAAATAAATTTATAAAAGGGAAAACAGTTTTTTTTCTTCCTTTTTTTTTTTCTTCGTTAATCCAGCGTCATTTTAGAAAGAAAAGAAGAAGAAAAAAAAAATTCCTGTAATCGTTTTCTAATATCTTTATTTGCTGTCTAGAGAATATTAAATATGATATATATGTATGTATATAGGTAGGTACATACCTATACATATACCTAATTAAATACAATTATTATAGAAAATTGAATTTTAAACGGTTCGATTAAAATTGGGTGGAAAAAAAAAATGTATATAACAAACGATATTAGTTAAATGACAAAATAATTGATACAGTTGGAAAATTTTTTATCGTTGATTAATTAGAATCGTTTTTAATTATATTTCGGGGGAAAAAAAAAATGAACGGAAAAAAAAAAACTAAAAAACGAATTGAGAAACAAATAAAAAATTACCAGCTACACTTACAGTTTTATTATCTTCCATCACGGCGAACATTTCATCGTTTATTCTTTCGATCTTTTTGATAACCTATACACAGAGATATTTGCAATGGAAATCGAATAATTATTACTATTGTTATTTTTGTTTATTTTTTTTTTTTTTTCTTTCATACATACCTTGTCGGCGTACCAGAGACCGAAATAAAATAGACCATAGACCATCATGCACACGAAGATATTATCGAAAAAAATTTCACGAACGAAGGACTGAAAATTTTGGAAAAAGGGTTAATAAAATTTTTTTTTCTGTCAATTAGTTTTCTTAATTTTTTTTTTTTTCCTTTTTTATCACCTAAATCGATGTAGAAAAATTATTTTGTTTAACCTGAGGATCCCAAAAATCGAAATACTTCAGAAATGGAAAATTTTTTGTCAATCGATAAAAGTATCCTTGCCTTCTGTAAAACATGACACTTTAATTATATTATTATTATTATTATTATTATTATTATTATTATTATTATTATTGTCTTCTAAGGAGAGGAAACAAAATTTCACAACAGCGACGACAACAGCAACAAAAAATTGGATAAAAATTAAACTGAAAAAAAAATAAAAATCGCGAATGATAAATTTGAAAAAATTTCTGTCAATGTCAGTCAAACTTCGAGAGAAGCCTGAAGATGGCTGTAGATGAAGTAGAAAAATAATCAAAAAACAGAAGAAAGAGGAACATTCGACTATTGATTGAAGAGACAAATTGAAAAAAACAAATAAAAATAAAAAAAAAGAGAAAAGATATTCATAACTCTTGTTGTATTATACCCATGATTTATTTTTGACTTTTGATAATTTGACAAATAAAAAAACGAAAAAAAAAAAAAAAAAAAGAATCGCTGTCTATGAACCCGCGGAGATTTGACTTAGTTTTTATTTTTTAATATTCTTATTATTATTGGGAGACATTTTGGCTCATTAAAATTCTGATATTACTGAATTAAGGACCACCCTAATTACATCTTCTCTCTAGTAGATATATAAAATTTTAAGGAGGATGATGATAAAAAGAAAAAATAAATGAAAAAAATAAGATAAGAGAGTAAAAGTTGTTTTAACATCGGTATGTACGTTTGATTAAATAAATATATACATAAAAGATTAGCACATGAAAGGGAACCTCGCGAGTGTTTAGGTATAGGTAGTACGTGTCTCCTCTTTTTCCACCTAAAAATTCTAACGCCACACTTGCTGGCTCCCATCCGTATAATAATATGTATATACACATCGTGTATGCCTTGAGGGCAGGGTTGACTAACTAAATATGGCACAACGAGGCTCGGGCATATTTTAGGGGGTGGTTCCTATATAAGTAGATACATATTAGGGAAGCCAGAGATCAAATCTCGCGAGGATTTTTTTTTTTTTTTTTTTTTCAACTACGCGAATCGACTGTAAAAACACTTGTTAATATACCCACGTGACACGTAAGGGCTTAGTTTTAGTTCAGGGGTAAGTATACAGTCAAATTCTGAATTATAAATTATAATGCTAACGCGAGTCGATTGAATTAATTTTTTTTTTTCTTTTGGTTTTGTGGTTTCGAAAAATTTTTACTTCTAATGATTGATGCAACTCGATGAAAGAAGAAAAATTAATGAACCAAACAAAAAAGAAAAATAACCGTCACAAACCTAAATTCCAAAAAAATAAAAAAAAATCTCAGATAGGACGCAGCGTCTTGGGGAATTGGGTTCTGGGATGAGGGAACACCGTAGAATTTCCTACGGCGTAACTTTCTATACGTAAAGTGACGGGGTGGAGTTGGACCGGGGGATGGAAGGGGGATTGGTATATAGGATAGTAATCGATTCGTGAGGAAGCGAAGCGGAAATCGCCCTGTGAGTGTGACGTACGAAGAGACGTTTACCGGAGCGAGAAATTACTCATCATTTCGATTGAGGTTAATTAATTAGATAATTAAGGGTCCCTGCAGCAGCAGTAGCAGCAGCACTGCACCTCACCTCCACGTAACAGCAAAGCGAAACGTACCTATAATACCTGCCCCATTCGGGATCAGACGTCAGGCGTCTTGTCTTTTACAGGATATAAATTATCCGAGATAATGTAAAGTGAAAGAAAGAAAGAAAAAGAAGAAGAAGAAGAAGAAAGAAAAGGGACGTTGAAATAGTGAATGATTTTAATTAAACGTCCAATTATCTGTTGTTTTTTTCCTCTTTCGAAATAGAAGAAAGATATTCGAAATCAGTTTTTCGCTGATATCTCGGTAGTCGTTGACGATATCGAGTTCAAGGTAAGTATAAAAAATGAAGCTTATCGAATTCTCTACGAAAAAGGTGGAATACATTTTTTCTGTATCTTAATCAGTTTCGCTGTATTTCAACGCGGAATTCCTAACTAATTATCACCTTTATTCAAGGCCCTTAATGAAATTTCAATTTTTCGATGATATCTCGGAAGACGTTGACGATATCGAATCAAAGATGCATATCAAAAGTAAAGATTATTGAATTCTCTATAAAGAAGATTCAATACATTTTTCCTGTGTCTCAATTGGTTTCGACGTATTTTAACGCGGAATTTGGTACTAATGAAAATTCAATTTATTACTAAATATTCAGCCTCAAGATACAGCGGAACCAATCGAGATACGGGATAAACGTACTGAAGCTTTTTCATAGAGAATTTAATAAACTTCATTTTTGATATCTACCCTCGAATTGATATCGTTGAAGTTTACCGAGATATCAGCGAAAGACTGATTCCGAGTACGAAGTTCCTAATCTTTGATTAAACGATTTTTACTAAAATTGTATAAGTTCGTGGAATTTTTTCGGACAGATCTTCTCAAAAACTTGGGAATTCGTTGAAATCAGGAAAATTTGTTTAACTACCAAAAGCAATATCCGATTTTTTCAAATAGTAGAAAAATAAGGAATCAATAAAAATATATCGTGAGTCTCGAATTTGCTCTGTGACATACGAGACCGCAGTTTTAGCAAATATTTAGCATACATTATCATCTCATGATCATTTCGCGCTTCCATGTTTCTGGTTTATTGAATAAATTATTATTTCGATTTACATAATATCCGATCGTACACGGAACAGATACAGGAAATTGAATTTCACCTAACGAAATAGACTTGCAATTAGTGGTGACGATTTTTGCACAATCTTAAATCAAGGTTCATCGTAACATCATCATGTATTATATCATTAATGTTCGCGTTTTTTCAATTGGAATGTTAACTTTCGTGACTATAAGTGTGTTAATACGTGTCTCGGAATTTTACTTTATTTTATTTTTTTACTTCGTCATCCAATTTTCAGACGACAGGACGCTCTCAGATATTTCTAAGACTTGAGGAAAATTTTTTAGAACATTTTTGGACATTTTTCAATTCTATTTTCTCGATCCAGAACATTTCAAGACATTTTTAAACTAATCGAAATTCAATTTTCGGACGTCAGGGCTCAAGAAAAACATAAAAAGATATTTTTAGACCTTTTTTTTTTGTTCTTTTATTCAATTTTAAGAAATCATAGAACATTCTGAGACATTTTTGAACCCTGAAAAATTAAATTTTTAGCAAACGGGACTTTTGATTTTGAACTTGAAAATAAACGTGCTCAAAAAAAAAAAAAAAAAAAAAAAAAAAAAAAAAAACGATTTCAAAAATATCTATGATGAGATCAAAAGGATTTTAAATCTTGTCGAATTTTTTTTTTTTTTTTGTGATCAAATGTGGGTACGTATATCCAGTCGATTTATAAAGATGGTTTTTCTCTTGAATGACTAGTGATAAATTCATGTGAAAAACAAGTTATTATATATCGTTCAGTATATATTTACTAGGGATTCATATATATATAGAGAGAAAGGAGAGAGGAAAAGAGGAGTTTGTTTCTTTCAAATTCTGTTTAAAGAGGTAAAAAAAAAAAAAATGAAACTCGAATCGCAACTATATGGGGTGAAAGGGAAAACATAGAATTTATAAAATTATATACCCATACTATATAAGTATATATAAGTGAAGAATAAATTCTAGTGGATGAGTATATAGATATATAAGTTATGTAAATTACGTCTGGAGAAAAACAACAACAAGATGATAAGAAAATCGAACTGCAGCTAATGCAATATTGTACATTATGTAGTATACAGTATTATGTATGTACATAAAGGGAAAAAAATTAAAATAAATAATAATAATAATAATCGATTTTTACATACATATGCGTATTATACTATATCTAGATGCCTGCAGTAGGCTAAATTTTTCTAAATTTTATATACCTATAGGTATATATGTACTTATATGTATACCGTGTATATGGTAGGTATATGTAAAGGCGATTTGATCTTTATGGTATTATAATAGCCCAGGCAGTTTAAAACACCGATCTGCGATATTATCGTTAGGTGCATATACAATATACATATATATATGTATATACATGCACATACATATAGGTGTACGTATATATAGTAATAAAACGACGACTGGTTTGTTTTACTATAATATACCGAATGTCAATATTTTTTTAATATTCTACATTATTTCGTGTGTATAGGTATAGGTATGTGTGTACAATTATGTATACGTGTATACATATAAATTCATATATATATATATATATATATATATATATATATATATATATATATATATATATATATATATATATATATATATATATATATATATATATATATATATATATATATATATATATATATTTTATGTACATACACAAGCCAATTATCCGCCCGACAAATTACCCCGAAGTATATAGGCATCCATGTAACTATGTATTATACATGTATGTATGTACCTATAATATCAAAATCGATCAATATACGAATGAGAAGAAGAATAATAAGAAGAAGACAGAAAATATAGAAAATAAAAAAAAGAAGAAAAGTTCGATTCGGTTATAAATTTAAATTAATAATCAAATTCTAAACAGTCAGACAAACTTGCTTTTATTTATATTCCATTTGACCAGATTTATGATAAATTTTTGAAAAATAATTCGTTTTTTTTTCTGTTTTTTAATTTACTTATTATTAATATTATTATTATTTTTTGGATCTATGTGAATATGTATCAGTATATGTACATAAATATGATGCTTCTCTACGAATAAGGTGAAACGGTTGATTTCCTCATTAAATATACCTATATAGGTATATACTTTTTTCTTATATGAACCAGATTCCATTCTCTCGTACCTTATGAACAAATATTTATATAGGTATATATCATGTGATGTAATTTATATATACACATATAATAGGTGTGTATAACTTATCCCATATATACATATGTAAAAAGGAATTTTATAATACAGGAACTAGTCGTCCTTGAGAAATCGTGACGATATATATTTAAACAATCCGATATATCGTGTATATATTTACATCGAACATACATAGTTTTCACTACCGATCTCTCCGTTTGGCAAAAATTATTATTTTTTCTTTTTTTTTGGGGGGGGGCGGGGGGGGGGGGGGGGGGAGAAAGGAACAAGTGTCTCGGTGAGTGCAGGTAAATACTCGAAATAAAATTAAATTCACCGAAAATTATTGCGATCTCGGCAATATACTTTGTCGTCGATGAGGCAGTAACAAAATTTCTCGTATATAGGCTGAAGCCTCCGTAAGAAATTTTTTTTTTTTTTCTTTGTGAACCACCCTAAGACACATACACACGTATCGTAATGAAAATGAATATATATATATATATATATATATATATATATATATATATATATATATATATATATATATATATATATATATATATATATATATATATATATATATATATATATATATATGTACAGTAGTTAATTTTATTTACACCTGAAAAATTCTACGAAGACCCATAATTCGATATACTAAATAACAAAAGTACCTACCTAATCAAATACATAGGAAACGTCTTCAAAATTTCAAAAGCAAAAAAGAAAATTACTTGAAAAACGATATTTTTCAAAGCCATGTGATCGCTGTTACCTAAATCGCGTCAATAATTAGTACAGCGTAGAGAATACAAAAATTGATAAAAGTTAAAAATTGAAAATTGAATTTATTTCGGTGAGTCGAAGTGGGGAGAAATGTGGACGTCAAGTGTGTAGTAGTTCGGAATCAGTCGAACCTCCATTATAATATAATTATATTGACAAATGTTCGAGTGAGTGAGGTTTGTCTACTCAAAACCTGAACGGCGTTCGACTGTGTTGAATCTAATCCATCCGAGGAATCGTCATACTACAGTAAAACCCAACCTAATCTATCAGCTATACCGCGAGTATAACTGATTTAATCTAAAACGATTTAACAATGGCTACACGTTCCACTCCACGCACTTTCTTCTCCCCCTACCCTCACACTTCGCTCCGTTTGACGAAGCTCGAAAAAACCCTCCCCTCTCCTGTTTTTTTTTTCTCTTTTATTTTATTTTATTATATTTTATACTACCCCAATTTTGCCTGAATTTTCGTTGTGACAGATTACAAGTAAATCTGTATACATACATACATATATACAGTCGAGGATCCATCGTATTTTCTATCACGTCGAAATGTGGACCTGTAAGGAAAATGGGAGGGGGGAGGAGAGGAGGAGAGGAGGAGAGGGTGTTGGTTCAAGTTCTACTGTATCCTCGCGGCTGGTAACGTGTCAGTCAAAGTTTAACCAACCGTAAGAAGGGTGGGTGGATTCTGAAAGGAGGGGCGGGGGGGGGGGGGGGGGGCTTTTGTACATGATCAGTAAAGGAAATAATATATATATATAAGAATATAGAAAAATATAGAAACTACTACATATACATATACTGTATACGTAGACGCATAGAATGAAGACAGAGACAGCTGAGACCGTGGGGCACGGGGGGGAGGGGGTGTTCGACAACAGTAGGAGCCAATATATATATATTTTTTTTTTCTTCTTCCTTCTCTCTCTTTTCAGTGTTAACGTTATACGATGTTACTTTCTGAGGGGTTTCGGAAACGGAGAAGGGGGGGATTCCCTAAACGAAATACGGGTGCACGGGGGTCCAGAGCACTGATTGCATGTCAACTTCGATATACTATATAAGGATATATGTCAGAGAATATGCTCCCCCCCGCCACCCCACCCCCCGTTTTCCTTCTCTCCCTTCCCTTCTCCAGTTTTCTATTATCTTCTACAATACTGCAACACAACTTGAAATTAATTTGAGTAGGGTTTTTTTTTTCTTCTTTTTTGATCTGCTTTTTTCCTCTCTTTTTGCCCACTGACTGACTGACTGACTGACTGACTGCGGATTGACAAGATAATAGAAATATCTTAAGGGGATGATTTTAATTAATAAATTGCTATTCGATAACGTCGAATCTATTTTTGTATCTGTTTTCTCAGAATTTTGGGGTTTTTTTTTTGTTTGTTTGTTCACTATCCAACTTTTTCTAAATTCTTGTCTCGTTTACCAGTTTTTCTGGTTCGTCTGGCTTCTTAATATTTTATAAACAGATGTAAATTTCGATTCAAAAATAAACGACGAAAATTTTATGAAGTAAATAATTGGCAAAAAAATTTTAATCTTTCGAGCCGGATTTGAACCAGCGACCTATGGATGTCTCTTTTTTGGTTAAATGCCATTCTCTTTCATTCGTATTTCCAACTACAGTCCACCGCTCTACCAACTGAGCTATCGAAGGCTGTATAAGGATTTTACTAAGTTAACGACATCACAGTCGGACCCCCCCGAAAAAAAATCGAATTTTGAAAGAACAAAAAAAAAAAAAAGAAAAGTGTAAAATAAAAATCGGAGTTCACGTTATTTTCTTCGGTTTAGATTTTGTCAGAAAAAAATAATAATATCAATAATTTTGCTGGGTCTGCGAACGTTCATAATTAATCTCGAAGTCAGACTGGATAATGAAGATAAATGAATAAATGATACGTTTTAGTACAGTCGGACCCCTCGCACGTCGATCCTAACCTATAAACGTGTATTTTTCTTTTCAAATGGCCAAGAGAACCGGGACGGTAGTTATAGGTACTTAAACTCGTAACGTAACAGCTGAGTTAACTAGTTGCCACGATCGTTAACGAGGAAAAGAAACTGCCTCGTATCTATCTGTACCGAAATCCTGAATAATTAATTTCAGTCATGAAATTTTAAAGAGAAAGGAATTACTTTGGTCACGGAATAAATTTTCCAAAGACTTTTAATCGACGAAATAATTCGTTTCTATTCGTTCGAGATTCGAAATCTTGGCAAAAAAAATAATTAATTAAACTGTTTTACCGACGTTATCGACTTCGAGCGTTGAAATTTCTTTCTTACCGATCGGGAAACGCCGATTTTGATCCCTAGAATCAAAAATTTGGTTTATTCTCGCACACATTTAGTTCCGTCGGATGATATTCGACGATATGCATGTGGCTGTGTATCAATTCTGTCTGTAAATATTATTTTAGCGGTATATTACTGTCGGTGAGCGTCGGTAAAACAGGAAGACAGATGAAAAAAAAGGTTTTCTTTTTTTAATACGAAATGTGCAGAATTTTATCTCCCGATACGTAGATAAGGGTACGAGAGGTACAACGAGCGATAAAAAATGAGAATTTTTACATACATAGATGTTCATGTTTGAGATAGACAAACAGTTTTTAGGGGTTGTTATAAAGCTGTAAAATAGTTTATACATTGTATATTATTATGAGAGAGGAAACGTTTGATCCACGTTGAAGAAACGCGGCCCATTTCCGGCCGTGGTATGTATATGTACATGTGTATGTGTATGAATTTTACGAACTTAGGTATATGCCGTGAGAGCACGTGATCGTTTTTACGCCCTCACTCTCTCTCTCTCGAAGGGAGTTTCGGGGGGTATAAAAATTCTCCCGTCTGCTTGTTTAAACGACGTTCGGCCATTCGTCGTCGATGGGAAACTGGAAAGCGTGGCCTAATAACATTTTTACTGCCAAACTTGAACGACTAAGGTACTATGAGCGAGAGGAGATGGTGAGCGGCGGCGAGGGGCAGGAGAGGGTAATAAAAGACATATTATAATTGCCGTGACGGGACGTAAATCTTAAATATCAGACTTTTATTAGTCTTACAGATGAAATTGGCCCAAGATGCTCTAAACATTTATTCGAACGACAGAAAACTCGCCTCTGAACACCCCTCTACAAATTCGAGCCAATAAATCACAAAAAAGCTTCTCAAAAATGCCCTATTTTTCAAATCTTTAAATTCTAGGTCTCGGACTGTTGTTCCTTGTCAAAAACCGAGCAGATTTTGTCCGAAAAAAAAGTTCGTAGGACTAACGGTTCTCGAATTATGGCGAGTTGAAAATCAGACCAATGGAATCAACGACCGTTACTTAAAACCGGACTGTGATTGGTCGAAACTTGAATTGGCTGTCGTTTGAAAACAGTTAGAGCCTCGAGTTTTTTGCTAAGGAAATATCGTCTCAATTTTCTTCAAAGAATGCGGGGATGAAAAAATGAAAAAGAATAAAGAGCTTCTCTCTTTATGTGTAATAAAGAGTAAAGATTCAGGTCATAACTCTGTAACGTATCAGGTTTTATTTAATTGCCCCAGAGTCTTTCGCCTCAGGCTTATACGCTTTAGGGTAGTTGGAGCTATGCCGGAGGGTTTTGCTTCTCGTGTGCATAACAATAATAATATTATTTATTGCTAAAATGTTATTAAAATTTTTACAACCGTTTTTGGGTATCACTTCGAAAATTAAACTCAATAAAATGTTTGTTATCCAATCAAGTCTCGAGGCTCCTGCGCAGACCGTTTAATGACATTTGAATTTGTACTATTATACAATCTTACAGCCCAACCTTACCCTACAATCTAAACCACCCTCGATTCAACGAAGTATTATCTCTCCCGGATAAGACATTTTACAACTAACAATAAGGGCTCTAAATTAGTTATACCCTATTCCTCCTCATTCTTATTCGCCCTTATAGGACCGAAAACGATGAACGTGCATATTCCAATCTACCTTATACCTACCCCTGAACGATTTCATTCCAACTTTAACGTCACACTTTCGGTACAATAAAAATTCCTACCTAAAGCTACGATGTTGTTTCGAGTGAAACGATTTCCGATTTCTATTTGTTTGAAATTCGAAGAGTGAGTAGAAGCTTCGATGATTTTCAAACAAAAAAAAAGGAACATCGTTTATTTTTTTTACATCATTTTTCATTACTTTTTTCTTTTTTAACCTCGCAGCTCTATTACTTCATCGTCATTTCGGTATTCCTCTACGAAGTTCCCGTACGCTCGTTAACCGCAGAGAGTTGCTCGTCTTATTCCAGTTTAAACCCCGCAGAGGAGGATTTTACAGGGGTTCCTTAGAGGGTTGGTGGCTAGTCGCCTTAGGGGGGGTTGGGGTGGTTGGGTTCGAGCAAAGATGATGCCGTTTAAATTTAAATTGGTAAAGTATTTTACGATCGAGCGAGATTTTGATGGGGCTGTTGTCACATCTTGATTAACTAACTTTATTATATTATATACTATATATATATATATATATATATATATATATATATATATATATATATATATATATATATATATATATATATATATATATATATATATATATATATATATATATATATATATATATATATATATATATATATATATATATATATATATATATATATATATATATATATATATATATATATATATATATATATATATATATATATATATATATATATATATATATATATATATATATATATATAGTATACGTATACATATATATACCTAGAGGAGTAAATAGCAGTAATAGTAGTAGTAGTAACTGTAGTAGGTAATAATCTTTAAAAACTGTTTACGATCACGTTCTAAATTTTATTTTTTCATTTATTTTATATATTATTATTATTATTATTATTATTATTATTATTATTATTATTATTATTTTACTTTCCTGATTTATTTTTACTGCAATCCTGTGCGAGTAGAGAAAGAATAATGAAAAATCAAAAAACCTCTGAGAGCGGGAGGATATCGAAGAAAAAAAAAAAAAAACTGAATAAATTCGGAGGTTTTTTTTTGTTTGTTCTTTCGTTATTATTGAGAAATAGGATTGGATAACAATAACGACGATGATTAGGATTGATTGATTTTTTTTTCCGAAAAAAAAAGCCGAAAGAAAAAAAAAAATTATTTGTAAGGTCCCACCGAGATTTGAACTCGGATCGCTGGATTCAAAGTCCAGAGTGCTAACCATTACACCATGGGACCTCGATATTCATTTGTTCGAACGAATCGTTTATTAATTGAATATGCCGATGTTGTTGATACTCTTATCGGAATCGAAGCGTCATTTTCTTGTTTGTTGTATGTTGTTTTTTTTTTTCAATTTTTTTTTTTTAGCTTTAATCGTTTGCGTTTATCGTCATATTGCATAATAATATTAATTTGTAACGATAAATGATCGAACTAGCTGACACTTACGAATAACGAGATATATACTATTATAAATAAGATGAAAGATTAATAAACATTTACACGAAAGATTACGTAAAGCAGATGTAACAATAGTGATACTATAAATAAATTGTACAATATAACAAAATATAAGCAGAGTAGGTATAAAATTTCTATTCGAAACTGAAGATAAAAAAAACAAAAATTTCTACAAAAATTATATATATTATATAAATAAAAAATTTTATATCAATAAAATTATATAAATAGTTTCTGTTATTTGTTATAATAGTTTTTTTTTTTTATTTTTTTTTGTTTTTTTTTTTTTTGGTAATACGAACACGAGAGAAAAAGGAATAAAATAATAATTACACGAGCAGAATGCATGATAATTATTCCCGATCTTCAAACCCTCTCTCTCTCTCTCTCTTTCTCTTTCTCTCTTTCTCGTTTGCTGAATGTTGAATGCCGAATGCCGGTGAGGTGGGGGGTTTAAAGTGAATCTCATTAGTTCTGCCTTAGCGCATGTTATGTAGGTATGTAAGTATGTATGTATGTACATATATTGTATGTTTATACATGTATATATATATATATATATATACAAATTGTATATACATGTTCCGGCGTATTTACAGTACATAGGTATATAGGTACATACATATATATATATATATATATACATATCCGAGAGCAACTTTGATGTCACCCGCGACTTCCGACGTCAACTATAAACGGGGGATGGGGTTATATACGTATATAAATACATACATACATACATACGTATAGACCACTTTTTTTTTCTTTTTTTTTCTGCCCCGCGAAGCGACTTCATGCACCCGCCGTATACCCACACCGCCTCCGGGACCCCCGGGGGCAACTGCAGTAACCGTCAAGCACGAGTTGCCATTACCGTCTTGTTATTATCATTATCATTATATTGTTAATATTATCGTTATTATTATTTATTGTGATCATCTTATTAGACACATATATTTACATATTCTTGTCAATTATTGTTAAAAAATAATGATTGCGAAAGTTACAGTCGATTGGAATTTAGTATTTTTGCTATAATATTATACTTACATTAGGGTGACCATTAGTTTGCAGGTCATTTTGGAATTTCATCTGTCCCACAAAAAAAAAAAAAAAAAAATATCTTCATATTATGGAGAGAAAAAAAAATCCCTGCCAAGTTTAAGCCTAATCCGATAACGTTAACCCGTTCCCCAAAAGGATTGAAAATTCACACCTAAAATACATTGGTTTTATCCATTTTTTTTTTTTTTTTTTTATTAAATATTTTTCGTCAGTTAAAATCGATTGAAAAAATTATTCCGCCGCGTAAGATTGACGTTCGTATTTTCTATCAAATGTAGAAAAAAAGAAATTCCAATAAAGTTCAAGTATTTTGTTGTTTAAGGGGACCAGTACAGCTTCGGTTGGGAAATTTGGAGTACATACTCCAGAATTTATTTATTTGTCAACCAAAGTTGATTTCGCATCAAAAAAAAGTTTTCTTTGAAAAACTTTGTCGTAAAGTTTCAGGCACATCGTTGGTCCAATTCAACCTCTCAAGGCCTTGCTTTCTTCAGCCAGCAATTCTACATCTTATGAACGTAGGGATGGGTAAAAAAAAAAAATACACGTGAAAAGTTACGGTCAATTATCAAAAATTTCCAATATTTAGGCCACTAATTTGCAAATAACTTGACCAACAAGAAATTGTGAAAAAAAATCCCTCGTTCACGTGATGAAGATTTCTTTTCTGAACAAAATGAGCCCTCGACGACCTTAATCGGAACAACAATGTGCCCAAAATCTTACGACAAAGCTTCTTAAGGAAATATTTTTTTCTGATGCGAAATGAACTTTGGCTGACAAATAAATGCATTTTGGAGTATTTCGAATTTCCAAAACCAAGCTGTACTGGTCCCCTTAAGTTGTCAAAAATTATAATAAAAGTCGAATTCTGTTTTTTGTTATCCAATGTTCTCTATTCATTTACAAAAAAAAAAAAAAATAAGAAAAGAAACAAAAAAACGGTTCTGTTCTGTTACAACTTTCATAGATTTTTTAATCGAATCTCTAATACATATATACACACATATACATACCTATATAATAGACAGTCTAACAATAGATCAAAATGCATTGAATCCATTAATGGTATACAGCCCCTATCTAGCCACGTGACCATGATAATCGACGTCAACGTCAACCTCCTCAACGTCGTCGTCATCCTCACACGAGCAATTTTAGATTCTAAAATCGGCGGGAAAATCTGAAGAAGTGTCGGCTAAGGGGGCTGAAAAATCCCCAATTGCAAACAAAAACAGGGAAAAGTCGACGTTATGTCTTATTGCGTCATCATAGGTCAGGTTGGGTCAGATGAGAAGTCAGTCAGGCAGTCCAATACAGTATGACCCCCATGACGGGGCCGCGGGAGAGAGGGGGGTAGAAAAACAGGCGACACAACGCCAAAGAAGACCGAAGAGCTGAGAAAACGAAGAAGAAGGGCCGAGAGGGGTAGATGACATAAAGGAAAGGGGGCGATGCGAGGGCTGAAGGGAAGAGAAAAAGAGAGCGAGAGGGGGGATCGTTGAGAATTAACGATCACAAAAAAACTGACGTAGGCTGTCGAGCTTGGGCTCTACCGGGCTACGCGTATCGCGTCACGCCTGGTAGCAAAATGGTCTGTGACTAATACGACGCCTAGGCTGTGACGCTTGAGGCTTCAGGCTCTCGCCTCTTGCCTCTCACCGCGCTCGCCTTGTTCGACTCCGTTCGGCAGCTCTCTCGCAGCTGAAGTGCAACGAGCTACTGCGTTATACTCCCACCAAACGAGTCAACGTTCTATTTGAACGGTGCAGTAATCCGATCCGTGGAGCGAAATCCGTGTATATATTTATTCACTTATTTGTTCGTTGATTCGTTCGTTTCAGCAGATTTTTGGGAATTTTTTGTTTCGATCGGAAAATCGTTTTGAAGTGTTTTTTCTTCTGTTTCGTCAAGTTGATATGTTCTTGAAAATAAGAAAAATTAAAAAAAAAAAATCATTGAAAATAAGATTATATATCCGTAATGGCGTACAGGAAGATTTTGAAAAACTGAGAAAACAAATTGCGAATCAGAAGATCGTTGGAAAATAATAGCGGAATTTTTTATATTCTATTTTATTCTTTAGATTGGCAAATTTTTGCTGATCCTCGAGAAGATCGGGCCTGAAATATTTTTCGGGCAAGAGTAAAAAAAGAAATTAAAGAAAAATCGACGAAATTGTTATAAAATCTTGGAAAATTTGCGACGAAAATTCGGAATATTACAAAATATCAGAAAATCGAAGATCGATAATTTTCAAGTAAAATCTTAAAAGTCGGAAAAATTGTTTCAAGTCTTAAAAAATCTTTGGAAAAATTCTAGAAAATCGTGACAAAGCTTGTTAAACAAAAAAACTACAGAATTTGTAAAAAAAAAAAAAAAAATGGGAGTAAAAAGTACCAAAAATTCTTGTAAATTGATCAAATCTTTTTGAAAATTTGTGAAAAGTTGTAAGAAAAGGAAAATCAAAATCGAAAAAAAAAAAAAACAAACCGGTATTTAAAAATAATCTATCCATTTATTTGTTCGTTTTGTGTGAACGACGAATAATTAGAAGACTACGTCACATCACTGTACGGTATAGTAAATTGGTATACACTCGGTATATCCCTATATCTACTCCACGTGGTCGAAGAGAAAGAGAGAGAGAGAGAGAGAGAGAGAGAGAGAGAGAGAGAGAGAGAGAGAGAGAGAGGGAAGATCGACCGACCTACTTGTGGTAGGTCAGTGTAGTCACCCGCGGTTCAATAATTTACGTGTTTTTAGGGGAATCCCCACTATAGAGGAGAATTACCTATATATACAGCGTACTAAACGAGCCAGCGTTAGCACGAACGAGAACTAAAAAATTATCTAAGAAACTGTGAGATAAAGAGCAAAAGCAAAAAAAAATCGGCAAAAAAAATCGGTATTTTAATTTCTGTCTTCGATCGATTGAATCTATACGATTAATTAATCACCGTTAATTGTGGTCTTCGATATAGGATGACATACCTATATGCAAATCGGGGTTTGATTATAAAATCTCAGTGAATGGATTAGGTCGATTGGTCGTTAGAATTATTCCCGCGGGCATGGAGACGGAATCGTTAAAAGTTTAGTTTCCCCATCCGGGCTAATGCGTATCCGTTACTCGTTTCACTTTAAATAAAAATAAAGTGGTTTCCCCCCCCCCCCCCCCCCCCCTCTCTCTCTCTCTATTTCTATCTCTCTGTATTCGTCCGTTTAATTTCGCTTAGCAGTTCTCCCCGCCGATTTCTATCTCGATTTCGATTTCGATCGATTACCGGAATTAAAATAAAATGCAAATATCCAACTCTCTCTCTCTCTTTATCTTCCCTCCAGCATTTCCTCACTACTACTACTATATGCTAATTCATTTATACTCCGCTAATCGGTGAGTGCAGATGCTGATGTTTTCATTTACCAATACCGATACCGATACCGATCCCATTTTTTTTTTTTTTTCTCTCTTTTAATTTTACATTTTAATTTCGTTCTTCATTGGGGATAAGATAAGATGTGAAGTAGTACATAGACAGAGGTAAATATGTATATACATAGGTATAAATAAATTTATATCTTCTCTTTTCGAGGGAGAGGTGGAGGAAAGGATACAGTCAAGCCCCTACAGTCCTTCGGCCCTCCCTCCGTCAGGAATAACGAAATACGAAATGCTCTCTTGATCCCTGGGGGACAATTGGTATCAATAGTTTATCGCCGGAGGATATAAAAGGCGCGGATGTCCGGAGAAGCTAGATAAATAATTGGAATTTGTCTTGTTTCAAGGAAGATTTGATTCTCGAGGTTGATTAAGTATTCATTTATCCATTTCACTGCTCGGTATAGGAGAATAAAGGAAATAAATAAGAGGGAAGATTGGACTAATTACATCTTTATGGTATACACTCGATTCTTCGCTGAAAATACTTTGGTCGAAAAATCAGCTCAGTTTCTTTGATCAAAATCGACTTACTCAACTTTTATTTACTTTTAAATCGAGAAATTGGAACTCAAAGTTCTTTCGATCGAAAAATTCGTTCGATTTTTGGTTCTAAACGATCGAACTTGATCCTAAAAGATTTTTTAATCGATAAATCTCTCGAATTTCGGCATCTAAAAGGTCAAAATTGATATCCAAAGTTTTGTTTTAACGAATGAATCGATTCAAATTATAAATCGGTTGAATCTTAGCATCAACTTAATCGAATCTCGTTAGTAAACGATTTTAAGAATGAGAAACCGGCCGGATCTTCGTATTGAAATATTCAAATGCTGTTTCAAATTATGTATGAATTAGAAATCAGTTGAATTTTAATATCGTATTTTAAAGTTCTCGAGCTTAATGATATTCAAATCGATAAATCCGTGGAATCTTTTTCAGAAAAACAATTTAGTCTAATGTTTAACGATCTGTGACTAAAAAAAATCGTTTGAGCGTTCGACTCGAAGCAATTCAAACTTCTGTTTTATTCAGTCCATAAATCGATAGAATTTTTTTATCTAAGCAAGTTACAAATCAGCTGCAAAGGTCTATCGAATATCATTTCATCAAGGCGAGCCAGAAAATCTGTTAGAAATCTGAATTTGTTCTCGATTTCCGGGAATCCGATCGGTTTAAAAAAAATCGGTTATCAATTTCAATCCCGTTTTTTTGATTCATCGCAAAGTGTAGAGTAGAGTATCGATATAATTGAGGCACTTTAAGGACCGGGCCATCAATATTCCGATAATTCACATGGTGGAAGGGGTCGCGTTCAGCTCAGTTCAGTTCAGTTGAGCTCAGTTCAGTTCCGTTCCCTAGGGTGTCGGGAGTCCCCGATCCTCCAGTTCTCCGGCAATGCATCACACTGTCCACAGCGTCGTAACTCAACCTGATGCAGAACGCTACGTACACTAACTCGCCCTAACCGAACCCAGGATGTATACCGGTCAATAAATACCCGCATACAAACGCAAACGTATATACACATACGAGTATATACACATAGAAATCGATACACAAATACAAACGGACACGATTTCTGGAATCCAGAATCCTCAGATAAACATATATTGATATATGTACGTATAATATGAACGTGTACATACATCCGGACGGTCTGGAATCGATCCGATTTCAAACTCAAACTAAATCGGTAACAAAATTTCTTCTTTTTTTTTGTTTCTTTTGGTTTTTCTTGTCAATTTCCTCGTGCGATGAGGCAAATTTGATGAGAAAAGGAGTGCCGCATTTTAACTCGGTCTACCCTATATGCTTTACGGTACACGTATTATACTGACTATACTGTGGCATATTATGTGCAGTGAAGTGTAGAAAAAAAAGAGGGATAGGGTTGTCGTTATACCTATAATAATTAAATATTATAGTTATGTGTGCGTCCATATATATATACCATATATTCTATCTAGATCTAAGTGCCTATCTATTCGACTAACTAACGCTATACTAACTAACCAACTAACTAACTAATCCAGAACGCGTAGCGAGGCGCGAAGATTTAATTCCACGATAAAACCCGCATATATGCATTTTCTGACATATGGTGCACGAAGAGAGTAGAGTAGAGAGAGAAAGAGAATGATCGCACTCAGTCAGTGTATATTATACATATGGGGCTGTCCACGTCAAAACGACACGGCTCCGGACCTCAAAGTTTTCGATTTGATTCTTGATTTCATATGTTATCATTCTATGTCTGGAGAAGCTGTCAAATTTTTTTTGAATTTTTTCAGTCAACCCTTTCGGTGCTATGAATTTTTTCATTCTTAAAAAAAGGACCTTTTTTAAAATTCTGAAAAAAATCACAAAAATTCCGTTGCTGATGTAGAACAACCTCCCACTTCCAGAAACGTGGGCAGGATTTTTGTTATATGTTTTTTTTTTTCATTTTTCCAAAATTTTATTTTATAAGGAGCTTCATAAATGACTTTCATAAAATCACCTACTCACCTCCTTACCAACATAACACAATATAAGGTCAAGAACTCCAAAAAATCTGAGTGGGGTAGGTTTGAAAGATTTTTGGTAGGATGAAAGTCATTGGTGAAGCATTTTTTGGAATAAAGTTTTAGAAAAATTGAAAAAAAAAATGTAAGAAAAATTCTGCCCACGTTTCTAGAAGTGGGAGTTTGTTCTATATTATCGACAGAAGATTTTGTGAATTTTTCCAGAATTTTAAAAAAGGTCCTTTTTTTAAGAATGAAAAAATTCATAGCTCCGAAAGGGTTGACTTGAAAAATTCAAAAAAAATTTGACAGCTTCTCCAGACATAGAATGATAACATATGAAATCAAAAATCAAATCGAAAACTTTGAGGTCCGGAGCCGTGTCGTTTTGACGTGGACAGCCCCATATATATTTTTGTATATATGTACATGAACTGAAAATCAGTAAATTAAAATTTCAATTTTGATGTCAATTTTGTTGGTATTCACTTTTCAAAGTTTTCGTTTCTCTTTCTATTCTTCTCTCGCGCATCTTGTTATGTAATTAATAATGACACACATGATAAAGAAGACGTCCGATTACACGTGAAACTAGTTAAATGAAATAATCGTGTATCAAAATTCTTGATATAATGAACATGCATTATTATAGCGAACTGTCGTATCCTTCATTAGATTTCCCATAAGATCACGGACAATCAATCGTTGCATTATCAACCCTCCTTGCTTGCTTGGAAATTAAAATCATGAAAATGGCATTTGCACTAATTAGCGGCCCGATCTCCCCTGATATCACAACACTCGTCTTTCTGTTACACTTGAATGCACTTCAATAAAATCCGAAAAACTCTGTCGGATAAAATGTAGTCTATATTATAAGAACTTGTATAGCCGAAAGCAAACGAAGAGAGACTCCAAGAGTTAGGATGCATATACATAAGTAGTGATAAGAAAATGATAAGAAAATGATTAGAAATTGTACATAACGTATGACAATGAGAAATATTGTATTGATGCTGCAGCAATAAATTCCCAGATATACCTATGAATAATGACTTCGTTATTTTCCATTCTCCCTCTTCCTGCGACTCTTTATTTCAGATGTTAAATAAGGTGAGCGAATTTTAATAATTTTAAGAAAGTACGGTCGATTAGGACTGGGCAAATTTCGAAAATCCAAAATAACTTAAGCATATACAGACTCGCATAGAGACATATGTACATTCCTACAACTAGATGCATGCATGCATTGGGACTGGGTGAGTTTGGAAAAAAGCTCGAGTGGGACTGGGCGAGTTAGGAAACATTGTCGGTTTTTACAACCAAAAATTTCAGCACACCTCCTCGGGTCAGATGTTATCCTGATACCTGGGTGAGTTTGGAAACGCGCTCAACTGGGACTGGGTGAGTTTGGAAAACTTTTTTGGAATGTATTCCAAACTCACCTCTACCTAGGTATATAATATATCGTTTTGCGTAAACGCACACACACAGATGTATATATACAGCACTATATACAGTGATTAATTGGTTGTCGTCGATCCCAACACTATATATAAGTATATATAGGTATAGGTATACATATATATATTTACCTATAAACGTATGTGTATGTATGTATGTACAGTCGGGCAATAAAGTTCTTGGAGGGTCGAAATTCAGGCTCAGACGTTTCAGTGTCTACGCTGTTGAGCAGCCCCCTCGCTCCGCATACCCCGTTCTCTGAGAACGCGAATCGGGCAGACTACCTACTCAAAGTAAAGTAAGAAATACTTCCTAAATATACAGGGTGTCCCAGAACTAAATGTCCAAAATGAATGGTGGCCTAGAGGAGGTCGAACTGAGTAAATTGTCCCGAAGAACATGGCGACGCGGCGCAAAGCGATACTTTTTTTTTTTAACTTGTGATATCTCGCGAACGCGACTTCGCAGACCCCATGTTCTTCGGGACAATTTACTCAGTTCGACCTCCTCTAGGCCACCATTCATTTTGGACATTTAGTTCTGGGACACCCTGTATATAATAAACAACGCATCGATGGGCCTGCTCAACAGCGTAGACACTAAAACACCTGAGCCTAAATTTCGACCCTACAAGAACTTTATTGCCCGACTGTACATACATACATAGATAGGTCTATACGGTGAAGCGCGATGTGACGCGCGAGTTACGCGTTGCATGTCACCGTGTCACACTTGTCAGGGCTTTGTCATTTACCTATATATATATTAGACTGCCTCAAAAAAAAACTTAATTTTTTTTGCGATCTCCCACATCATGAAACCATATAGTTTATAACATAATATCGAACCTCGTCGAAGGAAATTGCCATGCGATTTTTTTAAGCGGTGTCGCATCGAGATTTTGTATTTGCCATTTAATTAACACGTAAGAAATCCAAATCTGACGGTTGGAGGGTAATAATCATTTTTCTATACAACAGACAAAACTCTGTATGGTAGCATTTGACAACTTACATGTTCTCTTCGAATCGAGGCGTCGTAGAAAATTTTTAACCGCACGATCTTCGAGATATTCAAGATTGCGATTTTCATCTTTTCGAAAAATGGGTAAAAAATTTGTGCGGTTAAAAATTTTCTACGACGCCTCGATTCGAAGAAAAAATATAAGTTGTCAAATGCTACCATACAGAGTTCCGTCCGTAGTATAGGAAAATTATTATCTCCCTCCAACCCTTAGAATTGGATTTCTTACGTGTTAATCAAATGGCGAATACAAAAACTCAATGCGGCACCACTTAAAAAAATCGCACGGCGATTTCCTTTTAGGAGGTTCGATATTATGTTATAAACTATGGTTTCATGGAGTGGGAGATTGAAAAAAAAAATGGAGGTTTTTTTGAGGCAGTCTAATATTATACCTTCGTATATATAGCTTACAAGCAGCACAGGTATATATACACATACATAGAGAGAGGAGAGAGAGAGAGAGAATATATACGTATATATAAATATTAGGGTGTGTCATTTTGGGGCAACATTTTTTTTCAACTTACATACAGGTTGTATACTTACAGGAAGGTAAAATAAGAAGCCGGTTAAAATTTGAGATCTTAATATCAATGTTAAGAGGTGCCTCATCGCGAATTTCTATTTCCCATTTAAATAACACGGGAAATGTTCTAGTGGCACACTTCAATTTTCATATCTCAAGTACTAATCTACTCAGAATGATTCTGCATAGCTACTTTCGTTCGAAATTAAACGCTCTACAAAAAAGGTCTCTTGGTATTTTTCGATAAATCTAACCGTTTCCAAGTTGGTTATTGGCTATCAATGGTAATTACCCAATAGCCAACTTGGAAATAGTTAGATTTATCGAAAAATACCATGAGACCTTTTTCGTAGATCGTTCAATTTCGAACAAAAGTAGCTATGCAGAATCATTCTGAGTAGATTAGTACTTGAGATATGAAAATTGAAGTGTGCCACTAGAACATTTCCCGTGTTAGTTAAATGGGAAATAGAAATTCGCGATGAGGCACCTCTTAACATTGATATTAAGATCTCAAATTTTATCAGGCTTCTTATTTTACCTTCTTGCAAGTATACAACCCGTATGTAAGTTGAAAAAAAAATGTTGCTCCTAAATGACACACCCTAATAAATATATCAATATATTATGTATATGTGTGTGGAACAAGCAAGCAACCGAACGGCCTGCCCTATCCTTTCCTATGTACACACACGTACTTCTATAGGCCACATACATATATACGGGTATATATTCATAGGTATATAGGTATAGACGGGACCAAAGCAAATTGCATTGTAACCAAACTGCAACAGGCGTGTCATTAATCAATGCCTCTCAATGCCAATGCCCGTTGCACCATAGAATATGTATACTATATGTATGTATAATGTATTTACATACATAGAAACCCTTTCCTCTCCCGCTACGTATATGTACACGTAAACCTATGTCTATATTCCATTTTCCATAGAATGCAAAGAAAAAGGAGAAAAACAAAAAATTAGAAAAATTGATGAACAGAAGAAAAAGATATTGGATTTTTGTAAATTCATGTGATCGAAAAAGCATAATATTGTATAATTCAAAAATCATATTTTTCTGTTTCTAGAAACTTGAGCAAACGATTACCTTCGAATTTTTGAATTCAAAGTCGTGTAAATTGTGAATTTTTTTTTTTTTTTTGAACCTCGCCCAGTTTTTTAGTTCGATTCGTAAAGTTTTTTGAAAAAAAAAAATAATAATAATAATAATAAAACCAGAGAAACAAAATTCAGATAAAAAAGGGAGAGAGAGAGAGTAAAACAGGAACAGGAAATAATCCAGAATCGGAAAAAACCCAAATTGAATTAGAAAAACAAAAAAAAAATAAACAAAATAGGATGTGAAATGTTATTAGAAGGATATTAAACTGTGTTTCCTCTATAATATAAAGGCGCAGGTGTTTTTGGGGAGAATTTTTATTTTATTGTATATATTACATATGTATATAATAGATGGTATATGCAAAGGTGATAAATGCTTGACAATACAGTGTGAAATTATCGATTCGATATACCGAGAATAAATTCGTTTGGTTTAGTTTGATTCTTTTGGATTTGCCTCGATCGTTAATTTGAAGGGTTTCGTTCCTGCAGTGGCCATATGTCGATGATCATTTACTTTTATAACAAATGTATATATGATAGGTTTCTGTACGGATTAGTAAAAATCTCCGGGTATACGGTGGGAGGTGTCGTAACGTATGTATCTATACCGATTCGTCAAGCTCGCAATAAAGCCAATCGATTTTCTAACCGATTCTCGTACCCATTTGTTCGTTATTTGAATTGGATTTGATACGATTTTAGATTTTACAAAATCGAAAGACGTTGTGTAGAAAAATCGTTACATCTAATACATAAGATTATAGATATCTTGTGACATCGGTGATAAAAATCGTTTTCAAAAATCTTGAACTTTTATACAAAGATGATTGATAAGATTGTAGCAAATTTTTTCAGAGATTTGCGGAAAACTGTGTGTCGCGAAAATAATTGACTAAATCTTGTTCTATTTCGCTTATTAATTTGTAGATGTTGGAATAACGGTGACAGGAATCGGTGGAAAATTTGCCTCGAAATTAACGACTTCGAGGAAATCTGAGTGACTTTATCAAGTCCTTGAGGTAAAATTCACGACAAAATTGGCGAAAGCTTCTCGAAATTGAAAATATGTGGTACAGAAATTCGCAAATCGGATAAAATTCCTCGAAGCTTGGTATCAATATGATAACGAAATTTTAGTGTCGAGAATTCGCACTCTGTATAAACTTTAGAGAAATATTGTGTGAGATCCTGTTGAATTGTGAACAAAAAATCGCGATAAAATCCTTTGCGAGTTTTTTTCAGCAGTGAAATATCCAAAGAAGCTATTAATCCACGGTAAAATCCTTAGCCAGGTTCCTTTTCTCTGGAAAAACGGTTCGAGAAATTTTCAACTTTTCATTGGTCTTTAATCGATCGTCTAAAATCCTGGGGAATGATGAAAAAAAATCCTAGGATTTAACAGAATCTGTTTTGCTGAATTGTCTTCTCTGAAAAGAGAAAAAATGGTGCGGAAAATTCACTGTCCCGATATATCTTGAAAGAGTTGTTTCGGATCCTAGGAAATATTGAAAAAAATCCCTGGAATTTGACAGAATCATCTACCAACCGATTTTTATCTAAAAAAGTGATGTCGAAAGTTTACAGTCTGTGATAAAACTTCAAGAAATGTTTATAAAATCGTAGAGAATAATGAAAAAAATTTCTAGGACTTGACAAAATCCTCTACCAACCGATTTTCTCTAAAAAATTGTTGCGAAGAAACTTGAATCTGTGATAAGTCTTTAAGAAATATTCCTAGTCTCGTGGGGAATGATGAAAAAAATGCCCAAGCTTTAACAGGATCTTCTAGCAACTGATTTTCTCTGAAAAGAACGTTGCGAGACGAGAAAAAAAATGTCAAATCTCGATAAATCTTTAAGGAATTGTCACAAGATCCTAGGTAACATAGGAAAGAAGTCCGTGGGATTACATTGAATCCTCTATACCGCGAGCCCTTTCCTTCCAATTTAAATACCGTTTAACAGTGCTCTCAGCTCTTCAAGTTTGAGTGTACACCTTCAACCTAGGCAGATCATCTCCTTCAAGATCTGTCGGTCTGTTACCAAGGCACTGCATTGATGATGGGGTTGCTATGGTGACCACTAAGAGCCCATTGTTGCACCCTGCCATGGGGTACGCGGGTAGGTAGGTATAAGGCACAGGGTTGGTACCAAGCCGTGTTCCACCCCGCAGTACGACGACGATGATGATGATGATGTACATACATACATATACGCATGGGATATTTATTCGCATGTAATCGTAGGTGTACCCTCTATCACACAAACGCACACACATATCAATCCACCATAGTCTGGCGGTTAGGGGTGCGTCTTGCACGTATCAAGCGCCAGATGAAGGGGTCGCGACGACCACCAGGTGCTGGAGAAGTGGGGAATCTCCTAACACATACGTCTACGTACCTACGGGATATAACACGCGCGCATATATATGTGATGCACAAGTATGCTGCACAGTCCCTGCTTACCCCCTGCTCTCTACTCTCTCTTCTCTCTTCTCACTTCTCGCTACGCCCTGATGTGCATCATCTACATATATGTGCCAGTGGTATCAAACCCCTTCCTTCACAATGCACCATATATGCAGGGTGCAACGGCCTCTATCCTTAAAGACGAACTGACGCTGCACGGAATTTTTTCAGATCACGATGTAGATCCTAGATTTCAGCCCTTCTTTTTAACCTTTTTCCTTTATTCAGTTCGATAACTATTGATATTTTTTGTTCTGTTTACCGATTTTTAGTCATTTCATCATCTTAATTCGTCAATTCGCGTACTTCACTTTTCTCCTTCTTTAATCATTATCATTATCAGTTTCAAATATTCCGTCTCTACCGATCGACGATCTTTTGATTATATTCTTACCGATCTTCGATACTCTTTTAGGTCCTTCTTTCTAAACAATTACATTTTTCTTCTCCCTTTTCTTAATATTTTTTACTACCCCAAAATAAATTCCTTTGATCTAATCCCAACCGGACCATACCCATACCGATCAATCGATCGACCGATTTTTCGATCATCTCTCGTCAATTTCTTTTGGTTTTTTTCCTATCTATGTACAGGAAGAATCATTTCGTTCAAATTTCTTACCACCTTTTCAAATTTCTTTTAATTATCGTACAGATCAACCGATTTTTCGATCACTTTTTCATCAATTTTTATCGTTCTTTCTTCTGTTTTAGGAATGTTACAGAGCAGATCATCACGTTCAGTTTTTTTTTTTCATCTAAATTGCAAATTTCTTTCTATTATATTATACCGATCAACCGAGTTATCGTCAATTTAATTTTTTTTTTCTTTCTATTTTTAGTCTTCTTTTTTGCGGTTATTTTTATTTTGCAAATTGTTACCACGATTATACGGAGAGGATCATTAATACGAGGCATATATGACATCGATTTGTACGGAGATATGTAGATATATACCTACATACACACACATTCGTATAAAATTTTCTTCGAACAGATACCTACATACATACATGTATGTATGTATGTATGTATGTATATATCTATCAGTACGTTGCGTTAGTAGTAAGTTCCGCACGCGTAGGCGTGTCGTAAGCACAAAGCCCGATTTATCCACCCTGCATGGAGACAAAGTAGACTAGAGAGGATAAAGAATCGCAGTAAGGCGAGGGATGAGAATGAGGATGAGGATGAGGATGAGGATGCGGATGAGGACGAGGACGAGGATGAGGATCACCCTGTGAGGTAAAGAGGTAGAAAAAAAAAACCAAAAAAGTTGGGGAAAAAAAAAAATATTAAAAACAGGGACAAAATATCTGGTGCGCGGAAGTAGGTACACACGTATCATGCGCAGATATGTATATACGTATGTATATTAAACCATCCCTTTACTATGCTATATGACTACTACTCGTATACACTGCAGTGTGTTCACTTTGTGATTAAAACAACGTAGTCATCCTTGGCTGACTGAAGCCAGTAAAGAACCTGCCAGGCATAATTATTATTTCCGTGTGTCCCTCATGAAAACAGGAAAAAAAAAAAATCCAAAAACAACCAACAATAATAATAGTCTCTGTGATTATTATTCGAGTACATAGGTATCTCTCATACCATGCAATGATTAATCGAACATATGTGCGTGTCGTCCGCATGGATTTTGTCTTTTCATCAGTTGTTTTCGTTTTCGATATTTTTTTTTTTTTTTCCCTTGTCTTTTTGTTTTTTGTCGGTTTTTGTTGTTATGCAAAATTTTCCTCCTCAATCATCGGGTTGCATGGTACATATATGCAGTTAGATTGCTTCCAAAATCGATGACATGACGTACCGTACATAGGTATGTGTGTATGTGTATGTATCCGTCTATTATATATCTGCAGTATTTGTGTGGGGTATGGTTGATTTGAAACTGTGCGAGGAGAAAATTAACAACCGAATAATGAAGTCAGTGTTTCATGCCCTGTGAAATTGCAACATCATGTATCTGCAGTTATATCTTTCGAACGATCAGAGATCCTACGTATTTGTGTATCTCTATCTATACGTATGTATGAATGTATGTACATGTTACAACACACTTTATCATCGAATATATAGTATGTATCCATGTATGTATGTATTGTGTATGGTACTGCAGCAGCATGCGATGATGTGAATGGGGATACAGTGATTCCATCATGGTCCTGGCTATACGTGCAGTGATCAAATCCCTGGAACCATAAAAACTTTTTCGACGTTCAAACGTTCAACGTTCAATTCCGTTACATTCGACAAACGTATATGTATGTATATATATAGCTGTACCATAACTCTTCCTCTCTTTCCACGAAAAAAAAAAAATCGCTAAAATAATCATCGCGAGTTTTATCATTACTATTATTTTTTTCGGTTCTTTTTTCGAATTTATTTCACCCCTTTTTTTTTTCATAGTGTAACGGAGTATTTAGCCACGTTTCGAACGACGAAACCGTTTAAGGATGGTCGTAATTTTTTTCCATCAAACTTGTTCTTTCATCTTTTTTGTTATTTTTGAATTTCGGACGTTAGAATTGAAAGTTTTTTTTTATACACATATGTTTGATTCAAAAAACCGTTCAAAAATCTTTGACAATCTTCTTTTTTCAAATTTCCCATAATTTTTCGTTAATTGTTGAGTTTATATAGCTACATCTGTCTAAAACTGGAAGAAGAAGAAAAATCGTTGCTCATCTTCTTTTTCTTTTTTTTTTTAATTCATCTACATTCTCTTCGTTAAAATTCAAATTTCGAATACTACTACCTATCTCATATATGACACCGAATCGTCACACAGCTGACGATATCCGTGGTGGCTGATAGTATCACGACGAGAATTAAAACCCGCAGATGCCTGTACATACGTACGTATATATATGTACATACCTACACGTCACCCGTTAATAGAAATAATAAATTGATCCCTCGTCGAAAATTGTAGAAACTGACAACAGCAAATAGAGCCAAATTTTTTATATATACAACCGCGGTATTCACGTAATCACGGTTATATTCGACGATCCAGGGTTCACTTCTCCCTCCCGCGGGTTGTTAACGATGATGATCGGTGCTCCTCTGCCCGAATGAATACATGCTGCAATTGCACTGTATGTACATATCGGTATTCGTACTAGTAGGCCGATCATGATTCAACAGAGAATGAGGAGAGGAGCTGAAATGATTCCGAAATGCATATATGCGTGCATTCCATCATTCGGTATATGTATACACGGTCATATTATGTTTTAGGTATAGGTAGGGGATTTGTCTCGTTGTTGATGTGTGCGAGAAGCCAATATAACCTAACCCGTAACCCTATACCCCCTAACCCATAACTGTAACCTAACCATGAGCTGCACTGTGCTGCATGGCAGTGGAGGATGATGAACTATAGAAGGATTGAAAGTGCAATCGCTGGTGTTAACACCGTTATAACACCCCATGGTGAAGCGAAACACGGCTATATTGGAAATACCGTTGTTATACGTGTGAGATTGTGTGTCGTAGCGTATATGTATTCACCGAATGACCCATACATATCGAATGACGTATACCGCGGCGTAGAGAGAGTTGTCAGATATTGTCTTTTCTTTTTTTTTTTTTTTTGCATTTCATTGTTATTATTGTTTTATCTACAGCGATCGTTTCTATGTATAGGGCATTCTCGACAAATCTTTCATAAATTATGTCAATGTTTAATATAAAATTGATTCGGGCGTGGGTCGGAATTGGCATCGAATAAACCATATAAAAAAATTTCTTTTTTTTTTTTGAAAATTTTGACAATAAACCTAGAAACGATCAGAATTAAATGCACCGTATAAAATTGTTATTTGTCATCAATATATATATAGGACATTCGAGGCCAATGACCGAAAATTTTTTAAACGAGTAGTCTCGATCTCATTTATACTACGAAATTGCCCTGAATACGTACATAAGCTTGAATTTTTTATGTACAGGTCATTCGATGCCGAAGCGAAAGATAATATCATTAAAATAGAATGTGCCATAGAAACTTATAGGCTGAACCGAGTCAACAGTCTACATATCTACTCTATCAAGCTGGTGCAGTATATTGCATCGAAAATTCACTTAAAACGAGCCGCTATAGCCCGTTGAACCGTACGGGTCGGTCGGTCGGTCGGTCGCTTCGGTTGGAATGAAGCGACAGGTTTCCGCAAAATTTTCATCAGTTTCACATCAACGCAACGAGCTCCATGCTCCGAGGCTGTGGCGTTACTTATACACAGGCGCACGGACGCGCAATGAACGACTCGTATAACGTCGAAAAACAATTTATCGAAAAAAAAAAAAAAAGAAAAAAATTTGCAAACAATTAAAAAAAAAAAAAAAAGAAAGAAATAATACGATTTTTGACCATTTTTGGTCAGGTTTCTAAAATTTTTTCAATTTATCTTGAATTTTGGGAAGGCTTCTCAATTGCAAAAAAAAAAAAAAACCAACAAATTTTACATATACGAAACTCAAAATCGAAAAAATAGTTGGTCAAGATGGGTCACCCTAATATATACCTATATATATACAATAATGTATGTTCGATAGTGTAAATCGAATCCAATGCAATGCAATGCAATATTCAGCAATGTGTACAGATATGTATTCTGCTGTTGGCTGATGGCTGGCTGGCAGCAATAACAGAGAGAGAGAGAGAGGGAGAGAATAAAATTCACCCCTTCTTTTTCTCCATTTAACAATGTAATATGTATATTTTCAAGTAATGTACAGTAGGTACAGTACACAGATAAGCAATAATGCAAGTGCGATAGACATTTAGTCATATATATATATATACAGCGTGTATCAGGTTGAGCGCACCGAATTGTGTGAGTAGATTCCGCGAGACATTCTAAGGCTAAATTCCCTTTACCAAAAATTCGAGGGCCTAATAGTTTTCGAGTTACAGAATATCTTAGTTGACCAATCACAGGGCCTGGAGGTGACCGAGTCAGGGCCGTGTCAAAAGAATAAAATAGGTAGTGCCCGTGGGTCTGATCCCGTAAAATTTTATTTTCCTATTTCGAAGAAGGCGTCGACATCATCTTCGGGAAATGTCCTTGTAAAGCATACGTCTTCCTTATCTTCGTCCAGGTCCTCCGCTTCGTAGTCTTCGTCTTTCAGGTCATCCGCTTCGGATGGACATTTCCCGAAGATGAGTCAGTCGATGTCACCTTCGAAAACGGAAAATAAAATTTTACGGGCTCGGACCCATGGGCACTACCTATTTTATTCTCTTGATACGGCCCTAACCAGGCCAGCTCCAAGGCCTGTGATTGGTCAACTAAGATCTTCTATAACTCGGAAACTATTAGGCCCTCGAATATTTGGTAAAGGGAATTTAGTCTTAGAATGACTCAAGGAATCTACCCACATAATTCGGTGCGCTCAACCTGATACACCCTGTATATGTATGTATATAGATAGCTATCGATAGATAGGTTATAGGATACAAGGTATAAAGGTACAAACCTGTGTTTATAGTACCTACTTTCGTATATGTACATTATTATCACGATTACAGTATATATACATATATCTATATGTATATATATATTTCGTTATGTTATTACGGTTTCATTGGATATTATATGATCCCCGCCAATACGCGTACATTATAGGTACATACATTCACGGTATACAATTCGCATTGATCTAAAAAAAAAAACATATTTACGTAATCGAAAGATAGTATTTTCAAAATGAAAATGAATTTGAAAGGAGAAATAGAAAAAAAAATCGAAGGGAAATACAGTAACAAAAAAAAAAAAAAAAAAAAGTAAAACTGTTCTCTTCTCGAGCAAAATTTTGTATCGATTCTTAGTTTTCTCTATTTCTTCTTTTGTTCATTTCTTTTTCTTTTCTGCAGTCTTCACGCGTTTCCGTATTATCGAAATTTTGATTCAAGATGAAAAGAGAAAGAAGAGGAAAAGAAAAAAAAAAAACACTTTACGGTATGCAATTCGAAATAGAATTTTTGATTATTATTGTGCTCATTTTTTTGTATTTCTTTTTGTCGTTTTTTTTTTTTTTTTTGTTGGTACAGGAATGGGAAAATTGTTTACTATGCACATACGTAACCTGTAATATTGTACATTTTAGGTACATACATACATACCTATATATACAGGTAAACGTATTATATGAGATAGGGGCAGGCAGGAAGGCAGGGGCGTCCTTTACGAGCAATGTCTATAATGGATTGCAGTTATAGTACTGCCTATACCCACTGTTACTACTGTACTCCTATACAGCCCAGGTACTACCAGTAGGTATGTACGTAGGTACCTACCTAAACATGAAATTTCACGTTCACGATTATTCGAGTAATAGAGTATACATATAACTGCTGGTTATCCGCGTTGCTGCATGGCCTAAGTTGATTCCCAGGTTTGTTGTACCTAATTATCAAAAAAAATTTCAAAGGCTCAGGTCAATAATTTCGTAATCTATTGATCAAGGTGGTCCTCGATTTTCCAATATTCAAATTTTCATACTCCCATTTAATCATCGGCCAAAAGTATGACTCCGAATACATGGACACGAAAAAATAGGGCTATTCTAATAATTGTAGGAACATCAGTTATGGCTGTCCCTCTCCGATTTCCTTGCAACTCGTGGATTTTGTAGGGATTTGAAAACTGAAGGACTGGTATTTTTTTTTTTTTTTATTCTGTTATCGGTGGGAAAACTGTTTGAAAGGACGAAACCACCTTCTTGAAGTAACATTTTCACGTGCTATACCTTATACTACCGGAGATAAGAAGGGTGATAAGTTCGCAGATTTTTTCGGAGCTATACTATAAGATTGAGACAAGAGAACAAAGAAAAACTAACCCCGAAGTGTCAAAAATCGTGTTTAAGAAAAAAATTGGAAAATTCTATTGTATAAGACTTTTTCCTTTTTAACTTCCCGTTTCTCTGATATCAGAGAAAAGAGGAAGTTATTGTATTCACCCCGAAAATGAAAAGTTGAGTTTTCACTAGAACTCGACGTTTTGAAGTCTAGAGAATCATCTCCGATCATTTTCAGATGGACGTCTGTGTGTGTGTATGTATGTATGTATGTGATCAATTTTTTTGGCCGACGATATCTCGAGAACGAATGATCAGATTTTTATGAATTTGGTATCAATCGACGCGGATTCTCCGAACTTAGAACTGATTAGATTCTGGATTTGATCGGTCCAGTAGTTTTTGAGATATTCGAGGAACAAAATTTTGAAATAATTAATTCAATCCACGATATCTCGAGAAAGGATCGACGGATTCTAATAAAAATTGGAATCTCAAGGTTTTCTGGACCGTTGATCACGAATACAAGGACAGATTTTTTTAACCCCTCTCATCTGAAAATTGCCTACCAATAATTATTTTAGGAAATCGTCATACATCTGTTTTTTTGTTTCCTTGAAAAATTTGGACGGGAAGTTTTAGGTCTGGCCCATCGTGGTCAGCCGATTTACCTGCTTGTTTTTTCTGTTATCGGTGGGAAAACGGTTTGGAAGGACGAAACCACGTTCTTGAAGTAACATTTTCACGGGATATACCTTATACTACCGGAGATAAGAAGGGTGACAAGTTCGCAGATTTTTTCGGAGCTATACTATAAGATTGAGACTAGAGAACAGAGAAAAATTAACCCCGAAGTGACAAGAATCGTGTTTAAAAAAAAAAATTGGAAAATTCTATTGTATAAGACTTTTTCCTTTTTTTTCTGTATAATTTCAATTTTTTTTTGTTGGCTACCCAGAGAAAATTAGATGATTAACATTTATAATAATAATATTAATGATAATAATAGCAAATGTCCAGATGTGTGTCTTCGGGAATTAATAACCTGAAATTATTGCCTAAAACAGGAAGAGGATGGTGGTGAATAACGATAAAACACGAAAAGTATATGAAAGGGTTGTTGGTTATACAGCTGTACAGTCTGCAGTTTGAATTTTAACAGCCGAATCCTCCTTCTCTTCCTTCGTCTTCATCTTCTTCTTCTTCTTCTTCTCGACTCAACCCACATATTATATACATCCACCCTCCTATTTACCATGTAATAATTATTTTATTCGATATAAACAATAGCAGGAGTCCTTCACACTATTTTACGAACCGCGGAAATATACGCCTGCAGTTTTATGTCTTTTTAGTTATACCTCGAATCTACTGTATTATATATTTTCTCTGTACATTATTGTTACTCGAGAACACCTTGCAGAGACAGAAATTTCAAAAAGTTATATCTATACAATTTTTATTTTATTTTAAATAATTTTGTCCATTTTTGATATCGTTTCTTTTCATTTTTGGTTTTTGATTTCACCTCGCGAAAATGATTTTTCCTGTATCTATTTTCCATTTTTTTTCGATTTTCTACTGTCTTTATTATATTTTTCATTTATTTTTTTACATTATTTTATGTATATATATATTCGCTTATTTTTGATTTTTACTGCAACGAGGTAAATGCGTAGTCTTTCATTGTGTCACTAACAGGTGGTGTGGATATAGGTATATCGTGTGATATGATATGACCGGTGAGAAAAACGATTGAAAAACAATGAATATATATGCTGAAGAGAGAAAAATAACGAATTTCCTTTCTTTTTTCTTTTTTTTTTTTTTTACATATATTTTTTGCAAACTTTTTTATCTTTTTATCTTGTTGTTTTTTCATTCGCCGATGGACTCTGGGCTTGTCAGCGGTCTACACACCCGTTAAGTAAAGCCTTCGGTGTTTTTCTGACACGTATGTACGTACCCATGTATGCACGATGATGTGTGCAGTGCTGATATCGGTTTTTCATTTAAACGAAACCTTAAAAATATGTACGAGTATATATTTCATTTTAACATTCGACTGTAATATCAAGTATCAGAATTTTGATATCGAAATTCTTCGAGTCTGATACGAATCAAAAAAAAAAAAAAAAAAAAATTTCTGAAATCTTATATGACATCGGTGATAAAAATCGTTATCAAAAATATAGATTTTTTTATACAAAGATAATTGATAAGATCGTAGTAAATTTTTCAGAGATTCGCGGAAAACTGTGTGTTGCGAAAATAATTGATTAATTCTCCTTTACGCGGATTAATTTCTGGATGTTGGAATAACGGTGACAAGAATCGGTGGAAAATTTGCCTCGAAATTAACGACTTCTAGGAAATCTGAATGATATTTATCAAGTCCTTGAGGTAAATTTTACGACAAAATTGGCGAAGGCTTATCGAAATTGAAAATATGTGGTACAGAAATTCGTGAAATCGGATAAAAATTCCTCGAAGCTTGGTGTCAATATAATAACAAAAAATTAGTGTCGAAAATTCTCAGTCTGTATAAACCTTAGAGAAATATTGTGTGAGATCCTGTTGAATTGTGAACAAAAAATCGCTGTGAAATCCTTTGCGAGTTTTTTTCAGCAGTGAAATATCCAACGAAGCTATTAATTCACGGTAAAATCCTTAGCCAGGTTCCTTTTCTCTGGAAAAACGGTTCGACAAATTCTCATTCTTTCATTGGTCTTCAAATCAATCGTCTAAAATCCTGGGGAATGATGCAAAAAATTCCTAGGATTTAACAGAATCTGTTTTGTTGAATTGTTTTCTCTGAAAAGAGAAAAAAATGGTGCGGAAAATTCACTATCTCGATAGATCTTCGAAGAATTATTTAAGATCCTAAGAAATATTGAAAATAAATCCCTGGAATTTAACATAATCATCTACCAACCGATTTTCCTTGAAAAAGTGACGCCAAAAATTCTCAGTCTATGATAAAGCTTCAAGAAATGTACATATAATCTTAGAGAATAATGAAAAAAATCCCTAGGACTCAACAGAATCCTCTACCAACTTATTTTCTCTGATAAAATGTTGCAGAAAATTCTCAATCTCTATGGATCTCGAAGTATAAATTGTCACAAGACCTAGAGACCAATGGAAAAAGTCCCCAGCTAGGTTCCAGCAGGACCTTCTAGCATGTGATTATCTCCGGAAAAAAAGTGTTGCAAAAAATTGTGAACTTTGAGAAAACGAAAGAAAACAAAAAATGATAAAAAAAAAACTAAAACAAAATATGTGAAACACTGTTAATGATTTTTGGAACCATTTCTCATCCGGTATTCGTTGCAGCATATCTCTGCTCTCTAAAATTCGCGATACACATATAATACGCGAGAATACGCCTAGGGAGGAGTTTACCACTTTTCCCTCTTTGTTAAGCCGCCTTTCTGCGCCGAGTTGCACACTGCAGCTATACCGACCCCCATGTACCTATATATACCTATGCATGTATGTATACCTATACATATAGTGCGTTTGCAGAATTTTCCTCCCCATCGTGATCGTCTCGCAGGAGATTCACCACTGTGTATTATTATACCTGTGAATATACGTATATAGTATGTGTATATAGGTATATGTATGTCCGTGTAGATACGTATTACGTCACACCGTATCACAAATGCGAGGATATAACCGTATGTGTTTCACCAGGTCAGGTCAACGTCCTGTCCCTCGTAATGCATACTGCACCCCTTCTTCTTATTCCTTCGAGCACAATCCGCCCCACGTATATATGTACGAAGTTAAACACGAATCGTAATGCATGCATTCCTTTATAAAATGCATTACGGGGAAATATATGTGGGGTTGAATTTCAAATAGAAGTCGCGTCGGTCGTTGATTATAAAAAAAAAAAACATTTCTTCCTTCTTGTTCCACTGGCCGAATTCTAGTGATGTTTCATTTTGCTGATATCTCAGTAACCCTCAGCGATATCAATTTGGAGGTGAATATCAAAAATGCAGTTGATTAAATTCTCTATAAAAAAGGTGCAGTACATTTGTCTCGTATCTCGATCGGTTTCGTCGTATTTTGAGCCTGAATAATTATCAAAAAACTTAAGTTTCGCTAAGAGCCTTTAATAAAGGTGATAATTAGTTTCGAATTCCGCGTTGAAATACAGCGAAACCGATTGAGATACAGAAAAAATGTATTCCACCTTTTTCATGGAGATTTCGATTAGCTTCATTTTTGATATGCACCTTCAAATCAGTATCGTCAACTTCTTCCGAGATATCATCGAAAAACTGAAATTCCATTAAGAGCCTTTAGTAAAGGTGATAATTAGTTTCGAATTCCGCGTTGAAATACAGCGAAACCGATTGAGATACAGAAAAAATGTATTCCACCTTTTTCATGGAGATTTCGATTAGCTTCATTTTTGATATGCACCTTCGAATCAGTATCGTCAACGTCTTCCGAGATATCATCAAAAAACTTAAATTTCGTTAAGAGCCTTTAATAAAGGTGATAATTAGTTTCGAATTCCGCGTTGAAATACAGCGAAACCGATTGAGATACAGAAAAAATGTATTCCACCTTTTTCATGGAGATTTCGATTAGCTTCATTTTTGATATGCACCTTCGAATCAGTATCGTCAACGTCTTCCGAGATATCATCAAAAAACTTAAATTTCGTTAAGAGCCTTTAATAAAGGTGATAATTAGTTTCGAATTCCGCGTTGAAATACAGCGAAACCGATTGAGATACAGAAAAAATGTATTCTACCTTTTTTATAGAGGATTTGATAAGCTTCATTTTTGATAACCACCTCCAATTCGATATCATCAACGACTGCCGAGATATCAGCAAAAAAACTGATACTAAACATATTTAAAAACAACAACATTTCTGTTTGTAAATGTATTGGCATGTTTCGAACGACCGTTTGTGTTCAAATCTGGTTTTCGGAGTCGATCAGTTAAGTAAGTAGAGTTAGTATAGCAATTCACATATCCACCGTACAAACATATCTTATTTTGAAATCGGTTGTTGAGAATAACAGGACAAGGGTGTACAAGTACAAGAGTTCCAAGTAGAAAAACGGTACCTGAACGATTATGAATAGACGAAATGATAAGTTCGCTGACGACGCGACGTACGTATGTACTTATTATATCCATATATGTATATATATACGTATATATATGCATATTCGCAAACATGCAAAATTGAATAAGGCTCCACTTATTGGTGTGCTGAACTCTTGCAGCCTAGTAGTATCTGCTGATCTAGCACTTCGCCCTTTGCTCAATGTACAGGAACATCATATGCAAATATACGTATATACCTATAGTAGATTACGATACGAGATATAAATTTCTGTTGTATGAAGAAACGCCTCAGAACTTGAACCAGCTTCTATATAGAACCAGTTTCCAAAATGAAGTAGAAAAAGTAGAGAATATATAAATAAGAAAAAGCTCAAAGACAATTTAACTTCCGGATTCAAAAGAAAAAAAAACGATAGTAAATTTCGTTCTTCATCTCCTTTTTCTTCTTTGGTTTCTGTTTCATTTTCTCTTTCTCTTTCTTTTCATTTTTGATTTTTCTTTTCTTTTACGGTAGCTATAAGACTAGTTTAAGCCGTGATGCAAATTAGCAGACGACGATGCGGACCTCGACGACTGCAGCTAGTATAATTTATATATACCCTATCTCTATGTGAAAGTTGACGAGCCGAGACCCCCCACGAATATATTTAGTATTTTTTATAGTAATGAGACAATTTAGTTACGAAATCGGTAGTAAAACTATCCGCCAAAAAAAAAAAAAAGAAAAAGGATTCTTTTTTTTTCTTCTCTTCACTCTCCTCGTAGGGGCTAGACCCACTGATCTTTACTGTTTATAAATTACCCGGTCTATATATATAAAGAAGAAAGGGCGTGATGTTGTGAATAGGTTGACAAAAGACGAAGTCGTCCCTTCAAGATGCTATAAAGTTTTTTTTATTCATTTTATATTCCCCCCCTTTTCTTTCTTTCTTTTTTTTTTGATTTTTCTCTTTTTTCCGGTTCAGTTTTTTTTTTTTTTTTTTTGGTCTAAGAAAAGCATGCACTGCATTATACAGGGATGGTAACTTCGTTGGGATTTTATACCGTAGTGTGAAAAACTGTTTCGAAACTCCAAAAAGATACTTTTTTTATTTTATTTTATTTTTTTTTTTATAAATTTATATTCACCGTTGAAAAAAAAATGATCATTTCGTTGCCATTCTTTGAAGCCTTCGACAAGCCTTGACACCAAAAACCTGTCTCTTTCCTCCCTCAATTCTTGAAAAACAAACAAAAATGGCACTTTTTTGAAAAAATTAAGGATATGAATGAACAAGAAAACGCGAAATGATGGGAAAACAGTGTAAAAAAAATCGTCAAAGACGTTTACATTCTTATCCATAATCTTCTTTGTTGATTTTCTAGAAACGACGTGACAAAAATGGCCTTACTTATCAAAAAACGTAACTAAACTCTAACTGTCGTTTAAAAAAAGGCCCATAATCTCAGTTTAAAATATCGAAGAATATAATTTCGTAGCCACTTTTCAACGTCTTCGAGCTCAATCCTTAAAAAAAAAAAAAAAAAATGGTAATTTTTTCAAAATCGAGCCGAAAACGATTAAAGAAAAAAAAAAAGGGTTCAAAAATCGTCGAAGACGTTTTACGTTCTTGTCCCCCTTGAAATGAGGTGGCAAAAATTTTCTAAGAATATAATAATAGAAATAAAGGTAGCCATAAGTGAGAGATCTCGTTTATCCGGTGTAAAACTCATCGAGTTACTCCATTAGGTACCATAATAATTCACATAGTATACGAGTAGGTAGACGGTCAGTTGAAGAGTAGAAGAGTGCCATAGAAAATAAAGAGGAAGAGAGAGAACAAAAAAAAATGGCAGAAAGAGTGGTTGATATTTCGAGTGTGTCTCACAACAAAAATAATAGATGCAGATAAGTCACGCCCGTAAAATTTTTTTTTTTTCTTTTTGATTTTTAAAACGGCGTGACATTTGAGGCCCAGTTTCAAGCGCGCTGCAGGAATGACACCGTAACGACATGCTGATGGTATATTTTTTATGGAGGATCTAAAACGGTCAACAGTCACTCATTTTAGTCCGTCGAAAAGGTGCTATGGCTGGGGTCATTTCTCACGTGTTTTAACCCTCTTTTACCACGGCTATGTGTGTTTCCATGGACTACTAGTCACGTCACTAATACACACATGGTCAAAACCGAAGAGGGGGACTCGAGGAGTGATGATTGTCCAGAGAGACAGAGAGAGAGTGGAAAAGAGAGGGACAGTCGGTCGGGTCATAAACCGTTTTTGAGACGAGCTGAGAGGCTTTCCACGAGTTTGCCTTTTATCTTGTTTTCGCCACCCCGTAATTTGATAAATTGAATAGATTTTGTACCAACCCCTAGTTTTCTCATACTGCAGTATTAATCACCGCGCACTCCTCGCCGGAGTCAGCCAAGGTATATGCATACATGACCCAGCATTACTTTTAACCTGGTGACCATACGCGGACACAATGGTCATTTATAAAATGGTCAAATCTTGTTGTCTGAAAGTCAACACTGTTACACTCGCTTTTTAAACGACAGTTTTATTTTATTAATGGGGGATTAATGCCAACGTTGCAGGGCGCGAACGTCCTCAATTTAATTTCTGAGCTTCATCGTGATCTACACGTGCGTTTGTTCGTCGATTTTCTCCATTAATAATGAAGAAAAGTTCGCGAAAGTCAACTCTCAGAATCAGAATCGTGACTTTCTAATTTTTTTCGTCATTTCTGTACGGAAATGTGAGAGTGGCAGATTTTCCTGACGGAAAATCCAAGGATCTGAGCTTTTTTTGAACAGGAATGTGTAAGTTTTGCTATTTTCTTGATGGAAATAGGAGAAATAAAAGTTTTTATGCACATTGATTTACATTTTGAATCATTTCTGCATGGAAATCTGAGAGTGGCAGATTTTCCTGATCGAAAATCCAAGGATCTGAGCTTTTTTTGAACAGGAATGTGCGAGTTTAGCTATTTTCTTAATGAAAATTTATGGATTTTCAAATTTCATGCAGAGAACTTCACGTACTGAGGCATTTCTGCACGGAAATATGTGAATTTCCCTATATCCTGAATGAAAATCGAGGGATTATCAATTTTTCACCCATGGAAATCAGAATTTCAAAGGTTTTTTACATGAAAAAAAGAGAATTCCAGATTTTCCTGAAGAGAATTAGAAGGATCTGAGCTTTTCTGAACGTAAGTGTGAGGATTATGAAGCAACTCCTAACATTTGCTGAAGGAAAAGTAAAGAATTATCTACTTCTTACGTATAGAAATCAGAATATCAAAGTCTTCTGACACAAAAATGAAAGAATTTCATATTTTCCTGGAGGAAAATCCAAAGATCTGAGCTCTTCTGCACAGAAATACAAAAATTCTGACATTTTCTGGACGAATATTTGAGGAATATCAACTTTTCATGCATAGAAATGAGAATTTCGAAGTTTGTTTGCATGAAAATAATAGAATTTCATATTTTTGTGAAGGAAAATCTAAGGATCTGAGCTTTTCTGCACAGAAATACAAAAATTCTGACATTTTCTGGACGAATATTTGAAGATTATCAACATTTCATGCACAGAAATCAGAATACCAAAGTCTTCTTACACAAAAATGAAAAAATTTCATATTCTCCTGAAGGAAAATCCAAGGATCTGAGTTTTCCTGTACAAAAATACACAAATCTTAGTATTTTCTGAATAAAAATTAAAAGTTTCTTAACTGTCCATGCACAGCAATTAAAGTGGTGAAGTAATTCTGCCCAGAAATGTGAAATCTGCTGTTTTTTCTTGACATCGATTCCCTTTCAAATAAAAAAAAAAAAATGCTTAGATCTGCCGATTTTCTAGATAAATATTCGGAAATTAAAATTTCTATTAGTAAGAATTTTTTCCACGATATGAGCATATGGACGAAACAAAAAAAAAGGAAACGAAAATAAAAGTAAGCGGCTATCGGGTATAACTGATCCTGACGAATAGTTTCCAGGTCACCGGTTTCCGGATCGTTGAATACATCATCGTTCTGGTAATACGTTAGCTGCTGTTGCAGCGCGTGTAAGCCCATTCAACTGCCACACCCAGTGGCCCCTAAACTGACCCTTGGCCCTGAGGCCCAAAACCCAAGTCTTGATTTACTAGCTGTTTAGTGTTTATATCCCTTTAACCCCCTTGCCTATATTATAACCGTATTTAACCTAATAGCCCTGCAGCCTCCTCGATCCTCACCATTAACAACGCAGCCCACGTCGCCTTTCACGACTATCAAATTCAACGTTTTGACCATGTCTAGTTTGCGGATATTTGCAGAAATTAATCTCTTTGATTTTTCATTTTGTGGGCCATTTTTAATTTTTTATTATTTCTTTTGGAGTCGATCTTGGATTTTGAAAGAAAGAAAATGGTTTTGGTGCTAAAGAATTTCAAGATTTGCCTTTCGTTTGAAAAAAAAAAAAATTGCAAGAAGTTGAATTCTTAGACTTTTTGGTGTGTATTTAAAAAAAAAAAAAATCTTTTAGAATAGAATTTGGATTGGAAAAATTAAAAATGGTCCAGATTTCCAAAAATGTCTATTTAATTCTTTGAAAATAGCGAAAAAATTGAATATTTCTCTTTTTTTGTTTATCAATTTTTGCATTTTGTGTTTTACTTAAAAAAAAAGAATGTAAAAACGAGAAAAAAAAAATTAAATATCTTCAACTCTGATTTCTAATTTTCTTTGGAGTAAATTTAATTCGGCTTTGAAGTAAAGAATAACTTCCAAAATTCCAAAAAAACTTCTATTCGATAAAAAAAAAAAGAATATAAAAAAAATCACAAAAAAGTCAAATCTGTCTTCTTTCCCATTTTTATTTTCTCTTTTGCATCTCAATTTTTGAAAATTAATTCGTGTTTCTTTCCCAGTTTGCAAAGCTGAATTAAAAAAGTGAAATGAAAAAAACGGATTTTGGTTGCAAAAAATTGTAATATTCTTATTCTGCATCCCGTTTTTTTCTCTCTCTCTCTCTTTTTCGTTCTTTCTATATTTTTTTTTTTCTTTTCGTTTTCTATTTCTCTTTTTTGTTCTTTGTCGTTTCTACTCCTTTTCACATCTATCCTATCCCTATACTACCGAAACAAGTTTTTATTTAGCGACTAGCGGTGCATTGAATTGCATCGCAGCGCCTCGCCTCGCATCGCATCGCATTGCATCGCATTGCATTTATACCGCACTGCCACTGGATTGGACCGCGGCGCAATGCAATACAACGGAGAGGCACCTGCGTGCAGATACCGTGACGATGATCCACTACTCCAACGTTAACGCCCTCCTCTTTGACCGGGTAGACAGGTGACTCATAGTTTGGCTTTACTTCTTGTTTTTCCATTTTTTCCCCCATTTTTCATTTTTTTTTTTCTTCCTTTTTCGCGTTTTATTTTTTATGAATCGCGCGAGATGCACTTTACGCACAATTCTCTCCATACACTCATTTCACAACCTCGTTATACCCCGACCACTATAACCCACCTACCTCCACTCTTTGTGGGAAAATATTCCGCCTCAAACTCTTCAAAAAGTTTTCCAACGCTTTTCTTTTTTTTTTTTTAACTTCCCGTTTCTCTGATATCAGAGAAAAGAGGAAGTTATTGTATTCACCCCGAAAATGAAAAGTTGAGTTTTCACTAGATCTCGACGTTTTGGAGTCTAGAGAATCATCTCCGATCATTTTCAGATGGACGTCTTTGTGTGTGTATGTATGTATGTATGTATGTATGTATGTATGTATGTGATCAATTTTTTTGGCCGACGATATCTCGAGAACGAATGATCAGATTTTTATGAATTTGGTATCAATCGACGCGGATTCTCCGAACTTAGAACTGATTAGATTCTGGATTGATTCGGTCCAGTAGTTTTTGAGATATTCGAAGAACAAAATTTTGAAATAATTAATTTAATCCACGATATCTCGAGAAAGGATTGACGGATTCCAATAAAAATTGGAATCTCAAGGTTTTCTGGACCGTTGATCACGAATACAAGGACAGATTTTTTTAACCCCTCTCATCTGAAAATTGCCTACCAATAATTATTTCAGGAAATCGTCATACATCTGTTTTTTTGTTTCCTTGAAAAATTTGGACGGGAAGTTTTAGGTCTGGCCCATCGTGGTCAGCCGATTTACCTGCTTGTTTTTCTTTATCTCACGTTTTGGGTTTTTTTTCTTGTTTCTTCTCCTGATCACGTTTCTCATCTCAAAAACCACCAAGTGAAATATTTGTTTTTTTGAAACCGTGTTTCATTTTTTATTTTTTGATAAGAAAAATGTTTTAGGCAAATCTCGAATACCTAAGGTCTCTGACCTCTCGTTATTTTGTGAAATTCCCTGCATATATATACCGTACCATATGACGCGGCATAAGCTGCTGACGTTGTAAATCAGGGAGCTGGCTATAAGCATAGCCATAGGTTGTAGCTATGCCTGGTAGGTATGTATAGCCAGTACTACGTACGAAATATCTAGGCGACTGCAGCAGGACGTAATTATGATCGGTGAGATACGTCAGGCGTAACCCCCTGCACCCTGCACTCCAACCCTCGTATAGTGTCTATGTATCTGAATGGTGCTGAGGTTGAGGTTGTCGCGTCGTATTGATGCCCACAAATCATCGTTCGCCATAGCTCTATACATCGGTTCTCAAACTACTTATAATATACCACAGGGTGACCCATTTTGACCGAATATTTTTTGATTTCGAGTCTCGTATGAAAATTTGTTAGTTTTTTTCACACTCGAGAAGCCCTCCCGAAATTCCAGATGAATTCAAAAATTTTTTAGAGGTCGTTGACGAATTTTGAAAATTTAAAAAATGGTCAGAAATCGAATTATTTTTTGTTTCAATTTTTTTTTTTTTTATTTTTCTATGGTCAAAATTTTTTTTTTGTCTTTACACGAAGTTTAACAAGGTTTTTCGATTTTCGGTGATAGAAATCTTTCTACTTTCTTATCTTAGTCAAAGTGTCTCATTTGCTTTTCAAAAAATACAACAAAAATCCAAATTTTGTAGTCATCCCTTTTTTATTTATTTATTTTTTTTTTATAGCCATTTTCTTGTCTTTTCTATTTCGATTGATAATATTAACTATTCTCTAATAGTCAAAGTCTTCCAATTAAAAAATTGAAAAAATTCCAATTCTCTATAGTCATCACTTTTTATTTTTTTGTAACAATTTTACTGTTCGTCCTGTTTCAGTTGTGCAGAAAATTTCTTTCCTTCTTATTATTGTCAAAGAGTCCCAAATCACCCGAAAAGAAACCAACAAAAATCCAAATTCTTCAGTCATAATTTTTTTTTTCTTTTTTATTCAGATTACTGTTTTCCCTATTTCGATCGAGAAAATTTCCTAGTTTCTCATCTGCGTCGTCAAAGTGTTCCAATTCCACCCGAAAAATGAAGAAAAAATTCTAATTCTCTATAGTCGTCACTGTTTTTTTTGTTGTTTAGAATATGTATTTCTAGCTTTCCTATTTCGGTCTAAAAATTATCTCTACTTTATTATCATCGTCAAAGTTCACCAATTTTTTTCCCCCTAACTCCTCTCAAAAATAAAACAAAAATCACAAAAATTCTCGAAACGTCATTTTTCCATAAAAGTTACCAATTCTGATAACCTTCGAACGGTCTGAATCCACGTATTACTGCAGATTAGGTATATAACTACGTATACGTATGTACGTATTGGTATGTACGTTGCATACTGCATACAGAGACTAGACACCTGTCAGCTAAACGACGAGAATATAATCCCCTCGGCAGTAATTGCATTTCTAGATATAATATACACAGACGGATATATATACAAGGTGAGCCTCATCAAAGGTCCAAAATTGGCGGTAAGCTTAGCTATGCTAAAATTCAGTTTTAGCAGAAAAATCGAACGTAACTTCACCACTCCGCGTGCCTGAGTCCTGTGAATCCAAATTTGATTTTACAAGCAGAACGAAATTGGGTGTTAGAAAATATAGATTTCCCTTCCAAAAAAAAAAAACAAATCAAGTTGATTTTGGAATAACCTTGAAGCCGTAGACCGAATAAAATATATTTTCATTTTCACCCCGCCTCGAAGCAGTACGACTTTTGTTCGAAAAGTTTTTTAGCTCGAAAACGCTAGATAGTTGGGAGATAAAAATTGTTAATAGGAATAAAACGAGCACCCGGTAGACCAGATCGTAGATAGATGGACAGATCACTCCCTCCTCCTATTCCTCCTACCTTCTCATCCTCCCGCTTCTCATCTCGCAGAAATTCACCACGAGATCGACGTCCGCCTTGATAGACGAGCCGATATGCTGTGAAGGCTTAACCTATTAACAACGATATAGCCACTATGACCATATAGCCATGGCCATAGCCACGGTAGCGTCTAGCTAGGAGAGCAGGCCAGAGCACAATATCATGTGTGTAACACATCAAAGCCAAAGGCATTGCTTGGGCCCATGGGACTCTCCCGCTCGCTCTCTCTCATTGCAGGTTGCCAGGTTGATCTACCTCGAGGCTAGTGAGCCACGAGATTCTCTGGTTTAGGCATCGGGCTGAGGATAGGCAGACGTAGACGTAGAGATTGGTACGTCCAGGGTATGGGTTATATTGGTTGATATTAGGGCTGAATTAACGCTATTTAGTTATTGGAATTGGGTTTATTGGTATTTTAGGGCATCGGTGTATCAGAGCTGTCATCAATCTTGTCTAACATTGATTTGACTCGGAGTGATCGAATTTGGGATTGTTTTTTTTTTTTTTTTTAGACTATTTTGATTCTATTCTCGAGTTCCTTTTTTTTTGTTCTTTTTTTTCTGTCTGGTTGTGTCTATGTTGTGTCTTTTGATTCGTTTTTTGAAGTGAAAGTTGTAATATTCGACCGACAATCAAAATCCTAAAAAAAAAACAGCAAACAAAATAGAACAAAAAAAAAAAAATGAAAAGGAGTGTGATTTCGGACATTTTTTGTAATTTTATATCACATTGAGGTTTGAAAGTTGAATAAAACTTAAATTTTCACATTTTCTTTCTCAGTACTTATGTATAAAAAAAAAGAAAAAAATTACAAATAGAAGAGGAAATAAGTCGAAACGAATCTGAATTTTGGGAATAAAATTTTTTGAGGAAATTTTGCAAAATTTTTTTTTTTTTTTTTTCTTGTTTTGGTATGACAAAATTTTTGAACGAGATAATTTTTTGTGCTGATAGAAAAATCGTAGAAAAATTGACCAAAATCAAGCAAAAAATAAATAAATAAATGAAAAAAGAATCAAAAAATAATTACCAAAAAACGGGATTTCGAAGTTTACAGAAAATAAGATAAAAATCTTCTTACATCGATCTTTTTCTATACGATTTTATTTTTATTTTTTCTACTCATTTTTAATTTTCTTCTTATTTTTCAATATTTTCTTCAATTTTTTTTTTTCACTGTACTTTTGACAACTCGACGTGTTGGATTCTTGTATACATATGAAGTTGCATCCAATTCGTATATTTCTTATAAACATATTTATATTCAGAATAATTTGCATACTCGTTGATCTGGTATATAATAAGTCCCATATGTATATGTAAAAGTTGCTGGCATTGGCAAATCGATTTTATATAGGTAACGTGTTATTTATTCATTTGATTACGATGTTTTATTTATTCAATTTTTTTTTTTCATCATCTGCAAATCAACGAAACCTGTTTCAGCATTTTTCTACCTAAAAACCGCATTTTCTTCTTTTTTTTCCCTCCTTTTTACTCCTCTCTTTATCTCTTTTTCTCTCCTCCATTCTAAGATTATTCTCCGCGGATTCCGCGCGGCATCTCAAGCTCGCGGTTAGTTAGAATCATGAATCGTCTGAGCGAACACGACAGAGCTGTTTTGAACAGTATTTTCAATCCACTTTTACCACTCGGCGAATCGAGCTGGGGGGAGCACGCATTTTCCGACGAATTGAATATCCAAATTTCCCGTGAGTGAACAGAAAAAATTTAAAGAAAAAATAGACAAAAAAAAAAAAAATAAAGCCAAAAAATGAAAAGATAACAGAAAAATTTTACGTGCGATTTGTAATAAAAACAAAAATACAAAAAAATCCGAAATGAGAAAAAAAAAAAAAAATGCCAACTGACGAAAAAATAGTTAATTGTAAAATTCATTCGAATCGAAAAATTTTCCAATAAAACGATAAAAGAAAAAATGAAGTCGAATTAAAAAAAAAAAAAAACCAAAAGAAAAAATCAATTATTAATCTCAGTATAACGATTTTAACTATTCATTTTTTTTTTGCGTTTCGTTTGTCATTCTTGGAATTTTCTTCGGGCATTTTCATTTTTTTTTTTTTACCAACCAAAAAAACAAAAAAAATAAAAACAAAATTGTGCGATTATTTAGTGTACAAAAATTCCAAACTAAGAGAAGAAGCAGAAAAGTCAAAACAAAAAATTGAAGAAGTAGAACAAATTTTCGACGGCAGTATGAAATAACGTGCTATCTCAAATTATGCCAGAAAAACGTGCTATCTCAAATTGTTCCAGAAGAACGTGCTATCTCAAATTTTGCCGGAAGAACGTGCTATCTCAAATTGTGAAAGAAGAACGTGCTATCTCGATCAGGGACCATATTTTCATTGATACGGCACTGGAATTTGGGGTGCCTGGAGTATACAAAACACTCTTTTCTAAAAGATTGATCAATTGTTTCAATTATTTCCTCGTTGAGTCATCTCCTATAATACAGAAACAGAAAATTAAAGATAAGTTTGAATGAAATTTTTTTTTCTTTTTATTTCTCATGTATGTTATTCACGTTGGATCTCCGAAACGGCCAAATTAATGTTTGAATAAAGGTTTCAACAATCTTACAAAAAACTCAACGTCGTGACCGTTTTGAAATTCTAAAGTGAATAACGGATGTGAGAAATATGAAAAACTTTGTTCATTCAAACTTATCTCAAATTTTATGTTTCTATATTATAGAAGCTAAAGAAATGAGAAAATGATTGAAAGAATTGATTAATCTATTAAAAAATAGTACTTGCATACTCCAGGCACCCCAAATTCCAGTGCCGTATCAATGAAAATATGCTCCCTGATCAAGATAGCACGTTCTTCTTTCACAATTCGAGATAGCACGTTCTTCTGGCAAAATTTGAGACAGCACGTTTTTCTGGTACGATTTGAGATAGCACGTTTTTCTGGCATAATTTGAGATAGCACGTTATTCCATACTGGCGTCGAAATAATGAAACTTATTAAACTTAATCGACTGATCAAACTGGTAAAAAAAAAAAAAAATTAATTACTAACTGCAGTGACGATTTTAATCATATTTATTTTTAATTTGTCGTTTTCTTCGTTTCTTTGAATTTTCATTCATTAATTTTTGGATTTTTTTTTCTCATAATTAACAAAACGAAATAAATTTTTGTATCGTTCATTTTTTATTGTTATTATCATTATTATTATTATTATTATCATTATTATTGCAGAAGGGGACGAAGACGAGGTTGAAACGTTAACACCGGAGATAACCGATTTGCAAAAACGTGCGATTATCGAGACTGAGGCAAAAAATTACGACGAAGCTTTGAAATTGTTCGATAAAGCTTTAAAAATATTTCCAAATTCTTCGATAATTTTAAACGACAAAGCTCAGTGTCTAAGATTAGCTGGTCGAAACGAAGGTCAGTAGAAAAAAAAAAAGTTCAAAAAATTTCCGCACAAATGATAACGAGCAAATAATATTTTTTTTTGTAATTTTTGTATTTTTTTTAAATTCCTGTTTTTTTTTTCTACTCTCTATACAGAAGCAATGAAGGACCTTGACTTGGCTCTGGAATTTAGTAAAGGTCGTGGCAGGGTTGGTGTAAGGTCGCTTTGTCAAAGGGGAATAATTTTCAAAATAAATGGAAAATTGGATGAGGCTAGATACGATTTTACCGAGGCCGCTAAAAGTGGTTCGAAATTTGCCAAAAGTCAGTTGATAGAGATTAATCCGTACGCAGCCATGTGCAATCAGATGCTTAAGGAAATGACCACGAAATTGAGCAGCCCTTGAGAAAAACGTGAAAATAAAAATAGAAATTAGAAAAAAAAAATTATTAATAATAATAATAATAAGACCAAAAATTCAAAAAATAAAAATAAATAAAATGAAGGAATATTTCACAAACTATAAAAAAAATGTACACGAAGAATATAAGAAAACAAAGAAAACCCTGAAACAAAATTCTCATAAATCGTAAAAAAGAAGAATAAGAGAAAGAAAAAAAAAATATCCTAAAACATTTCGGAATTTTTTTTAATTTTTTTTTATCGGAAGATGATAAGAAGAGGTGAAATTTCTTGTCGAAAAAAACAATTCTTATCCGAAAACGAGTCGATTTCTTGTTAATTTTCTTTTTTTTCTTTTTTTGTAAGAAATTTCAGCATCTTTTCTCATTGTCTGAAAATAATTTTCTGTCTTCTTCTTCTTCTTCTTCTTATTCTTCTCGATTTTTGAAAAATGACGAGACCAACGAAAAATAAATAAAATAAAAAACATAACAAAATAAGAAAAGAAGAAGAAGAGGAAGAAGAAGCGAAGAATAATCGCAGGTACTAAAAAAATTACTAAAAAAAAAAAAACTACGTTTTTCGCTCTGTATAATTATTATCCTCGACCTACCTACATACGTACGTACATACATACATACTGTACGTACATACCTATCTATCTATCCATCTGTCTAGGTTCTAAAAGATAACAGTGATTTCATTAGCGCAAATGAAATAATCCACCTAACGTTGATTAAAGCTCATAAAACATTTGATTCGATTTTTATTTTTATTTTTATTTTTTTTTTTGCCCCCATTTTTCTTTTTCATTTTTCAATCGTTTTTCGTTTAATGTATCCGACAGTTTTTTTCGATTATACAGGGATTCAAAGAAAAAAAAAATTTGTGAATTACCCGTCATTCAAAAATTGTTATAGATTAAAAAAATTCTGAAAAAAAAAATTACACTAATCCAGTTTGAACAACTACTATAATTTTTTATACGGAATTACGATCACGTTTGGAATAGGGGTAATAAAAAATTGATTTCGTTTTTCTGTTTTTTTTTTTTTTTCTCAAGTTTTTTTTTTATATATATATATACGGTAAGGTATGTACTCTATAACCTACCTACATAATTGTCAGTTTATAATTGAAACGTACAGTAATTTGCGAGAGTGGCTTCTGCAACTCTGGTATCACACGGTACGTATATACATTTATACATATATACGTATATACATACCGTCCCTTGACTTCAAACCCCTTTTCTGGACTGGCTGCAAACACCCCTCCGGTATGTTTAAGGAGGGTAAAGTATAACCACCGTTGACGGAGGTCAGGGCGATAATGTATAGCTATATACATATACAAATACATTCGTACGTACTAGGTATATAATATACCAGGGTGTGTCGTTTCAGGGCAATGTTATTAATTTTTCTTTTTTAATTTATTAATTTTTTTTTAAATTTTTTTGTTTCGCTTACTTTTGGAAATCCTTTTCGAAAAGGATCCTCGAGAAGAATATCCTTGCAAAATGATAACGGGAAAAACGGATTTGTCTATGAATCGCGCAAGCTTTCCCATTTAAAATGCCTCAAAAAAGAGCTGAATCTTTTTTTCTTTTTGTTTTTTTAACCGATATTACTCAGCCGGGGTTGGAGATAAAAAATTCCACGAGATGTTGTTCTACGGAGAATTTAATTCTCCGCAAAAAATGTCCCTACGATCGTTTTTCTAAATTCAATAGTTTAGCCGTGATATCAAGTGTTTAAATAATACTACTTTCAATTTAAATCTCGCTACTTTCGACGATTGTAACTTCTATACCGTTCAAGTTACAGATATGGTTCTCTTGACATTTTTTGTAGGAAATTCAATTCCCTATCAAATCCTATTTTGAGAAATTTTTTATCACATATCACAGCCGAGTAATATTAATTTACAAACATAAATCGTCACTCTCGGGGGTCATTTGAATAGAAAAAAAACAGATAACTAAAATTGATCGAAAATTTCGGTTCTAAAATTTTTTCTTTCCGGATCAATTCAAAGGATCGTACGATTTTCAATTTTTTTTTCTATTAATTCAATTTTTTTTTTTTCATTATTCTCTGCAGGTCAATAAATAACTGACACCCCGTGTGGCGTCCTATCTATGGCAGTATATCTATTATAATTTACTGTTACGCGACTGTATGTATAGTAGATGTTATGGCTATAGATATATACTCTATATACCGAGAGCTACTTGGCACGGTGAGTGACTAACTACGTGTAATTGTTGGAGGAGCAGCGCCGTTGCTCGCGTTGTCGTATCTGATTTTAATAATGGTATGTACAATGTATACGTATAGTATACCTATGGGCAGTAGATAGCTGCAGTAGCAGCAGTGGGAAGTAATTAGACCTAGTGTTAAGTATACAGTCTATACATGTACAATTTTACTTTTTTTTTTTTTTTTTCAATTTTTATTATCATTTCCTCGCATGATTTGCCAAGCAATTATTTACCGCGAAGCTTGTGGCTATCTGAACCGATACGACAACCACGTATTATTATTCTATTCATTTTATTTTCACTCTGTTTGTTAAGGAAAAAAAAATGGATAATTTGTTCAAATATTGTGTCCAGGTTCAGTTCTTTCTCATTTCAATTTTTTCTGGGAATTTTCAAACCAGGAATAGACTCGAAACGAAGTCGTATTGTTGACGTAGTTGAAAAATTCAAACTGAAATTGATCTGTTTTAAAGCCCAATCGATGAGAATCGATCGGAAATTAATCGTAATTGAGTCGTATTTCAAAATTTTCAAGAAAACAACGGCCATATTCTTATTTTAGTCGTATTGAAGAAGATTTAACTGAAAAACAGTCATATTTGAGTCGTATTCAAGAAAATTTGACTAACAAAAAACCGTAATTAGGTCGTATTCCAAATTTCTTTGAAAGATTCAGCCGTATTTAAGTCGTATTCAACAAGATTTTACCGCAAAACAGTCGTAGTTGAATCGTATTTCAAAGATCTCAAAATAATCAGTCGTATTCGAGTAGTATTCGACAAGATTTGACTAAAAAAAAAAAGAGCCTAATAGACTCGTATTCCAGAGCTTACAAAAAATCCAGACATATTCATGTCCAATTTATGTCGTATGTAAGTCTCCAGCGATTCTTATCGATATTTAAGTCGTATTAAAGAACAAAATCAAAAAAAAAAAAAAATTAAAATGGAGTCGTTTTCTCGACCAATAAAAATCGGGGATTCATTCTGGTCCAGGTATTTAAGCCTGCAGTAGCCGTTGATTCTGTACCGATTACAATACGCGGGGAAGAACATCAGTTAATTACAATAGACATAACCGATGATTGGTGATCAGACATCGCTCGCCCCACCCCACCCATCCTACGACGTATTATATGTATTATATATCTATATATCAGCTATATAGGTTATACACTATCGCACAGAATTTCACTGCTAATCCCAGAGTTATTGCCAGGATCATCATTAAAACTTGAAATATACATATATCAGTCACATGAAACCGGCTACTTCATTACCCTCTATCCTCCCTTCCTCTATCTCTCTCTCTCTCTCTACAATTTTGCTACGAATATCTAGATATATTTTATTGCTAATTCATTCTACTTTGTATTTTTTTAAAAATTGTTAAAAAGATTAAAAAAAAAACTATTTTCACTAATGCAAATTGTAGTTATACATTCAATTTTATAATTAATCGAACAACGAAATCGGTACGTATAAATTCCAATAAATAAATGAATAAATAAATGAATATAAATAAATTTTCGAAATTTTTCTATTTTTTTCTTTCCTTTTCAATCATCATTTCGATTATATGGGAAAATATATACCATATATATATATTTTTTTTTTTTCTTCAAGAAAAACTTTTGATGAACTAAAAATTGAATCGTTAGAAGAACTTCGTTTAGTTTTTTTTTTTGATTTCGCCATTACAATTTTTGTTTTATTTCTTTTTGTGGTTTTTTTGTTCCTTTTTATTTTTTTCGTGGATCAAATTTTGAAATAATACTCGCGATTCATTCTTTTCTTATTTTCGTTGTTTTTTTAACTTGTTTCGTTTTTTTTTTTTTTTCTTGAGGGGGAATGGGTGGCTTTTAGGACGACGGATATGGATCATCTTTTTTTTTTTTGCAGGGCGAAGGGGTGGGGGTATATATGTGCGGAAAGGGAGAATTACGAGAGATCCTCTGCAGTAATAAAGACTTGAAGTACACTTATATGTATATATATATATATATATATATATGTATAATACCTATATATACACAATACATATATGTATACACAGATCCAACGCGTTCGGCGCTCGGCGGTTTATCGTCGAACGAAATTAAACGGTTTACGAGCAGCCAACAGATTAGTACGAATGTGAACTTTCGCTGGGTGTCAAAGGGTGGTTACCACCACCACTATAGCCACAGGCTAAGCGGATGGTGTTATACGCTATATTTTCTCTCTCTCTCTCTCTCTCTCTCTTCTCTCTTTGGTTTTTCTTCGGTTTTCTCAATATTTAATTTCTTATCTTATATTTATATACGTATATGTATAATTGACTCGATAATAATTTTCCCATATTCTTCCATTTCCCATATCGGTTTATCTTTGTACTTTTTTTTTGTTTTTTGTTTCTTTTTATTTTCCATCTTCCATCATCGTTCGATTTTATATCCAATTTCGTGAAATTTCCGTTCTGCATTTTGTATTTTTTGTTTTATTCTGTGATTTTTGTTTTTTTTTTGAGTTTTTTTTTTTTCGTTTTTTTGCGCACGTTTCTAATCGCCAATTCGATATGCAAACTTTCGGACACGTTACCTACATACACCCACCACACTTTAACACAGTGATATAACGGTCAACAGCAGCAGCAGCAGCAGCAACAACAACAACAGCAGCAGCAACTCGATGCACTTAGCCTGATGAGAGTGCAGAACGAAATTGCACGCGATGTGTATACATATATACATATATATATATACATAGTATATCGAAGGTATGAGTATATATATACCTACGTTTTTTCACTATTTTTTATTTTTTTTTTTTCGTTTGTTTTATACGTGCGTTTTTCAAAATTTGTGTGTCTATACATACATACACAATACATATATATATATAGCTATATGTATATATACTATAACTTCCGAAACACGAAAAAAAAAAAAAAAAGCAAAAGGAACCGAATGAATAAATAAAAAAATAAAAAAGGAGCCAGACCGATAACCGATGATTAACTTTTGTCTGGTCACGTGCCACAAAGTCCAGTGTTAACCCGACCATTATCAAAGTCAGACGGTAGGTATATTATATACATACTCTATACTATAGGCACATATATTCCCATAAACTACTATATAATAAATAAATACATATATATTATTATAGTGGGCGTTTTCGAGTATATCATATACCTATACCTATGTATATAAACCCCAAAATCACCACAACTGCATGACACGCTTATATAGGTATATATAGTTATATATGTACACCTGTACATTTACGTGGCAGGCTTTTAGAATTACAATTCTCCGGATCATGGGAATCGGATTGCTCGTTCCAGTTTATTATATACGTAATACATGTATAGAATATATGTACATACATACCACTTTACTTATGTACATACATCGGTGAGAACCTATCATTATACCTATTTCTTTTTTTTTTTTTTTTGATTTTTCGTCCCTTGTTTCGTACTTTTTGCAGTTTTTTTTCTTTTCTTTGAAATGAATTTCGGGCGTCGCCTTATAAGCTTTGGATTTTTTTTTTTTTTTTTTATCTTTCTTCGTTCTTCAGACAATTTCAAATTCAACTTTTCTTATCATTTACTTTTTCATTCATTTTTTTTTTTTCCTCGATTTTTTATCATTTTTCGTCATTTTTTGTTTTCGGCTAATTATTCCCTTCAATTTTTTATATTCCAATTATATACACATGTACTTGGATACATAGGTATATATAGTCTGTAAATATATATGAGAGTTGAATAATATGACGATGAATTGAGACCGCGTGTCGCCATCTGTATGAACTTCGTTGAAATTCCAATTTTATACATATACAACCGATACATACGTATGTGTATATATATTTATGTAGCATACATACGCATATATACGAAAGACAAGATAATTATACCAGGTTTATCTCAAGTTTAGTTACGAAATTTAAATCGATCGATCAATTAATTATACAATCAATCAATTAATTAATTAATACACTAATTAATCAATTAACAAATAATTAAGATAATTTCAAACACTTCTTCTTCCATCTTTTTTATTTTTTTTTTTTCAAAACCGGCTGGTGAAATTTGATCTTCACGAAATTTTATCCGCGCATTTTTTTTGGGATCGCATCTACGATTTTTTCAATTTATTCCAAAAAATCTACAATATTTTTTCTTTTTACGATAAACCAGAAAAATTTACTATTCCGAGTTTCAAATTCTTTCGAATAATTCGTAGAATTACGTATTGGGAGTGAAAATTTTTCACTACTGATTAATGATCTCTATTCAATTCTGACTAAACGCAATGATCATAATAAATGAGTAAAAATATGCATCGAGCGGATGAGAAAATTTTATAATAATATATTTGTTATCATTATATCATCACATTACGAGAATGTAATATATACGTACGTATATAGGTATATATGTATGTACTATCAACTGTAGAGTGAAAGGCTGCACGGTTTTTTTTTTTTAATTTTTTTTCTCTTTCTTTCCTGTTTTTTTTTTTCTTTTCTTTTATATATGGTATAATACGATATTGCGGTACAGTACGAGGCGTAGTACTACATACTACTACGAGGCGTAGTATTTGCCCTTCCCTTTACTCCTCGACCACACTTCGCACCCCACATCCCACTAGTAGTATATATTACGAGTAGGAAAGAGGAGGAGGGGGAGGAAAGAGGAAAGTATATAGCCACATACATATATATATATATATATATATATATATATATATATATACATATGTATATAGTATATATATAGATAGTATACGTCACGCGGTCAGTAACCATATTATGTTAGCGGCACTGACCTTACCCCCCTGCCATCGCCCCTCCGCCGCCCTGATACGCGGACACATCATCGCGTTGTATTTTCAAATATCTTTGGAGATCGAGAGATACTTTTCTTATTTTATTTTTCCTTTTCTTGTATAACGGATGAGGAAGGAGGAAAAGAAACATTCTTTTCTACAATAATTATATAAGAGAATAGATAAATTATAAGATGTTCGAAATCAGTTTTTCGATGATATCTCGAAAGACGTTGACGATATCGAGTCGAAGGTGGATACAAAAAAAAAAGCTTATCAAATTCTCTACAAAAAAGGTTCCATACATTTTTACTGTATCTCAATTCGTTTCGCTGTATTTTGACGCTGAATTTGGAAGTGATTATCACCTTTATGAAATCTTAGTTTTTTGATAAATATTAAGTCTCAAAATACAACAAAACCGATTGAGATACGGGATAAATGTGTTGCACCTTTTTGATAGAGAATTTAATAATCTTCATTTTTGATCTGCACCTTCGAATTGATATCGCTGAGGTTTACCGAGATATCGGCGAAAAACTGATAATAATCCGTCTAGTTGGTCGAATAATTACCTTCGTCTTTCTCATTCGACGAGTTAATTTCTGCAAATACTATACCTAAAGTTCCAAGAACGCTAAGATTGCGTTGAAATAAGCAAAAGTCATTTTTCAACCTAAAACCAATAAATTTCGAAAAAAATAAAATAAAATAAAACAAATAAACGGTATTGAATAAAAATTCGTCCGATATACTACTTCCAGTTCGTAGAACAGTAGCTTATACAGTATAATATCCCCACAGAAGCTGTTAAGATATCCTTTCTTCTTTCTTTCTTTTTTCCTTCTCTCCTCCTGCTGCCCCTTAACTCTGTAGCTCTCGGTAATCTCTTCTCTCATTTTTCTTCTTCTTTTTTGTTCTTGTTTTTCAACAATTTAATGGTCTATTTTCTTTCACCTTTGTAAGATAAATAGACAGATAAACAGATGAATAGATATATAGGTAGATAGATAGATAGATAGATAGATAGATAGATAGATAGATAGATAGATAGATAGATAGATAGATAAATAGAGATAAGTGTACAGGTAAAGGGTATAGCTGTATAAGCATGGGCTGTGTGAAGTTTATAGCTATGGCTGACAAACCCGTTCCGTAATAATAAATAAAATAAGAAAAATATAAGACGACGAAATAGGAGATTAAAGAAGCAAAGGAAAAAGAGAGAGGAAAAAATTTCAGCAAAAAAAAATGGAAAAATAGTAAATATTAGGATAGTTAGATAGAGAGAGAAAGACAGATGGAAATCGACGCGCTGTATATCATGCCCCGTAAAAATTTGTTTCAATTTTTCTTTTTCCTAATGATTTTTGTATATTTTTGAATTTTCTTCGTCATTGATTTTTCATCTTTCCTTTTCTTTCAATTGAAGTGAAAAAAAAAGCAGAAAAAGAATAAGAAGAGGAAGATTAAAATGGAATATAAAGTCGACATCAGCTACCCCTCAACACTTCATCAACTACTAACCCACAGGTATACCTATACATACGAGCATATATCCTCCGTTTTGACTCACGGTCAACTGACCACTAATTGACCAACGAAACCCTATTAGCCTCGCGCACAGTTTGGTATATACATATAGGTATACGTACATCTATGTATATATTTTTTTTGTTTTCTTGTTCTTTTTTGGTCGATTCATTGTCTTTCAGACTAAAAAAAATCTCAAATTTGGTAATAAGAAAAAAGAAGGCTACCAAAAAACGAACCAAAAAAAAATGGAAAGTTTCGGCACTTTTCTTCCAAAAAAGCAAACGAAAAACAAAAAAAATATATAAAAAACGCAAAACGCAAAAAAAAAAAAAAAAAAAAAAAAAGACACTAAGGGGCCAGTATAACGCCGAGCCGGTCATGATAATCCATTGTGTTCAGTGCCAATTAAACGGGTCCGTCATGCGTGCAGGGTGCCAGTACCTACCGACCACCACACTCCTGCACACTGCGTTGATGACCGCAGACCTTAACCCACACCAAAGTGTCAACGTACATGTACGTCATGTATACGTATGTATCGTACGGACCTATAGATTCGATGTACGGACGGATACCCGCTGATTGGGGAGCATCTGGAACTCCACTGGCCACGGCAATTACTGGGCCAAGTTACGCCGCACATGCATCTACGAGGATCTCTATACATATACATGTTTTTGTGTGCACATATATGTATATACATGGGTTTTGTTCGTGTGTATTGATTCGGTGGATATTTCGCTTTCTGTTTCGATATATATAGGTATCTAGGTATATATACATGCCTATATTAGATTTAGGATCTGGAAATACAGCGGGTGTATTCCTAATCCGAATGTGCTAGAATTTGTAAAAGAAGAAAGAAAAAACAAAAAACAGTAAGAAAATTTAAATAGAGGACGGAAGATTGCTGTGAGCATGTTCATCCATCGTCGTTGAACATTCGTGAAATTTTAGTCGCCAGTTGAAATTCTATGTTTCGATTTGAAAGCAGAATAAAATTGATAGAAATAAAGGGAACATGGCTTTGAACATGTTCGTCCATCATCGTCCGTCGAATTTTATTCGCGTGGCGAAATTCGGAGCTTCGGAAATAAATAAGACCCCCAGATATAAAAAAACCAGACCAGGACCAGAGATGAAAAACTGAAGAAATAAAACTGAAAGGTAAAGAAAGGAAAAATATGGCTGTCAACATGTTTATCCATCACCGTCCATCGTCCGTCAAATTTGATTCGCGGATTAAAATTCGAAGCTTTGACTCGGAATCAATAAAAAAAAAAAAAAAAAAAGAGAGAGAAAGAGAAGCTGACTTTGAACATGTTCATCCATAATCGTCCACCTTATATCAAATATGATTCGCGGATTAAAAATCAAAGTCAGAGTCGAAAATTCCGGTTCGTTTTCTTCTTTGGTTTGCAATTTTTGAATTCCGAATGCTAAACGAAAATCCTATACATAAATTTCGGCACAAATAAACGCAATTTTTTTTTTTTTTTAATTAAATTCCAGACCACCCTGTGCATGTACAATCAAGATTTCGTACATGGCTCGTACTGCAGGGATAGATAATACATCTGCTTGCATCCGGGATAAGCGCACGTCTGTCTCTCCCTGTCTGTCTTCAGGCTCCCATACCTACGTCTTGTACGTGATGGAATAGATACAGAGGATCGAGGACGAGGATGAGGATGAGCTGGGGGTTTGAACCGATGCGTTATAATCGTCGGATTACCGGATATGCACCACGTCTAGTCGATATAAATCGACTGATTGATTTCCAACCCCTATAATCGATATCTGCGAAATCGAGCATTTTTTTCGAACCGATCTTGCGCCAATATTTATTTTGAAAAAATCTAGCCAACTTTAAGCCAACAAAAAAAAATTGAAAAGCAAAAATTTTAAGGATCCCGAAAATTTGATCATAAATTTAGTAAAAACAGAAAAAATGAGGAACTTTTTTCTGTTTTTTTTTTTTTGTTTTTGGCAGTTCAAATTTTGCCAATAAAAAAACAGTCTCGGATTTTGTATTTTTTAGACTATGTTTTTTTTTTTCAGAATGAACGATATTTCACAAATCGAATGTAATATAATTCGATATGTATGTATGTACGTAGGTATATATGGTCGATGAGCCGAGTAGTCGGTACGCCATTGAGCCAGGGGATGCATGGGAGGGTTTTGAAGTTAAAATATAATAGGAATTCAACCCCGACAACTAGCAATATCGCACGGTCAGATTGAGCCATACAATGGGGGTAGGGTTGCAGGGGGTTGACGTTCCCGTATTATATTCGAAAATTCTACGATCTAGGAGAACTGTACAATTTATTTCTGCACTTTGATTTCTCCTATACATATTCACGTATATATGTAGTATAATAAAATTGGCCAATATATGGGTATTTATATATTATATATAAGGCATTCGATGCAAACTTGACAAAGTTTCTAGCTCGACCATTTTTTCATTTTTTTTTTTTTTTTTTTTTTTTTAGATTCTTTAAAACGTTTCAAAAAAATTTTCAAAGTTTTCAAAAACAATTGAGAAGAAAAAAAAAGAAAAAAAATAATGCCCGGAGTAAAACCTGGTCAAGTTGGCATGGAATGCCCTATACATTACATAAACGTGTCACAGAGAGTGCGAATATAAGTCTTTTCCATGCTATAAAAATATTACAATGCTGCAACGGCAATGGGATGGCGATGATAAATTTTCATCCCCAATTCGTATTAGGTTCTGTATATATGCGGTATGTACGTAATTTAACTGAAATATCTTTATATACGTATTTATGTACCCATGTATAGATACATGAGTGTCCGGATGATTTATAGAAACCCCGTAATATCGCCCGAATCGTCATGCGGTGGTTTAACTCGTATAAAACTCCTCGGGATAAGCAGAAAATAAAGTGGAAAACTGTCTCGTGTTATCTTGGATTATTCAAGATCGAGAAGAATGTATGTACACGCCAAGTATTATTGTAGCTTCGTTTTTAAAAATTTTTTTTTTGTTTTTTTTTATGTCGTTTTTTCTTTTATTTTCTGATTTTTATTTATACGCCAGTTGCCAATTTCACAACTAGTTCCAAAGTACCGTATCTCGTGAGTATCACACTGAAATTTTTCGAAAACAAAAAAATTGAAAAATGAAAAAGTTACGAATATTTTACTGAAAAAAGTACGTTTTTTTGCACATTCACATGTACACGATTTTTTTTATACCTGTTAATATCAGATTTTTTCCAAATTGACTGTTGCTACATATTCTACAACGTTCAAAGTATGTTCTGTAATTTTTTGAAAAGAAAAAACGGACGGATAGTTTTTCTACGGCAGCCTTCTGAAAATGACGTTGGGTCAATTTGACCCCCAGCAGTGTAACTACTACGTGATTCTACAGCTGAGTGTGACTGCAGAGGGTTAAGAAAAGACAAAGATCTGCAGTGCCAAAAAAAAATGTGCAAGCCAAGTATGTAGCTAAAACATAAGTTTTCTTTTACCTTTTCTTTTTGTATATAGGTATGTACATTACTACATTTCTAGTCAGAATTTATTTTCCTTAGATATACATAAGTGGCGTTGAAATTCGTGTTGAATTAATTTAAGTGCGTATTGGTATACCTCGGTGTAAGTTGGTGTTACGTGAATAATATTACTTATATACTCCGTGTATATACGTCCATAATCAATACTCGTCCTCGTACTAGTGCAGCACGCGCCTCGGGTGGCACTTTGCGCAAGGATCCATAACTACAAGTCAGTTTGATGTTGTAATCAATTACGCCGAGTCTGGTATTAACCCGGGGCTGTTTGCTCCTCAACCCTTGTCGACTGCATACTTATTTACTTTGGTATTATCCTCGACGGTAGTAGATGTATCCTATACACACAAGTACCTACCTACCCACCGGGACTCACTCCTGGCTTTTACCTACACCTACATCAGAAATGAAAATCGGTCAAAAACCAAAAATAAAAAGAGCCCACTCTCGGAATAAATTTTTGACAGATTTTACGGAGTGGTTCTCGGTCTGGTCTTTTTTGGAATTTTGATGTTCCCAATTTTCGAAGCTGATCAGAAAATAAATTCGACAAAATTTATGTCGAGAAGAAGAATAAAACAAACAACAAAAATTTCAAATTTCCTAAAAAAATTCGTAGAAATTTTCTACAATTATTTTCGCCAGGGTTTGTGAAAATTTCGTCCCATGAGAGCATCGAAAATCGAATATGACAATTTGAGGAGCACCCTAATGCAGATGACTAAAAAAAATCGCAATATCAAAGTATGAAGAAATAAAATGGAAAAGGAGTATCCGCGCCAATTAGCGCCGGTGTGTTTAATCAAAACTCGAAAATCGCTCCCCATCTTTTGATACGTACTCGTACATCACAATTTAATTGGCTTTATTCTCTCTCTCTCTCTCTCCGCTCTCTCGAGTATATTTGCTACACTTATACAAATAAGGAGTTGAATCAAAATAGCAGAGCACACCGTACATCTCCCTACCTAAAAGAATGGGATCCAAGGTGGACGGGTATGGGTACCTCATACTCAAGAGGGAGGCTGTAAAGCACCGGAGAGCAAACATGTCAGACACAGTAGTGGACCGTTAATTCTTCTCGGTTCTCGACTTATGGCTGGATTTAATGAGAAACTCGATTCGCTTCAGTATCAAATAAATGTTTCAATTCCCTTAATTCTTTCCTCCAAATCCCCGAGAAACAGAAGCAAACCAGAACAGAAAAAAAAAACAAGATTCATTCGAGAATTGTCACATTTGAAGAAACAAAAAATTTTCCCCTGAATTGTTAAGAATTTTTATATCCCGGTACAATTTTCAAACAAAAAAAAAAACCAGGGTGGTTTTTTGAGTGGAAAAGTCTGCTCTTTCCGAAAATCGCATCCTCATTGAACTATCTCTTCAAGAAGTCCGGAAAAAGGCAAGTTTTTTGGAAAAAGTGCCGTCTTTTCTTCCACTTTTTCCAATCTTCGAAATTATTTTGATTATTTTGGTCACAAAGTTTTGTGATTTTTTTTCCTGAGTATATCGGATCTGCGGATCGGGATAGTAACGTGGATTTTTGACGATCCTTTTCTTCAGCGAAAAAAAATACGTCGACTCTATAAGCGATTTTGAATTATTACAGCGATTTTTCGCAAATAAATTACAAATTTTTTATCACCTCGATACAATCTCCGAAAATAAAAAACTCAGGGTGGTTTTTTAAGTGGAAAAGTCTGTCCTTTCCGAAAATCGTATTTTCATCAAACTAGCTCTTCAAGAAGTGCCAAAAAAAAGTAATTTTTGTTCAAAAAAAAGGACGATATTATATTTTCTCCAATTCTCTTCAAAACTTTCGAATAATATTTTTACAATTTCCCATTTCCTCTTCCAAAATAAATTTCTGTTTTGATTTCCCAATTACTCCGACTCTAATTTGCCCGAGTATTTTTTATTCTTTTCTTATAAATCCTCTTCTCCTAATCTCAAATACTTAGAAAACAATATCAACGTTACTTCCAAAGCCTTGAGTTTATTCTACTTATTCACATGCCCGTCGGGGGAATTGCTTCCGGTTATTTTGCTCCTTGATCAGTATTATCCTTGCAGGATTTAGCCAAGCTGTAGGTAGATAGCTAAGTATAAGTATACATAGGTAGGTGTGTAGGATCAGTTCACGGAGTTTGGTTCGGCTCACACTCCATTAAAGTAATGAAGACAGGAGTCTCCTCCTGTTCAAACCGGGGTATGACGCCCCGGAGCCGTGACAGAGTCAGGGGTGAAAGGAGAAGGAGCCAGGAGCCAGGAGGCAGGATCTTGAAGGGAGGAGGAATGGACTGTGAAGTCTAAACTGCAAAGAGCCCGCTCTCTCTCTCTTTCTCTGGTCTTTCTCTCTCTCTCTCTATACATTAGGGTGGTCCTTATTCAGGGTGTGGAGGAATTCTTTTGGCGCCCACCTCCCCAAATCGTCTTCAAATAATTCGACGACGACTTCAAAAAACGACGTAGAAAGATATGTCGAGATAGAAAGCTGAAATTTTTGAGGGATCTCTTGAGAATTATTCCGAGACGATTCTATGAAAATTCATCCACACCCTAAATAAGGACCACCTTAATGTATTTATTTCACTTTCTCCATATCTTCTTCTTCTTCTTCTTCTTCGGAGTGAAGAGGTAGGATAATTTTGCACTGCATGGGAGAGAGAGAGGAAGAGGGAGAGCTGTTAAACTTAAAACAAACCACCCTAACAAACACCCTCTAATTCTCTCCTCTTCGTCCCTGTATATAGCTTTAGGTACTAATATCCACTCGCTTTACCCCTGGCGCCACTTTAGACAAATTCTCCCTCTCTCTCTCTCTGTCTCTTTTGGTCCCGAAGTTGCCAAAATACCCCCAAGAGAGAGAGAAGGAGATTTGCGATTTTATTATTCATCTTATGGCTGCTAAGTATTAAGTCACGCCTGTTGATCTCGAGAAAGAAAAAGGATCTGGAGGCGGGTTGTCTTCTCCTAAGAAACGAACCCTTTTGGTTTTTTTTTTCTTGTTTCATTTTTTTTTTTTTGAGAGGGGGGAGGGGTTTCTTCGATTTTTTTTTCACTTTCTAGTTTATTTTGATGTGATTTTTATTCCACAAATCCCTAAGATTTTTGAAGATAATTGTTTTGAATCATTATCGTCATGGTTATTATATAGTTACAAATTTTTTTATTCATTCATTTATTATCATTTTTCTGTTGGTTTTTTTTATTTACAAATTGTATGACACTTATATATTATATAGTTTTTTTTTTTTTTTTTGCTTTTCCTGTTTCGTTTTTATTTTTTTTGATTCTAATTGCACGTCACCACTGTACAGTATGTGTAACCGACATCCGTTAGTAATTATCTTTCCCACGGGTGCCACCAGTGGCTAACAATTATATATAGGTATGTATAAGTGACTTGAAGAGGGGTAGTATATAATATATATCCCTGTATAGCCATATCGTATATAAAGTGGAATTTGAATATCAATATAATTCCATACATATAGGTACAATATGAAAATATACGTATCGACGATTTTGAAAATTTCGATTCTATATAGTCCATTTTTTTCACTTGCTTTTTTCTTTCGTTTTTTTTTTTTTTTCGTTATTTATTTATTTATTTTTTCCTATATACTTATATTCATCGAGTGATCGTCGTTCGAGTATTTAGATTTCATTCGTCTTTTTTTCATCTATTTAAAAAAAAAATTTTATCCATTTATTTATCAGTTTTTTTTTCCTTACTTAAGAGAAATTCCAATCTTTGAGAAGATCGAAAAACAAAAACAAAAAAAATTGACGTAGAATTTTTTTTATTTATTCATACATATATATGTATATTATACATATAAATTTTTTTTCTCATTTTTCTGACTGCCTTTTCTTTTCGATCCAGTTTCGATCGTGGGACCGAGATACTCGTAGCTCTATTTCATCTCGTTTTGCATATATATATACATGTCGCGGTGACACTTCGACGCGATCAAAAAATAAAAAAATAAAAAATATATATATATATATGTATTTTCTATTCTCTTATTTTCTCTTCACTCGGTGCTCAAAATACTAAAGTTTATTATTAATATACATACATACGGATATACGTATGTATATATATATATATATCAAGGATATGTATAGCAGATGTCGCGATCGGTCGCGTGCCTTCCTAAGGGCTTTTATTCGTTATAAGTAATTATGTACTTGACTATAGACATATATGTAATGGCCTAATAATAAAAATATATGTATACACATTGTCCAACGACAACGACAACTACTACTATAACTACGACAACTACATACCAGAACGACTTATTGACTTTTCACTTATAATTATTATACCTATAGGTATATGCATATATAATACCTATATACCTATACAGTATACTCTATACTGCAGCTCGCTCCTCTTCAGCCATTATTCATAAGCATTGTCATCACTCCGCCTTTGATTTTACCATTTACGTACGTATGTACGTACATACCTATATACCACCACACACAATTTATATACATGTATATATACATATAAAAGAAAAGAAAAACAAAAACATATGTGTACGTATGTTGTATGTATACGTACCTATGTGTGGGTGGATGGGTGTGCAAATAAAATACGTATACTAAAAACTGCAGCTATAATACTGCACCCGCTATATATATACATATATTATTCAATTATGTACATATGTGTATATGTATGTATAAATGGGTTTTGTTGTCAATTGCCAATTAACTTTCATTAAATGCATTTCGTGGTGCACTCTCGTTGATACATATAATATATATGTGTACTTATATGCAGCCTCCTCCTTCATCTACCCATTTGCTAAATAACAATTGAATTTATTTATCATTATCATCATTGTAATTAGAATCATTATTATTATTAGGTAGTATGTGAGTTAGTAAATAGTTTGTCCTTTTTTTTTTTTCTTTTTAGTTTTTACTTTGACTTTGTGCTTCAAATCCGACTTGAGGGGCTTATCGAGAATCTATTCTCCCATTCATATAACATGTGAAAAGATAAAAAAAAAAAAAAAAAGTCGAGGAAAATGGAAAAGAAAAATGGAACAAAATAATTGAGGAAAATTGAGAAAATTCCATGGCAAATTCGATGGGAAAACAAAAAAAAAATTAACAAGATCGGGGAAAATCAAGTAAAAACGAGAAAAATGTCGAAGAAACTGAAGAAAAATCGAAAAAAAAAAACGAAAAACATTGTGACAAACGTAGATAAACTGAGTGAAAATCGCGAACGTAGGTATATGTTCTCGTACAAGTAAATGCGAAAAGAGGAGAGAAAAGGAGAGGAAGAGATGACGACGTTATACCTATATTTGCGATACGTTATGGTATATGCCATGTACGTGCTATGTGTGACGGAGCTCGAGGAAGAAAGGGAACCACCACCTAAGGGATGGAAAATAGGGGTGTCGAATAGAAATTTCTGCCGTTGACATATTGCGAGAATCACATCACATTCACATTCACATTCACATTCACATTCACATTCGCATGCTCATGGAAAAGCGGGGAAAAGTGATCCGCGATCCCACTTGACTATGGTACCTACTACGAGTACATACGGGTCATTCCATGCCAACCCGACCAGGTTTTAAATTATTTTTGAAATTTTTTGATACGTCCGGAACCTTCGATTTTCGTCGGTAAGAAAATTGTTGAAAAATCGCTTTAGAAAAAAGGAAAAAAAAAAAAATATATAGAAAGAAGATATTTCCATCGTGGGAAAAAATCTTTGAACAAAAAAAAAAAAAAAAAAAAACAATCCAGGGTTAATTTCAAGGGGCTTAACGTAGCCCGAAAAAAGTTTGAAAAAAAAAAAAAAAATTCACAAACAAAAAAAATACTAATCTTGGGGGTAAAAATTCGTCGAGTAATTGGCACGGGATGCCCTGTACATTGTACGGAATCGTTTCTCCCTGTTTTACCCACGAAAAAAAAGAAAAAAATTACCCTTCGAACAATTCCTGGAGTAGAACCTAGGAACCTCTATACCAACCGTCTCATAGCTATGACAGGCTCTTAAACGAGAATCGTCGTCCATTCGGATTCAAATGAGAGAAGAACCCTCAATGTTTGTCCCTCTCGCACTCTCTCTCTCTCTCTCTATCTCTATTTCGGTTTTCTCATACTAGATATTTCCCATGAACGCATCCAAGAGGGTATATATATTTCTGCACGGACCATAGAACCCCCAAGAACCATAAAACTGTACTCTGCAGTATGATAATAATCCACGAAACGAAATTTTCTTTAGAAAATTAATCGCAGATAATATAAACTATAACGGATTATGATGACGCGGATAATGATGATAATTTTAGGTGAAGACTGGTGTAAAGTCTCCCCTTCCTAAGGATTTGTGCGTGTCTGAGTCTAAAAAAAAAAAAAGAATCACTTTTGAAGTTTTTCATCCCAAAAAAAAAAAAATCTAAACTCGATTTTTACAAATTTCAACGAATTTTGAAGCGATTTTGGAAGAATTCTAGTCTCCACTAGACGAAATTTCGAATCAAAGATCGAAAATTCCCACGATTCTTAAATCCGAAAAATAAAAATTAGCTTTTTTTAGCCCTGAGAATGCAAAAATCGGAAGACAAAAAAAATCCGGAAACCGGTTGACCTGTGAGCCAACCCTAAGACTTCCCGCTATGGGTCAAATACGTTGCAAAAAATTGATACTATTGAATTTATAATACATTAAAGATAAGATTATAAGCATAGTTAGTTTCCCGTATACACATTTTTTTTCCGTCTGATTTTCGAAAAATCGCGTTTTTGTCAAATGTCAACATTTCTAGGTTTTAGGGAGTTATATTTAATGTCAGAAGATATCGTTCAGTCTGTATGTCTATGTTAAACAATTTGACAGAGTCGATATCGAGTGATTCGAAATCAACTCACGCCTATCAAACAAAAAAAAGAAATTTTTATCGTGCAATATCTTTTAAACTAATCGTTCGATTTTGATGAATCTTGCGGCAATCGGAAGGGCTATCCAAGACTAAAATCTGACCAAGTTTTGAGACTAATCGCACGAACGGTTTAGGAGTTATGCGCTAAAAACATGAAAAAATTTGTATTTCGGTTTTAATTTTTATTCTTTGAATAACTTTGAAACTACTCGACCGATCGACTCCAAAATCTAAGCAGATCTAAGTCTTGATAAACCCTTTCGATCGCCGTAAGAACCATTCCAATCGGTCGATTCGTTCTAAAGATATCGTACGACAAAAATTTGTTTACACACACATACGGACGTCTATCCAAAAATAGTCAGAATAGCTTCCTAGCAACCCAAATCGTCGAGTTCTGATGAAAGCTCGATTTTCGAAAATCGGACCCGACCCAATAATTTCCCTTTTTTTTCAAAATTTTCAATTTTCATAGCGGGAAGTTGAAAAATCGAAATTTCGGAAAAGGACATAAGGACTTTCTTTATCTTCTCATTTTTGCAATCGTATTTATAGGATACGTGTATATAAGGAATGGGTCTATTATAATCCTTGAGGGAGATTTTTGGGAATTTGCAGGGGGCATCGGTTGAAGCTGCGCCGCGCCTCGAGCGTCTAATTACCTAATTGCTCATTGTTTGATAAATTTTCATCGTTATGTATGTATGTACCTATAAAGTACATAGGTATATGATACATACCCATATACCTTGCCATCAGGAAATTACGGACGATAATATGGCTAAGCCGAAGCCACCCACCGCTATAGCATTACGCAAACCCCGAAAATCCGAAAACGCCCAACCCTTGGAAATGTAACCCTAACATACAGAATCGTTATACACCGTAAATATCTCCTTACTTATTCATTTCCGCTTTTCATCTTCGTAGAAGGAGAAAATTTGAGGGACGTGAGGGAGGGGAGGAAGAAGCGGGAAAAGGGAGAAGGAGGAAAGAGGGGAGGCAGGAATAACGATAATTGACTAAAATCTTGATATTTAGTACCGAGACACGGATTCGAAAAACCCTTTTGTACAGGCAACACCCTTTAAGACATTTACACCCCCCGAAAAAGGTTTTAGACTTGAATTAGTGTGACATAAGGTACAAAAAAAAAAAATTATAACAATAATAATAAGACTGAATAAAAAATTCTGACGAAAAGAAGAAAAATATTGAATTTTTTTTTCAAAAATGGGGCAAAAAAAGGATATCGAAAAATAGTTTTTTTTTTTTTTCTTTCTTATGTTAATATCATGAATAAAAAATAAAAAAATATCGTTCTGGAAACCGCGGCGGTGCTTCGATTTATCCCACGATTTTTCGAAAAAAGAAAAAAAAAAACGTGTACCTTGATGTATATTCAAAATAAAAAATCTTAATCAATCGAATAATATTGATCTCGTGGGAATATCTGATATTGAAAATAAAACTGTGGATCTGTACATCGAAAAACAAAAAATTCAAAATAAAATAAAAATGGATAAATATAAGAAAGAGGAAAATGGGAAAAGGTAACGATTTTTTTTTTTTTCTTTTTTTTTAGGAATTCTGGAGAATTTTTTTTTTTTGGAAATAAAGGTAAAAAAAGAAATTCAATTTTGAGCATTATTTATTCATTCATTTATTCGTTCATTCGACTCAACCGATTGCCAAAAATTTTTGTTCTCGTTAATTTTATCGAAAAAAAAGGATGAGATGAAAAAAAAAATAAAGAGAAAAGACAAGAAAACTAAAAATGACGATAATAGTATATAGATATCCGTTGGGGTTTATTATTTAGGGGGATGGAATAAATAAATCTATTCAATATTCGGTAAACCGCCCTATAGGTATATGCGGCTATACTCGCCCTGACCACAAAGGTCCGATGGTCCTTTATCGCGAGGCATTGGCCTGCAGTACATATACACAAATACATAGATACATGTATATATGCTAGGTAGGTATACATATATATCTATATACTAGATGGGACGAACTCGGCCCTCTTCTATGTATTTATGAATGTATATATGTATGTACACGTAGTCGGGTCGTTTAACTGACCTCCCCCACCCCCGCCCTTCGAAAATATCAGAAGTTACATAAAATATTACCGCGAATCAAATCGGAAACCGAGAGAAAGAACGGATGCGTTATGACCGTTAGAAATGAGACTAAATCGAGGTTAAGCTCTTCCGGTTTTGTCACAAATCACGTATCATATATAGGAAAACGTCTTATGTCGATATATTTTATATCTCAGATGTCGAATATACTTTTTTTGGTTTTTTTTCTGTTCCTTATTTTTATCATCTGGTGATGTACATTTTTTTTTTTTCGAATGCCTAGAATTCTTAGAATTTTTTTTTTTTTTTTCTTAGGGAAATTCAAAGAACTCTACGAAGTTCTACAATTTTTTTTTTTCTATTAAAAAAAAAAAAAAAAAATCTACAATTTTTGGTTTTAATGAAAAAAATTGGAAATATTCCAATTTTTCCTAAAAAAAAAATTATAAATAAATCCCTAGGCGTAGAAAAATATGTACCTATTTTTTCCCCAGAGATATATAATTAATTAATTGATTGATTAATCTGTCTTCTACTGTAAGCTTCTTATATACGAAATCTCGAGCTATTCCTTCCTCTTCTTTTCTATTCTTTGCTTGACTTTTAAGGTTTTGCCACTTTTGGTAATCTCGAAGAATAAGAAGAAAAAAAAACCAAAAAGAGAAAAACAAGAACGCAGACAAAGTCTAACTAATGTATTTTACAACAGAAATTGATCGAATACATATATATAGGGCATTCCATGCCAATTGTCACCCAACCTGCGACCCTGACAATTTTTTTTTGACATTTTTTTTTTCATATTCAATTCGAGAACCACAAAAAAAAAATTTAGGAGTCAAGTTTTTTTTATAGATTTTTGATTATTAGAGCTATCTCAAAAACGGTAGTCTGCAAATTCGAAAAAATTCAACAATTTTGAAAACCAACAAATTTCAGCTTCTTGGTAGTTTTCAAAATGCGAAATATCAACCTGCAGCAGTCCTCGACCGGAGTGGACTTAGTACAGAAAGCCCTATATACTGCAGTTTCCTATATCGATGAGAAAGGAAAAAAAAAAGACGGAAACAAGTAAGAAAAAAAAAGTAAAAAATAAGAAAAAGATTGTAATAAAAATCGTCGATCTCTGTAAAAACGTTAAAAGCTGCTAAAACGTTGCTTCTTATATGTGTTATGTGATGTGATATGTGCTCTGCTTTCCAGTGCAGTATAAGGTATATTCCGTAATGCAGTTCAGTGGAGAATTTTTATATACCCTATATACTGCACCGTGATACGCGTGGGGTGTATAGCGAGCGACTCTTCTCGGGTGCAGAGTGGTACTTTAAAGTATTTTTTGGTAATATACGTAGGTACAGTGGCCTTAGAGCATTGAGAGCGTTATACTCGGTGACTTATGGCTTTGGCAATTCCCTCGCTCTTTTCGTACGTTGGAGGAGAAGGAGGTGGAGCTTCGAGGTTCGAGGCTCGAGGTTCGAGGTGGAGGAAAAGCGTCGCCTGGCGTCGGGATATCGCGCATTGTGTTTTCCTTCTTTTCAGTCTTTTTCTTCATGTTCAAGTGATTTACGTCGTAGGTATATACCCATATGTATATATAGGTATGTGTATGTATGTACCAAACCAGCGTTCGTTCTCTAGTTCTCTCCTTCTTCTTCTTCGTTTTCTTGTTTTTCGTCCTTTTTCTTATTTTTTCATTTTCCTTATTTTTTTCGTATTTTTCGTCCTTTTTTTCGTATTTTCCTTCTCAATTTTTCAATTATTTTTTAATATTCTTATTTTTTGGTCCTTTTCGTCCTTTTTTTTTGTTTTTCTTCCTATTTTTCTAAATTTTTTTTTAACATTTCTTCTTCTTCTTTTCCTCGTTTTTCGTCTTTTTCGTCCTTCTTCTTATTTTTCTGATTCTTGGTTTGGTTTTTTTTTATGTTTCTGATTTTCCTTTTTCTCCTTCTCCTTCTTCTTGTTCTTCTTATTCTTTTGCTTATTTTTCGTCTTCTTCGTACTCTGCTTGTTATATTTTCTTTTTCTTTTCCTTAATTTTCTGGTTTTCCTTATTTTCCTTCTTTTGTTTTCTTTTTTTTTTTTTTATTAATTTTCTTCTTATTCTTCTTTATCCCCCATACACGAATTTCTATTACATATTTATGGTATTCCGGTTGATATAAGGTACGTTAGGTATATGAGCCAACCCCTGCCTGCCTGCCTGCCTTCCGCATGCCCGTAAGAGTTTATGCATGCTCGATTCCAAACGAGAAACAAATTTCACTCAAATATGAATATAAGTGAGTTACCTATATACCTATATACATATACCGTATGTATAAAACCGCCTTAAGAGCTGAAAAACCAGCTACCTACCCTGGCAAAAAAATAATTCCATGAATTTCAACGGATTTTTTTGAAAAATCTGAACTTTTCCTAGTTTTTTTTTTTTTTTTTTTTTCTTAAGAGATATTTCAATTGCCTTCTCTAGTTTTTCATCGATCGGATTAACGAATTTATTTTCTGAATAACTATGAAAAATCTACAAATTTTTTTTTTTTATGAAAAACTAGGAAATTTTATACAATTTTTGAACGAAAATGTTACGGAAGTCTACAATTTTTTTTTCTCTATAATATTAAGCTACGTGATTCTGCAATTTTTCGAATGAAAAATTACTGAAATTTACAATTTTTCAGTAAAAATCTACAAAATTCTAAAAAAATTTCGTAGTATTTTTTTTTTTTTTATGCAAAAAGAAAATCGTGTAAAACAGGGTTGAATCCGTATAATCTCAACGTCCCGGACGTACGTTACAGATTTTTCGCCGTGCATTATATAAAAAAAAAAAAAAAAAAACGAGAAAAAGAAACTACAAATTTCTATTTCACGAAATAAACTGCGAAAATTCCCAATTTCCCTGAAAAACAAAAAAAAAATAAAAAATAAAGCCAAAACATAAAAAATATATGAGTCTGTCCCAGATATCATAAGAAATAAATATGTTTATATATATGTATATACAACGTATGAATATATATACATATAAATATGTAATGGAAAAATAAATCGAAAATCTGTTACTATACCGCGGATGGAGGAGCAATTATTACGCGCGAGTGATTCCGTGCCCTTATTCATCTCTCCTCCAAAAAAGACAAAAAAAATGAAATAATGTAAAAAAACTGGAAGCAGAGAAAAGGACAAGGAGGCAGGAGGCAGGAGGCAGGAAGTGCAGAAACATATTTTTCCCCAAGTCTCGGATATATAATATAGTACACTTTTCGTATATATAAAAGGAACTCTACTCAAGAACACAGAGCTACTACTACTTCTACTACCACCACAAACCGTCGTGGCAATCCAAAAAGCATTTCGGGAAATAACCTAAAATAATGCTCCTATACGGAATCGAACAAAAGCTTGAATTATTACCTATCCCCCACCCAAAATCCCAAACCCCAACCCCCGATCCCCAGGACGACAACCAAACCGCGCAACCTCACATAAGTCTTTCATTCGCGGTTACTTATGACACATTTCCTGATCCCCGGAAAAAAAAGAGAAAAAAAATCAAAAAAGGAGAAAGGGATGTGAAAAAAGAAGTAATGAAACGAAAAACGGAAAAAACTGTTATTTCTACGGTGTCTTTCATCGCTTCAGGAATTTGGAACTGATTATTGAAATTTCATAAATATTCAGCCTCGAAATACAGCGAAACCGATTGAGATACAGAAAAAATGTATTAGACCTTTTTGATAGAAAATTTACTAAACTTCATTTTTGATATCCACCTTCGAATTGATATCGTTGGGTTTTTTCGAGATATCAACGAAAAACTGTTTTCAAATACATTCAAGAATGTAGACTGTAATAATCGAAATCAGTTTTTTGCTGATATCTCGGAAGCCGTTGATGATATCGAGTCGAAGGTGGATATAGGAAATGAAGCTTATCAAATTCTTTATGAAAAAGGTACGATACGTTTTTCCTGTATCTCAATCGGTTTCGCTGTAATTAAACGCTGAATTCGGAACTAATTATCACCTTCATTCAAGACTTGATGAAATTTCACTTTTTTGATAAATATTCAGTCTCAAAATACAGCGAAACTGACTAAGATACGGGAAAAATGTATATTACCTTTTTGATAGAAAATTTAATAAACTTCATTTTTTATTAGTAACTTGAAATCGATATCGTTGAGGTTTACCGAGATATCAGTGAAAAACTGATCTGGAGCATTTTTTTCCCAACAAAAAAAAGGCAAATCGTCAAATTCGTTCTCTCCTTTCAATTTTTGGTTCTTTAGAGGATCTTTGGGGGGCAAGGTAAGGTTAATTTATTCGCATATATTCGGGTGAAAACAAAACGTGATATACATATACACATACACCTATATACCTAGAAGCTGTGCACTGAAGTGTGTATAGAATAGGTTGTGCGTGCAAAGAGAGGATCAGCAGCACGCGACTATATGCACAATATACTACACACTATGTATTTACCGTATAGTACATAGTATATGTACACCGTATATATACTGTACTGAATATCTACGTACACGTTTATATCCTCGGGGCAATTTATTTGAGTTGCCCAATATAAGGGGGCGACGAATTCATATTCATATAAAATTCAGTGATTCGCTATGTAGCTGTATATACGTATAGTATATATGTATATAGCCCCGAGCTATTAGGTATATGCCAAAGGTTGGGGGTATGTGTACTGCGAGATAGACACTTCGTATGAAGATCTACCCATGCACATATGCACATGTATGTATAGTATATTGAGCCATAAGTAAAAAAAAAACAGCTTTTTCTTATTTTATTTTCAATTTTGATTTTATTGTTTGCGATTTTTCGAACCTTCGATCTATAATTTTTTCTTACCAGAATATTTTCTACACAAGAATTATTATAATTATTATAGTTTTCTCATAGTTTCTTTTTTTTTTTTTTAGTTCGTTTTTGCCTGTTTCTAATTTTTTTTTTTTTTCTTTTTTTTCTTCTCTTCATTCTCTTTGCAAATATTCGCGAAGCGTTTAGCGAAGAATTCAGACAATTTAAAGACAAAGAGAAAGAAAGAGAGAGAGAACAAGATTTATTTATTTATTTACTTATCTAGGTATACAATAGAGTAAAAATTTTTGATCGTTGTAATAATTCAAGTCTAAATTCCTAGGCGAAAGGTATGTATGATTCGCTTGCTGAGAAATAAGAGAAAAGGAAAAAAAAAAAATAAATTCTAATTCTTCGTTTTTTGATCGTTTCTCATTTTACTCTTATTATATATATTCAAACAATCTAGTCATATAGATCTCGCATTCCTAGACAAGGTACGTATGTACTTAGAAACATATATTTAAATACCTAGAATCGATTCTCGCAACAGTCATATGACTCTTTATACATATATATGTATACAGACCTATATACCTGTAATGTACACGCAGGTAACACTGTATATTATATCCCCAGGACGCGAAAACTTGTTCCACTTATATATACCTGTAGAATGAGTCACGGGAAAATACCTTAGACTGCAACGATGACCGAATTACAACTACAGTCACGCTACTTCTATATATACCTAGCACAGGTATCCCATGAAAAATGTTACAGATTTTCTTTTTTCTGTTTCAATAAAAAACTCACGAAAATTCACAATTTTTTTTGAATGAAAAATTCATACGAAATCTACTTTTTCTTTTTTTTTTGTGGAAAACTACGAATATATGTATACGACTTTTTTCTGAATTACCGTACGTGTTGTAGGAAAATCGACAATTTCTTAAATGGAAAAAAAAAATAAGAAATCTACGATATCTTTAACTATGACATAATAAGAAAATATACAATATTTTTTTGGGTTACTATATATAATGAAAAAATCTACAATATCTTTTTTTTTTTTTATGAAAAACTGTACGAAATGTTGGAGTTTAGCTAAAAATTCGTAAGTACGTCTTTGTGGGATTAGAAATTTTCATCTCCAGTGATAAGAGCTCTAGCGTGCATCGAAATTCGAATATTTGATCAATTCAAAGTCCCTGCACGTTCCTGTAATATTATTTACTCAATATTACATAGAATATTAAAATTACTCTCATAGAGAGAGAGAGAAAGGAGGGAAGAGACAGAGAAGAACAGAGAATCAAAGTGCATAAAAAAATTAATAAGAAAAACCTATTTAATAAAAAAAAAAAAAAAAAAACAAAGACGTGGAGGAAACAATTTTATCGGACAATTTATACTTGGTTTGGCAGCTGATATAAGAAACGGGAGTGAGAAGAGGTGTATATACCGAATGAATAAACGAACGTGCGTGCGTGCCTGACCATATAGTTGCTCGTAAAAATTAGGGGCAAACCGAAAGAAAAGGGAGAAATGGGTAAAAAATAAAAAAATAAAAACTAGGAAAAAAAGAAACCAGAGAAAAAAAAAAAAACTAAAAGATGTAAGAAATAATGGGAGAATATAGAAGAAGAGAAAAAAAAATCATTTCCGAACGAAATAAACTACGATATACGTACGTGCATACAGCTGTATTGGTATGTATATATCTTTATGTATACAGGTAAATAAATAATAAATAGCATTTTCTCCTATATGTACATACATACCCCTCGCATTTACCTATGAACCATTAAATATGTCACGAAACACGAATTAGGTCACGTTATGGATGTATTATAAGGGTAAGAAAAAAAACAAAAAAAAAAAAACAATTTTCTTATTTACACGGTATAAGTTATATATTACATATATCTATGTATACCCACGAATGCAGTATGTAAAACAAAAAATTACCGGGCAGCCTATGTATTATATATTTATATATGAATGGGGGTATTCCACCCAGTTTCGTAAAAAAAAGAATAAAAATTAAGGAATAGAAATTAAGGAAAGTTTCACACTTTAGATTCATTTTTTCAAAAATTCACGAAATAATGGAGAGATCTTTCGGATACCGTGAAATCGTTTTATCTCACGATTTATTCGAAAAATTATTTTTTTTTTGAATCGTGTTTATTGGAAATTTTAATCAATCGATGTACGTATTGATCTCGTGGAAATATCTGACGTTGAAAATAAAACTGGGAATCTGTATATGAATATAATCGTGAAAAAAAAAGAAAAAGAAATGGTAATGGGAAAAGCGTAAAGGCAGTGACTTTTTTTTCAGATTCTAGATAAAAGAAAAGGAAATCTAAATAAAGGAGAAAAGAAAAATTAATTTTGAACATTTTTTATTCATTTTCTTTATTCGTTTATATACATAATTATTTGTTCATTTTCCTAGCCAAATTCGAAAATAAAAAATTAGAGGAACATAAAAAACGAATTAAAAAAATTTTCTTATAATTTCACTTACGTTTTTTTTTTTTTTTTTTTTTTTTAAATACTTTATTATAATCGATATTATCAATAAAACGAAACGAGAAAAAATAGAAATAAAGAAAAAAAAAAACGGAAAATTATTTAATTAAGAACAAATATAATGGAAAATAATAGAAATTTTTATTCATTTCATTTTTGTTCCGTTTTGTTTTTTTCAGATACATATAAAAATACATCGATATACATAGATATTGGACTTTTCATTTTTCCCCAAAGTCACCGAGCCTAGCTGACCCAGACAATTTTTTAAATTATTCAATTTATCTCAAAAACGTGATTTTTTTCCAATTTTTCCGAAAAAAAATTCACCCAAATTCTTTGACGACGAACTATCTGGGATTTTCTGTTTTTTCTCTCTTTTTCTTTTTTTAGGGCAGGGAGAATGCGATTCAGAGGAAAAATTTCTCCGAGTAGGTAATTAAAATTTCTTTTCATTTCTTATGTCGAAATTGTTGATACGAAATATCGAAATCCCTCAGAAAAATAAAGAAAATAGTAAATAGAAAATAAAATCGAAATCTCATGATGGTTTTGGTCTCCAAAAAATCGATCGTCGATTCTCGTCGAACACAATTTTTTATGAATATTTTCAAAACTTGGAAGAAAAAAAAACGACGATTTTGAGGTAACTCAAATAATTCGAGAAAAAACAAAAATAAATAAAGAGAACGGTTTAAAAAACGAAAAAAAAAAGTACACTTTTCTGTGGTTTTATTGGGGGCGAGAACCGTCCTTCGAGGAGTCATCAAACACACCCAGCAAGGTAAAAAGAAAAAAAAAGAAAAAATCAAAATGGAAATAAAAAAAAATGTGATTTCACTTCACTTTGATTAAAAGAACCCGATTCGATAACCCTAATAATTTCCCACAGAAAAAAAAAATCTTTTTTCTTATGCCCTGCTAGTTGTATAATATAATATGCCTCTTCGATGAAATATTAAAGAAAAGATGTGAAATTGTCAGGGTCAAAGACGTCAGATGATGACTTGTTCACAGAACGAAAGTATGTATTGGTTCTTTCATTTTTTTTTTTTTTTTTTATTTATTTTTGACCAAGGCAGAGTATCTTCCCGCACATACTATCGGGATTAAATAAAAATACATTATTATGCGGGGATTGTTTCTTGGATACCGTCTTTATTATCTCCTGGGCCATAACGCCGCCCACTATAGCGCATACCGGACTTATCTGCGCGTACAGATTCTCGCTGAAACAGAAAAAGAAGAAAATTAGAACCCATAGTATCAAAAATGAAGAATCATCGATAAAAAAACGAAAATTAAATATGATAATTTTTCAATTTTTTCTCATTTACATTTGATTTTTTTTTTATTTTTCTCCTCACCTTATCAAATGATCGATTTTATTTCCCAAATTGTATTTATCGATCACAATCGAAGCCTCGTCTTTCAGACTCGTCTCATTACGGTCATTCGGCAGAGGATCTCGTCCGTATTTTTCGCGATAATTCAGCAATACTGAAGAAAAAAGGCATTTGATTAGTTGATCAATTGATTAAGTAATTGATTTCAATTTATTTTATAAATTTGAATAATTATTCGGCTCACTCCGCAAAAGATAGTAAGGCTCTCCGTCCCTGGGCAGAGTATCGTCGATATCGAGAATCTTTTCGAAATGTACAAAGTTTGACGATTTTTTAACGGTCGTTGTTACAGTTTCGAATTTGTCTTTGGCCAATGGACCGGGCTGATCTCCGCCCTCCGGTGGCTGGATTTTTTTCGACTGAACGACGTCCCTTAAAAATAGAAAAAGCAGAAAAACAATGAGTTATTGAAAAAAACTTAGAAATTGGATCCTAAATTTTAGTTTTCTTTTTTTTTTCGAAATTTTGTATGTTTTTTATTTAGGTATTTATTTTCTGCATACTCGACAAACTCGTGGGTCCCAAGATCGGCGAAAGTGTATCCGAACATCCCCCAAACGTCGCCAGCGAAAAATTTCACTCCCTCTTTTCGGCAGATTGTGTTAATTCGTTTTAATTGTGTTATCGAACATTGGGACGCACAGACTACGTCGAAATTTGTAAAAAATTTATCAGGTTTTGAATCGACGCTGTCAGTGTCCGCGATCACGTCTACCATCGGGTTCAGACTCTGGGCTCGAGGGAGAGACGCCTCAGCCCGCTGAAAGAAAAGAAATGAAAAAACGATTGAAAAAAAAAAAAATTTCTGGAAAGAGTTTTTGGTTTTCGTACAAAAATTGTTTTTTTCTTTCGATTCTTCTCTTTTCTCTTTTTATCTCCTCATTTTCTTCTTATTTTTAATTTTTTTGCTCTTATTTCCTTGGAGAAATTTGAAATTAAAAATTTCGTACGTTTTTTCCGACGCTTCCTTTCGGCGCTAAGAATTGGGAACATATGTCCAATTGGGTCAGTTCACGGTCGTCTAAAAATGTTATCGACTTCACTCCGGCCAGTATTATATTCTTGGCAACTTCAGCTCCGAAACCGTTCAGACCGATCAACAATATCTTTGCCGATCTCAGTCTAGGACAGAAGAAAATAACATGGATTAATTTCTCGAGGAACATTGTATGTAATACGATTTTTGTCAATTTTTGTGATTTTTGGCGTCGCTGTTCGAATGAATTTTAATTTGATCAGATTTTTGTTACGATTTGGTGTTTTTATTATTGTCTGTTTTTTTTTTCTTAGAGAAAAATGAAAATCGACCGCGAAGCAGATTCAAATTTCAATTTTCACGGGATACAGTTTTCGAAGAAACAAGAAAAAAAAAAATAATAAAAAAGAAATCGAATTCCAAAATAAATAGATAATAAATAAATGAAAAACAGAAATCAAGATCGAAACCGACATTAAAAAAATCGAAGTTTTGTTCCTTTTTACAATTTTTTCGAACTCGAAATCCAATTCCAAATTTCCAAAAAAATAAAAAAAGTTTTAAATAAAAATAAAAATTCCAAATTCAGAGGAATCGACAAAATTTCTTTCATCTTTGTATTTTTTCAAACTCAAAATCAAATTTCTGCAAAATCAAAAAATCAAAAATCGTAACGAATATTCAAAAATAAGAGAAATTGAAAATATTCCTTCCTTTTAACAAATTTTTTCTGTCGAACTTGAAATCAAATTTCAAATTTCCAAAAACAATAAAAAAAATGGCATAAGATTTTTGAAAATCTCAAAAAATCGATCAGTCATTCAAATCATACACAAAACGGACTATACATATATTTGCACCAAGATTCACATAACGACAATTTTTTGTTTCTATAAATTCAATTTTGGAATATATTATTACGTTGAGGTTATGTTACGTTAACAGATTCTTCATACTCACCGTTTTTGAGACTCGAGTCCCCAAAGTCGAATTTGTCTATCATAAAGTTCGGCTTCGGCGTCAGTTAATTGGATAACATTATCATCAGTCTCCACGAGGTCGTTCATTGTGAGAAAAGTATTTAATAAGATTATACACCGATAATCTAACCTCTGAAAAAATACACCAATAAACGTTCCAATCCAAGCTTTCAGAAGCCGGCAATTTAATCGTTATTCGATTTATTTCGAGAATAAACGATACTAATTGTCTCGAAATCTCGAAATCGAATATCTAACTTCTGACAACCTGAAGTTAGACGTTTACTAATCGATTCGCATCGTCGTGACGTCAGCGCCGAGTCCCTAAAAGCCTTTTAACCATCTTTTAACCTTCAAAAGACGTTATTTATCCAAATATCGATTAAAACAACGACATGAATCGCTTCTTTTTCAAGGAAATGAAGAATCTATTATCACAATTCAAAGATGACTTCTTTCTTTCCTAATTTTTGAAGATATTTCAGGACTTTCAGACGACCTAAAACGATCCATCATCAACGAGCCTTGGTCATAGATTGTAAACTTCGAAGAATCGTGGCCAAAGTAGACTGACAAGAGTAAACAAGGGGCGTGAGAGGCTTTAAAAAGTGTGAAATTCATATAATTTAGGCCGAGAAAACGGCCCAAATTTATTCAGAAATTATTCCCCGAGGATGAGGGTTGGATAACGTTATAAAAGTTTCCGGGATTCGATTTTTTCGACTACTTTAAGGTAGCTAGAAGCCTCTAGCCTCTTGTTGAGGCCCCTGGCGCCATCGGACGGTGAAGAGGAGGAACCGCGTTCTGTAACCTGCAAAACATCAAAACATTTGAAATAAAGTAAGTCACTGTATTAAAACAGCTGATTTACTTATTCCAGTTACGTTTTTTTAAGATATCAAAGATCTGAGTCTTTCCTGTTTTTATTTTCCCCCAGAAATACCGATCGAGGATCTTAGTTCGCTCCGCTTCGGACAGATGGCGTTACGTCGGTGGCGAAACAAGGCGGGAAATTCGAACAGCGAGAGTTGAGAATTGAGAATTGGAATTGTTTAAAAAAAATCTAAAATATGACGTCGGACAAAGACGGTGTCGAGAAGTTATTCATCTTCAAATTTCCGACCTGTACAACATCCCAGGAATACGAACTGTCAATTCCCATCAGAATACCTCACAATGGTTCCGTTAAGGAACTGACCCACAGGATAATGTCCGCTTTCAAACTTCCCTGCTATGTCGAAAATGAACTGCTTCTCTCTCTCGAGATAGCCGTTAAGAAATGGACTCTGGAATACCACGACGATAAATCGGAACTCCTCATCAAGGCTGCACAGAAGGGAGAAACTGACGTGGAAGAGGTGATCAAACGCTGGGAAAAGATCTACAAAGAGAAGACTGCTGCCTATGCAGAGCCCAGCGGAACAACGGACGAGGAATTATTCGCGGCTGCTTATCACAGACTGGTGCATTCTCCTTCGCTTGAAACCATACTGCAAGCAGAGCACGAGTTTGGTAGAGCTGTTACGGACGTTGTTCAGCAGAGGGATGCCGAATTTGATAAACTGACAAAAAAGTTTGTTGTTAATCAGGATTTACCAGTAACGAGAATTTACTTTCATTATATTATCGTAAAATTGGTTTAAAGGCAAACCGAGGAGGTCAAAGTCGCTGTTGAGACTCTGGAGACCGGATCCACTGAGAGATCCATCAACGATATGCTTGGCAGGCATTTCGAGGAACAAAGCTTACTCCAGGGACACTGGGGATCGAGATTAGATGCTTTGAAGCTCGAACAGAGGAGGCAATACCGCAACTGGATCATGAGATTGCTTGAAGAACAGCAGACCAACATGTTGCCAACACCTGTGTACGTTACAAAGTTAGATTCTAATAAAAAATCTACGGTTTTGGTTCGATTAAATATGCCATGGTCTTCCCAGGAGCAAATACACTCATGGAAAAAGCCGAGCAGAGTGTATTGCATCGATATCCATGATCGAGGAGACCACAGCATGTGTAATTCATCCAAAACTTTAGTTATTCGAGTAAAATCCCCTTCTCCATGTTGTCTGATCGATGAAAAATGACAAAGAGAAGCTAATCGATCATTTAAAACCCCAGGAGTTCTCCCGTGATGCAAATGCCGCCACCAATGAGAAACGCTTTAAGTAGTTTCGGCGGTGCTAAGAACGGAGGAGGAGCTGCAGACTTCCCTGAGCTTGAGGAGAGTTTCACTATCCACTTGGGTTCTCAGATGAAGCAGATGCACAACATAAGAATAATGACCGGGGATGTTTTTGACTTCTGTAAAACAAAGAGGGGAGATTCAGGGTGAGATTTACGGCTCCATCTTCACTCGGCATCCAAAATAATTTTGGAAATTGTGATTCCAGGATGGATCCCACTCCTCAGAGACTCCAAACAGCTCTTGGACTCTACTCCAATGATCTTTGCGGCTTGGTTCTACTCAGCGATAATCATGTTGGAAGTTTTTCTGGGATAACTAAAGGTCTGGGTAACATATTTCACGCCGATAATCTTCAGGGCTCGTTACCAATTAATATCAACTTTCAGAACTCTGCTCAATTTGTCAATTGACAACGGAATTCCACTTTCCCGCTATCGATGAACAGTTAGAGAAGCTCAGAGAAGACGTTAAGGACGTTGTGGCATGGAGACAAGCCCATCACAGAGAGGGAAGCGATCCTCAGGTAGAAAAACCAAGGTTTTTGAATATAAGAAAGTTTAGAGATCAGAATTTGAACACTTCGCGTCTTTATTTACAGGCTAAGAAGTCCACCGGAAGCAAAAGTCTCCAAATAGGAGACGTGTTCATTACTCGTCATTCGAATCTCGCTCAAGTTCACATTGTTTTTCATATGGTGGTCCAGGACTCTCTAAGATCAGGTAAAATGTGAGAAAATTTTAATTTCTCAAACGATTTTGACGGAATATTTTTTCAGGGGAGATCAATTCTCGTCATCCAGCTATACTGGGCCTTAGAAATATCCTGAAAACAGCCTGTAGTAATGATGTGACTACTCTCACTATACCGGTGCTGTTAGTGCACGAAATGTCCGAGGTAAAAATTTAATTTTTCTAATTACTGAACTGGGAATGTTTTCAATCAACTTTCGTTCTATTTGTGAACAGGACATGACTATAGCATGGTGCACAAAGCGGGCTGAACTGGTATTCAAATGTGTCAAGGGTTTTATGATAGAAATGGCATCATGGGGAGGAGCGGAGTTAAAGAATCTTCAATTCCTGGTCCCGAAGGTGAGATTTGAAGCCACTATTCCAGAATTTAGTAAATCTCTGAAAGAAAGGGATTAAAAAACGACTCTTTACGTTTCAGGGAATGTCCGAGGAGGTTTTTGGAACCCTGGCTACGATGCTGCCCAGTATTTTCCGCGTTTCAAATCCCCTTGTCTTTAAGGCGACTGCGGGGACTCCGCAAGTATCAAAAAAATAAAAACTATTATTATACGTAATTGAGTATGAAAATTGTGATAATTATCGTTTTATATTAATATGTACCTATGTTGAACAGTGTTTATTCACTGATTAAAAACAGTATGGCTATTAATTAATATGGCTATTAATATGGCTATTGATTAAACCAGAATTTATGACTTTGTATTTCTCTATACAATCGTCGTGACTCTTAATTGGTAAGGTAATCAGTACCTCAAGAGGTAAATAAGATAATTATAAACAAGAGAAGAAGAAAATATACCCACCTATTTTTTCTTCAATAATATATTTTTTTGTTTTTTGCCCCTCGAAGATAACTAGAGGATTTTTAATATCGTAAAAAATATTCAATTTCCTGAAGCCAAAATTCGATAACAATTCTTCTCCAATTTCACAAATCAATCACAAATATTTTCATAAATTTCACAGGCACAGAAGATATTTCCCTATATTTTTTTCTTCAATAATATTTTTTGTTTTTTGCCCCTCAGAGATAATTAGAGGTTTTTTAATATCGTAAAAAATATTCAATTTCTCGAAGCCAAAATTGGATGATAATTCTATCAATTTCACAAAGAAATCACGAATATTTTCATAAATTGCACGAAGAATAATAAATCGATAACTTTCGTCTTATCACAAAGAGAATTATAAGATAAATTTACAATATTTGAATAGAAAATTACGTCGATTATTGTAACACGAATATGCGAAAGTTTGTATCATGATGAATCTTGAGTGATAATCCTAATAAAATTTATCTAAAAAACCACGAAAAAAAAAATAATAATATAAAAATTTGCGTATAAAATGGTAATAATTATAACACAATATCGCAGTCTGTGTATCAGCGTAGATTAATTCTATAAAAACATAAAACCAAGTGAATTAAATTGAAAGGAGAAACAAACAATTAAAAAAGATAACATACGATTGCACATTACAGTGCATATGCCTATATATTTATAACTTATATCTTCAGAAATAGTTTGTTGCTCTTCTGATAATGACCTGTGGATCTTTCCATTCCCCGTCCATACCGCTGCCCTAGTGCATGACGATCGTCATTATTAACTCAGTTGCAGTTTGAGTTAGAACGTTAATTAATTATTCGCTTATAAGTTTTTGACTTCGTATTAAAAAGAAAATGTCAAAAAATTAGAATAACGATATAAATAAATTCCAGCGTCAATATGTGGTTGAAAATTATTTTCATATTCGCAATTTGCAAAAGTTTGACAGCAGGAACCCTGGTTCGTGTAATAATTTATTTAGATAAAATTTCAAAAAATTAAAAAAAAGAAAGGTGTGATTTTTTTTTATTTTCAGCTCGATCTTTCTTGGAAGGAATTAACGAAGGAGCAATTTTTCTCGGAGAATAACGGCGCGGTTAATAGCCTCGTTGAAAAAGCTACGGAATTAAATTTGGCGTCAAATAATTTTGACAATTTTGTCGACTGTCTAGCGAAGTTCGATAAACTTGAAGTATTGGATTTATCACGTAACAAATTGGAGACGTTCTATTTTGCGTGTGAGGATAACAATAATTTGTACAAATTGAACGTTAGCCATAATCGTTTGAGAACGTTAAACGACACAGCGTTGAGTAAACAATTAACGAAATTAAGAGTCCTCGATTTGTCCCACAATATAATGGACCTCGTTACTCATCAGACGTTTCAACATTTGGAGGTGAGTGGAAAGAATAATCAAAGAAAAAAAAATTCATTACAAAAATGTTGAACAAATTTTTTTTTTCTGAGTTGCAAAAGTTTTGATTTTTCTTTTTATTTATTTTTGAATTGCAAAATGTTGAAATTTTTTTTTTTTTCAAATTCCAAAAATTTTACCTTATTTTTTTCGGTTTTTTGTTTTGCAGAAATTGGAAAGTCTTGCCTTGAACGATAACCCCATCCGCAACAGAATCCACACCGATTCTTTCAAGAATTTAAAAACCCTCTCCGATTTGAATTTGAGCAATATATCGGCCTCTAGTTTACCGGCGCATTTATTCACTCCGTTGATAAGGTTATGTCACCTTAGTCTCGCCTCAAACCCGTTGGTAAGCTTGCCCGGCTTACCAGCCGGTATAGAGGAGCTCGATGTATCGTCGACGAACATATTTCGATTACAAATACTGAATTTACCAAATTTGCAAATTCTTATTATGAACTCGATGCCTGATTTAGAATCTCTCGACTTGAATCAGCTCGAAAAACTAAAAAATCTTGTTGATTTATCACTCGATAATTCACCGAGATTTAAGAAACTCACTGCCTCACCGACACGAGACGATCTATTGCCGAATATTAATCGGATCCATCTCAGAAATTGCTCGATCGATAAGCTTGGCATTGACCTACGGCCGGTGATGCAGAAAATTGCAGTGCTTGACCTGCAAGACAATCCCTGGCATTGCGACTGCGATATAAAATGGATTTTGGCGCTTAATTCGACAATAAATGATCAAAATCGTATAAGGTGAGAAAAAAATGAAGTGAAAATTAAAATGAATCCGATTTAAAAAATTTCCAAGACAATTAAAACCATGAAAAAAAAATTTCTGATCACACGCAGATGCAGAACGCCGGAAGAATACCGTGATCGATCTGTGTTTCAAATTTCCGACGAGGAGTTTCTTCAGTGTGAAAAAATTAGTTATCTAGGTATCTGGCTAACCTTAGGTTTTGTTTGTCTGGCCGGTATTCTTGGCGCGATTTATTATCTGATCAGAGAACCGATTAGAAAATTAAGAATAAAATCAAACGGCGGTGATACGGTTACGTATAAAAATATGATTACAAAGTCGGACGATGCGGATAAGATTCTTGACCAGTTGGAAATTATCGACTCATAAATTTCCCACTCATTGTCAGCTTAAAAAAAAAAAAAAACAAACAGTGTAAGTCTGAATGCCTGCTATGCATATACGATAACTTCTTCTTATCTACATTATCGATCTAAGGTAAGGAAGAGATGGTTAAATGTAACGTCGGTAAGGAAAAGAGAGAGAAAAATCGTAAGAATGTTTTTCAAAAATCGTAATTGAGGATTTTTTTTTTGAATAAATTCCGATTATTAATAACAATTGTTATTATTTTTATTATTCCTAGAGTATTCCTTGATGAAAAAATATTAATAAAAAGGTAAAAATCTCTAGTTTCTTTGCTTTTTACGTACTTCTACTTTTTTTTTTTTTTTCCTAAATATGTGTTTCTGTATCTCTGAATAGAATATAGGGAGGGTTGAATGTAAAGTGTTATTTACTGCCTGAGATTAAATAATAATGAATGAATGGACTAGCTTTTTGATGAAAGGAAAAAAAAATATATATATATATATATAAAAAAAAAGAAGAAAAGACGCGTGGTCTGATTAATCCAAACCCGAAAAAAAAAACCTTTTTCTTTTCTATTCTGTGTTCCTTTTCATTGTTAATTCTATAAATTCACCAACTAGTTAGTGCAACTGAATAGTAGAAAAAAATAATAATAATAACAATAAACTATACTAAACATGCCTGATTAATTCTCAATGAAAGATTCTATTCAACTGAATGCTACTGGCTCAGAAATTTAATAAAGATGTTACATCAAATTGCAATATAAATAGAAGTAAAAGGGTTCCTTTTTCAATGGGCAACAAGACCCTTGAAAGAACCTCTTTTCTCGAAAGACCGACACGAGCTGAGTGTCGGTTCTCCAAAAAAAAAAAAAAAAAAAATCATCAATACAAAAATCAGTAGATATAGTAATGCGAATTCAAAGATTGTTCAATTATACTCATTCATTCTTGTCTTTTATATGGTTTTAAAAAGAAAATTCAGAAAACCATTTTCATAATTTTTCTTCGTTTTGGTTTTTCTTTTTTTTTTTTGTAAAGAAAATTCTGAAATATTCAACAAAAAAAAAACTAATGAATTTTTTTTTTCATCTTGATTTGTTTTATGTCTGCGGTTTTCTTCGGGACAGGGGGGGGTCAATTTTTGAGGTCGTCATGTATTCTGACGTGTTTCTTGATCGCATGTGATGTAGCGATCATCCTTTGTACAGGGACCATGATCTTTCCACCATAAGGCTATTGGGTTACAGGGTGTAGGTATATAGATAGTTACGAACTACTACCTAGGTATGTTGAGGCAGAAAATAATTTATAGTAAATGCCCGCTATATATATATATATATGTATAAGGTATGTATATATATATATACATATATATGGGTGTAAATAATATTATGGTGGTAAAATCCCCATAGAATATTTATTATACCGATCGTTTTATACCTGAATAGAATATCGTAGACTAGTTTTGCCATACGAGATGATGCTGCTGCTGCTGCTGCTGCTGCTTTTGCTGCTGTTGCTGTCGGGTTAGGGATATAGATATATATAGATAGATAGTCGGATATTGGATGTCCGTAATTTGATATTTAATTCAAAACCATAATTTGGCGAGAGCTAATCCTCCGGAAAAAATTACTATAATGCTTGCGGTCTGCCCCTCTTACCCATAAACCGTTTGAAACAAAAAAAAACATCAAATTTTGAAAAAATGTTACTTTACAGCGACGAAAAAGGGATAAATAAAAACCAAAATCACTTTATCGAGGTTTCAATATCTTCGAGGATTTTTCTTTTTGTATTTTTCTAGAAGACAATTCAACGATTTTGACTTTTTCTCCTTCATGGAAGGAAAATTAATTATTCCAGACCCAGGGTTTTCCCCATTTTTAATTCAAAAATGAAAATTAAATTCAAAATTTTCATAACTATTATCGACCTCAGAATTTTGCTCATATTATTTGTAAATTTATTTCGAAAATTTATTTTCGTCATTTGGAAATGAAAATTCGACGTGTTTTTCAAAAAAACGAATTTAACCAGTTTCGTCAATTTTTACACAAAAAAAAAAACCAACGCATATTTTTTGAGATAGGAAATCAATTATTCCAGCCTCCATTTTCCAGTTTTCCCAGAGAAAATTCGACAATTTTTCCATTTTTAAAAAACAAAGAGAAAATAAATAAGAAACTATACCGTTGAAAAATCGAATTTCTCTTCACCCTCTAAGTAATGATAGTTTTTTTTTTTTTACTATTCATCAGATAAAGTTGACATAACATGTAAAATCCGAGGGTATACATGGGTACGCGTTTAGTTTAGGCGTGTAATCCCTGTGTCCAGGTCACACCTAACTTATATACCATAAAGCTAAAAGTGTCTGCTGCTGGCTGCTGCTGCCCTGTAGGGACCGGGGTGAAAATGAATAATGAAAATAAATCCGACGATGTTATCGGTGCAGAGTAGCTGTATGTACACATACATACATATACTATGTATATACCTATGTATTTACTGTATATACATATTCCTAGCTGGCTGCCGGAGCGGATTACCTCCGCATCAATGAGCTCTCGATTCGTTTTAACGTATGTAACATACGTATGCTGGGTACCGATATTATATGGTCCATTATACTTTTTTTTTCATGTAATGCGGTATGTGTGTAAACTCCTGCTCTGCAGCCACAATCTGCGGTTCAACGATTCAATTATAGATTCACATTTTGAAAATTTCTCAGTTTTTCTATTTTTTTTTTTTTACGGAAAATCAATGGGTTGACAATTTTCGCAAAGAAATTCGGAGGGTTTCCAACTTTTGATTAAAGAAAATTGAGAGTTTTCCCATTTTCCGTAAACGATACTCGATGAATTTTGTACTCCCTGAAATAAATATTAAAGAATTTTCCCTCCTATCGTGAAGAAAACTGGAAGAATTTTCAAATTTTATAAACAAAAAAAACTCAAGGAATTTTCAATTATCTTCAATGAAAATTAAAGGATTTTCCGAGGGATTTTCCGCCTTTTGCAAAGAAAAGTCAACGATTCTCAATCTTCCGAAAAGAAACTCGAAAAACTTTTCAACTTTCTTTAATGAAAATTAAAGGATTTTCATCCTGTCTGAAAAAAAATCGACAAGTCTTTATTTTCCGGAAGTAAATGAAGACGATTTTCAATTTCCTCTACGAAACTCTCCGACTTTTCATCATTTCGTTGAGAAAATATCAACAATCTTCGATTTTCCGGTGTTAAGAAAAAAAATTGCAGAATTTTCTGTACCTACATCGTTTGAAAAATTATATCAAACTTTCGTTGACTTGGTGAAAAAAAAGGAGAAAAAAAAAATCGTGAATATTCTGAGATTTTTCTCCACCAAAATTTTGTTTCTCTTTGTTTCTATTTTCTTCTTCGCCATTTTACCAAATATATACCCTAATAATTATTCATGAGTTGTAGCGAGTTTTAAAACATGGCGTCTAAGAGGTGAAGGTATAACAGAAGGGTGTCGAGGTAGGGGTGCAAAGTAGAATAAGGGAGGAATTGCGGTTGCCCAATACCTGCAACAGCAGCAGTAACAGCAGCAGTAGGATTTGTATAATCCACTATACCGAGGTGTGAATTTGTGTCAGTCAGTCAGGAAGATATTATATACATAGGTATATACTTATATATACATACATACATACAATACATAAGGGAGATTGAAAAAGGAAGTAAGTAACGATTTTCGGTACCGCAACACACGCATTTACGTATTATGTATCCCAAAAACTATTATTACCGTTTTATGTGTATGTAACTATGTATATATCCTACGTACATACCTATACTAATACTATGCCATACTTAATATAATACTAGAGTAAATAAACTAGTGAAAAATCCTTAGCCCTCCAGAGAAAATGATGAAGACCCTATTTTAAAAGTGCGAAAGGAAAGCCGCTTACCAAATCCGAGCCACCGATCGCTCCAAATTTTTCCTTTCCTTTTCAGTTTGGTTCGTGCCGTTTGGTTTAGTTGAAGAAATTTTTTCGAAAAACTATACTAGAGACTAATTTTATATGGAAACATTTGGAAAATTAGTCGTTTTGAAATAGAGTTGGTCGAAGTGAAATGAGAAATTATAGTTTTTAGGTGAAAATAGGAAATCTGTTCGATTTTCTTTCAGGAGAAATACTAATTTCGACGATATTTTACCCGAAAATTAAGAAAATTCACGGTTCTTGATACGGAAAATATGAAACCCCTTCAATTGTCTTTTTTTAATCGAGAAAACTGTTCGATCTTCTTCTTTTTCAAGAGAAAAATGGTCCAATTTTCTGTTTTTAATGAAGAATATTGTTGAATTTTGTTTTCAAAATCAAGAACAATGTTAAATTTTCTTTTTATCACGGAAAACACTGTCAAACTTTTAGTTTTTCACGGAGAGAATCCTTGAATTTTCTTTTTAAAATCATGAAAATTGTTCAACTTTATTTCGAAGATCAGGGAAATCCTCTGAGAAAGCAAAGACGAGTTTTTTATATTGTAGAATAAAGAGAGAGAAAGAAGTCATTCAATTTTTTTTTCAGAATCATGTAAATCCTACAATTTTTAACGTGAAAATAAAGAAAATTGATGTTTTTTTTTTACCCAAGAAGTGTGGAAAATGATTCAGATTTTTTTTGTTTAAAATTCGAAAGATTGTGAGTTTCCTTTTTCCAATCATAAAAAGTCTCCAACTTCCCTTAGTTGGTTAAAGGAGATTGTCTTATTTCGTTTCTAAAATCGAGAAAACTGTAAAATTTTCTATTACGAATCAAAAAAATTGTTGAACTGTCTTTTCAAAATTAAAAAACTTGTTTAATTTTCTTTCCTAGATGATGAAAAGCTCTGAAACCTTACAGGAGAATTTTCTCATTCTACAAAATTACCAAAACAAAAACAAAAAGCAAAAACTGTTTAATCTTCTTCCTGAATTAATGAAAATCGATGAAAATTGTTGAATTTTATGTACTAATAATTTTTACAATATTATTTAACTAATACTATCCATAAACATTGCAAAATTCCCCGAATTGAGTTAAGAATTACGGTCACAGTTAAAATTTTAGTGGAAAGAGGTATAGGTAGGTGCAGTAGAACTAGTAAGAAAAATGATGAGCTACGTAGCTAATCCTCGACCCTCGAGAATAGTCACGTTCCATTTTCGCGTTTGCAGTGGGCAACGGACTGGCGATGGGCACGGTCTAGGTTAATGCCCAAAGGGTCTTTCTTAATTTTTGCACCTGAGCACAAAACTGCTTCGTAATTATTTCCAGATGTGCAGGCTATCTATCCCTCCATATACCACAAATAATTTACATATTTTATTACTCACACCGTGTATACGTACTACGATCCATACACCCGATATAATCCCAAAGATATACCCTATAAACGGCTTATATACGTTTACACTCATTGCCATAGGATGCCACTGTCTCTACAAGTGGGAAATAAAAATAAACCTGCCACGAAAATTTATCCCAGAAAATTTTTAGTATATCTTAGAAAATATTTTCTGGAATGTACAAAAAATTTTTCAACCCAATTTCTGACTCCGAATAAAATTTTTTGGTATCCTTTTACCTCAATTTGGGGTAAAGAATCGTTGGGTTTGAGTTTAAGTCCTTGAAAAATTTTCGAACGATGGTTGATTGAAATTTGAGTGAGGTAAACGCACTCCGAATTAGGACCATTAGGAATCTATTTTATAAGTAAGCTTTTGGTGTCCGCAAAGACATGAGTAACTTCTCCAAATTGTCAGAAGTAGTCGGGTTCAACAACAAACACATTCGAGTTTTTGACTGTGGCTGTGGCTCTGGCGTCTCTTTGCGATATCGAATTCCCATTTCAACTTCCTGGCGTCCCGACGCGTATATACGTCGTTCCAGCACAGAGTGACGCTTGACGTACCGGAGACAAGACAGCAAGCAATAACACCCTCGTCTAAAAACTTGAACGGTACAGAGGAATTAGTGCAAGAGAGTGCAGCGTTTGAGCTTCTTTATTTTGATCCCGAAAATGGTGATTTTTTTTTTTTTCGTCTAGTTTTTAGAACCTAGGAAATAAAAATGGCGAAAAATTTTATACAACGCGATATAACAACACTCCAAGATTATAATTAGCAAATTTAGGGAATTTGCGATAATGGACTCTGCTCGTCTATTTGGAAAACCCTGCGGAATCGGCGGGGCGTAAAATATGTTTAACAACGCGGGTAGTGGCGATGAATAATTTTGAAAATTTAAGCACAATGCACGTCGAGAGCTGGGGCCAGAACCAGAGCTGTACCAACAATTCACTGCAGTTCAAATGACTCGATAATTGGCTAACCATCCGTTTAAATGATTATTATTACTGTATTGCAGCTTTCCTGTGGCTGCATATATACATATACGTGCGTAAACGCGTTATGTGTTATAGTTGAATTGTTACGCCAACTCGAGTAACGAGTTTCGACGAATTTATAAACTGCCATTAATAAAATAATAATTTTATTATTAAAATTTTTTTACATCGTGTGGAAAATTTTTTACTTTTTTTCTTTCTTTTTTTTTGTCTATTGCAGCGGGTTGACGATCTATCGAAAAATACTTGAAACAAATTTTGTAGAACATTTCAAAACGCATGTTTTATGTTCCGGGAAGATTTCCGTGGAACGTCGTTTTGACAGGTATATGGACAGTTTGCGATCTGCTGAATTGGCGACACTAGGCTTCGAACAAGTTTCAAACATAACTCAATAGGGAAACGTTGTATCGAAAAAAGTTTCAGACAAATGTTGTGGACAAAATCAAAACACACGTCTTTTGACTCAAAAATTTTTTTGTAGAAACTCGTCTTGGCCGAAATAAGTCATATTTTCGATTTTCAAAATCGTTGACACGGAGCTCAAGCTGACTTTTAGACATGACTGATCAGGGAGACATCCCACGGAAAAAAGTGTCCAACAAAAGTTGTAAAACGAATCAAAACACATGATTTATGTCCTATAAATTTTTCGTAGCTCATCTCGTTACCCCAAATAAGTGTTATTTTCAATTCCGAAGATGTTACCTAGACTGATTTAAGCCTTCTCTAAGCCACAACTCGTCGAGGAAGTATGACACCGAAAAACGTCCCGAGTAAAATATGTAGCTGAAGAACCTGCGCATATTTTATGTGGTATAAAATTTTTTGTCAAATATCAAAATCGGTTAAATAATCGAGATTCAATCCGCCCCGATGTATCAGCAACTATTTTGTCATACCAGACATAAAGATTGAGTTTATTATGTAGTCGGGGTGGTTAAACGTCCGTTGACAACCTCATTAGCCGAGAAAAATTCTTGGGGTGATGTTAGAGGCTGGCATAGGAAATCTTGTGGCATGGGGATTTTTTTTTTTCTTTTTTTTTTTCTTCTCTCTTTTTTTCGAGGGGGGCCAACCGGGGGAGTTCGAGGGTATTGGGTAGGTAGGCAGAACGTTCGCCGCGAAGTAAAACAAACAAATCGAGATGGCGCCATCCCAGATGCGCCTCGTCATCCAGGCTCCGAGGAACTAGAGCCTTGGATGCTGTGCTGCTTGCTGCCTGAACTCGGAGGCGGAGAGATTCGTTCCTCTTTCTCTTCTTTCTCTTCTTCTTCTTCTCGCCTCGTCTTGCCTTCTGCCCAGACTTACTTTACTTTACTTTACTTTACTTTTACTTTACTGCTCCGAAGGAGAGACGAGTAACGGGACGAACCTCAAATTTCACCCTCATTCTTCCCCGTTTTTACTCCCTTAAAATCTACCTCCTGTCTCACGTCAACCCCTGGGTAAACACCTCGCCGCAAAGGAGAAGAAGGACTTCCTTGGCGCCACGGCTCTTACATGGATTCCGATTCCGGTAGAGATTCTATGACTTTTGACGATTACGGAGGGAACGAAAATGGAATGAAAAATCATCCTATCATAAAAATTTTGACAATTTTCTGAAAGATTTCATCAAGTTTTATCAAAAATTTCACAAAATATCGACTTTTTGACATTCTCGTGGATTTAATCGTACCGCCATTTTGAATTTAAGCGTTTGAAAATTCTGAAAAAATTCTGAGAGTCTTAAGCCAATAACGAACGATCACTGACCAAATTTTGTCGAGTTTTATCAAAAATTGTGGAAGTTATCGACGTTTCGAAATTCTTACAGATTTTAACGACGATATAAGTATCGCCACCATTTAGAATTTAGTTGATTTAAAAATTTCAAAAAATTCTGAGGCTTGTGGACTAACTGTGATCAAACACTCGCAAAATTTCATCAGGTTTCACGAAAAACTATAGAAGTTATCGACATTTTAAAATCATCATAAAATTCCACGACGATAGAAATGTCACCGCCATTTTGAACTCCGGTGATTAAAAAATTTCAAAAAATTCTGAGGTTTGTGGACTGATTTCGACCAACCACTCCTCAAATTTCATTCAATTGCATCAAAAATTGCAGAAGTTATAAAGACTTATCGATACTTTGATAATAATTTAAACCACGGTTTAAATTTCTATAATTATTTTCCGTAATTTCAGAGCCGGAGTAAATACATGATACATACGCATAGATACATAAGTAGAGATCCTTTAAACAGGAGAGGGAAAGAGTTAAGTAGACGCACACCTACCTGTCAGCAAAGGTTAAAATTCAGTCGTTGGGATTTTCCCATGAGTAGAATAAGGTAATATGGCTAAACTTCGATTTCTTGAAACTGAGTGTCGATGTATAAGTGCAGTATACGTCCGTGTGCTGTGAATGGTACCACCAGTAAAGGGCTAATTGGCCCCGACGACAATATAATCGTACATAGTTGTATTTTCGGGGTGGCTTCTGGCCACCTTTTCGATACCCGCAAAATCCCTGCGCAACTGTACAACCTATACGTACTTAGGTATGTACCTACCTACGTGCCAAAGGCACCCCGTAGTGCCGTTGCTGGTACCCCATTGTCTTCTCGACACTTCGGAAATCCCCAAACAGTTTATAAAAGGACAGGACTTAAATACCAGACGGGGAATATCCCAAAATCTTAGTTATAACAGGAACTCGACTTCGACTGTGGGTCTGGCCGGTTTGGAAAATCGACATACGTCCAAAATATCGACGTAGAAAATTTAAAAGCAACTCAAAACACGAGACAGACTCGGTTTTTTAAATCCATAGAATCGTATCACAGTCTCAGAGCTGAAACGGGCTGTAGAAGTAAACCCGACTACCGCGCCGGCGGCGCTCGATATCGTCGCGACGCCGCAAAGGACCTATCCTGCCTTAGCGGAGTGTTCTAAAACCGATTTGCCACATTGTTTGAACTCCTGTCTTCAAACCGATGGAGGAAATGGTGTGAATTCTGTGCTCTCACGTTCCGAGAACCGGACAAAAACTGCTGTAACTTCTGAACCAATTGTGCTACGATATTCTCCAATGCGGCATCTCAAAGCTCTCGAAAATTCGGACAAATAACCTCTCGACAAATTTTCACCTATCCCAAACCGTTCCGAAGTTATAACCGATTTAATACTCTAACCATAACCCTACAGCTTCCATCGATGTCTATCTCTGTATGAGGCGATAGCAGCCGCGGAAGGCGTGGGTTGTTCGACTTTACGAGGCTCCACGGCTCGATGTATGTGAGCGTCGAGTGGGGGCTACGATTTTATGGAGGGGATAGCCTCTCCATGTACTTCGATTCAAAAGAGGGGGGCTATAATTAAACCGGGAGTAAAATCGCCCTTGGGTTCTATGTGTGCGAGAGAGAGGAGAAAGGGACAGCAGGGAGAGAGGCTAGCTCGAATAAAGGTTGTCATGGTTACGGGGATAGGATCTGGCCAATAGTAAGGCCTTTCTGTAGGCGTGGTTTCCTCATTGGCCAACGTTTTGATCATCGTATAGGCCGACTCCCGGACTTCGACTATCCTCTTCCTCTCATTCCTGTCTAAATATCCTTTTGCGAGGCTCCGGGGGTAGAGTTGCCTCCGCCTTAAACGGGACAGCCTAGCCTCTCTGCTGCTCTGTTGCCGGTGCTGGTGGTGCTGCTGCTGGCTGCTGGCTGGCTGGTTGGTTGGCTGGGTGGATTGCTGATATTTCTCCTCGCTCCGGCTAAAGCCTGGACGGTACGGGACGGAACGGAACGGGAACAGAGACGGGAGACGGGAGACGGGAACGGGACGGACGGGACGGACGGGACGGACACAAACGTATCATGAAGGGGAGACCTGGGGTAGGGACGCAGGCTTGTAAACGAAACCAGTTTGCTATCTGATCCGACCGAAGCAACAGCCCCAAAAATTGGACTCTTTGGGTTTTCTCACCCATTCGCGGTATCATATCAATATCGCGTTTTATCATCACCGTCGTCGTCGTCATCGTCGTATCATCGCCCTCGCAATAATAATTCAAAAACAGTTCATCGTTCACATTTTATAACACACCAAAAATAAAAAAATAACACACGCAGCTAAAAGGGACAAAAAAAGAAAAAAAAACACGATCCAAATCTGCAACAGTAAAAAAAAAAATAATCCAAAATAAAATCCAAAATTAAAAAAAAAAAAAAAGGAGATCGATTTCTACTTGTCTTTTTTTTTTTTAAACATTTTTTTTTTTTTCTTCCAATCAAGAGAAACGAACTTTTTGTTCTTCGAATAGAAATTGTCTGTGCGGATCTGATCGAACGGTGTGCCGAAGTGAAGTTTTTTTATTTCTTGATTGTTTTTGGTTTTTTTTTTTTTTTTTTTTTAAACTTCAGTGAGTGAATTTTTAATTTTTTTTTTTCTTATTCTTTTTATTCTTCAATCAGTTTTCGAAAGGAGCGGACAAAGACGAAGAAATGTGATACGACTGTAATATCTAAGAAAAATCGATTTTTCATTCGATTTTTGTTTCCGTTATTTTGTTCTTTTTGAAAATTTCTGCACAGTGCGCGATTTTTTTTTTTTTTTTTTCAAACGATACAGATAATAACAAAAAGTGGGACGCGTGTTTAACGATACTGATAATGATAATACTAATAATAATAACGTACGTTGAATGAGATAAGAGAATAAAATAAAACCAAAAAACAAAAACCCCTAATAAAATAATAAAATACAAATGCGAAATTCTAGAAGCAAGTTTAAAAAAAAGTATTATAGTGGATGGTGGCATATTCGGTCTATATTATTATTCGGAGATGCTGCTCCAGGAATGATCGTAGTGATCGAGTGATTTCAACGCCGCTGCTGCTACCGCCGCCGCCGCCGCCGCTGCTGCTATTTTACAAGCGGAAATTGAATAATAATAATAAAAAATTTAATAATAAATTTAATCAATATTGAGAAGAAGAAAATTCTTCAATACATACATATATATTTATAAATAATAAATATATATATATATTAAAGAAAAGAAAGTGAAAGGTGAATAATAATTAACTGGCAATATGATAACGTACTAATTTTTTTTTTTTTGTATATATAACAAACGTAAAGCCGTTCCGTACGGGTTCGGTTTTTTAGTTCTTATTTTATGGTGAAAATAAAAGGATCAAAGATCGGTAACAGATATCCGGCTAAATCGCCGGTAACATCTTCCGAGTTCTTCTTGAAACCTAAAAGTTGAATCGATTCGGTCGTTCGATCTAAAACGTGAAACGATTTTTTGAAAGCTTTCTTATTTTTTTTTTGTGAAGTGGAAAGACTATTTTCCGACGGTGCGGTGGTTGAAGGACTTTCGAAAAACACCCCGCGACACTTTAAAGAATTTCTTTCATTCGAAAGAATCGGCAAAATCGATTCAGTTTACTCGTAAACGGTCCAGAACGATTTTTACAAGCTTTTTGCCGAGTTCGAAAGGCTTTTTCGACGGCTCCTGTTGAAGAGGATGTTGAGAAGCATCTTCAGGACTTTATAAGATCGTTTACTACTCAGAAAAATCCGGAAAACTAGCTCGAATTTTCTGAACAAGTCCTTAAAACGATTTTCAAAAGCTTACAACAACTTCGAGAGGTTTTTTTCGACGGTTGTTTTCCGAGAGGATATAAAACAGAGCCTCGAGAAACTCCTAAGAACATTATCTGCCAAAAAGAATCCAGAAAAATCGATCCAGTTCTCTGATCGACATCCTAGAACCGTTTCCAAAAGCTTTTATGAACTTGGAAAGGATTTTCCGACGGCTGCTGTTGGAGAGGATGTTAAGAAGCAGCTTCAGGACTTCATGAGATCGTTTCCTACTCGGAGAAATCCGGAAAACTAGCTCGAATTCTCTGGTCAAGTGCTCAAAACGATTTTCAAAAGCTTTTATCAATTTCGAAAGGATTTTTTGAACGGTTGTTCTCCGAGAGGATGTGAAACAGAGCCTCAAGTAACTCCTAAGAACATTTTCCGCGAAAAAGAATCCACAAAAATCGATTCAATTCTCTGATCAACATCCTAAAACGGTTTTCAGAAGCTTTTATGAACTTTGCAATAATTTTCCGACGGCTGCTGTTGAAAAGGATGTTAAGAAGCACCTTCAGGACTTTATAAGATCGTTTCCCACTCAGAGAGAGCCAGAAAACGAGCTCTAAAACTGTGTAAAAAGTTTTTTAGAAGCTTTTCTAAGCTTGAAGATGTCATTTCGAGCATCACCATAGAAGAGTATACCGAAATCAGTTCCTAGATCATCTTCCCCATCGAAAAGTGATCCGCGAGGAGCCGTTTTATGACCGTGAAGCGAACTTAAAAATTGTAAAATCGTATCCGTCGATGATAAGGACGTTCCTCGCCAAAATCCGGATGACAATAATCCCTGGATTAACACCGTGAAAAAATAATCGAAATGTCGGCCGTCGCTCCAGCTGGAACTGGAAGTACAGGAGCGACGAGTAACGGTCCGATCGTACCGGCGCCAGTATTCGCGTTGCCAACCCTGTCCTTTACAGTCGGTCAAGTGGCGACGGTTTGCGAAACACTAGAGGAGAGCGGAGATATAGAAAGATTGGCAAGGTTTTTATGGAGTTTGCCAGTAGCCCACCCAAATATCCAAGAGCTAAACCAAAGCGAGGCGGTTCTGCGAGCTAGAGCGATAGTCGCCTACCATTCCGGCCACTTTCGCGAACTTTACGCGATACTTGAGAGGCATAAATTCACCAAAGATTCACATGGTAAGCTTCAGGCCATGTGGTTAGAGGCGCACTATCAAGAGGCCGAGAAATTGAGAGGTAGACAACTTGGGCCAGTCGATAAGTACAGAGTTAGAAAGAAGTTCCCACTTCCGAGGACCATCTGGGACGGAGAACAGAAGACACACTGCTTCAAGGAACGGACCAGATCTTTACTCAGGGAATGGTACCTTCAGGACCCGTATCCTAACCCGTCGAAAAAACGGGAACTTGCCGCGGCGACGGGACTCACTCCTACCCAGGTTGGCAACTGGTTCAAAAATCGAAGACAGAGAGACAGGGCAGCCGCAGCGAAAAATCGGTGAGTAAATTCGATTATTATATTCGGTTATCTTCTGAGTGGTTCGATCCACTGAAAAATAGTTGAGACAAAAAAGTCGCATCTTTTCAAGGGCTAAGACTTTTGTATCGAACATTGTGTCGACAGACTCGAGGGTCTTGAGATAATCGAGAAATTGAATCGTTCGAAACGTTTGACAATACACATTGACATGTGTTGATGAGTTTTAATCATCGATTCATACAGCTTAACCTATCTTTTAAGGGGTTCGATTCACCGAAAAATAGTTGAGACAAAAAATATGCACCTTTTTAAGACCTGAAACTTTTGTATGAACTATTTTGTCGAGAAACTTAGGAATCTCGAGATAATCGGGAAATTAAATCGTTCGAATAATTTGCAGTTCACATTCACATGTGTTGATGAGTTTTCATCATCGATATATACATTTTTGTTTATCTTCTAAGCGATACGATTCATCGAAAAATAGTTGAGACAAAAAATACGCACCTTTTTAAGACCTAAAACTTTTGTATGAAACATTTTGTCGATAGACTTAAGAATCTTGAGATAATCGCGGAATTGAATTGTTCAAAAAACTTTAACGTACTCAGTGACATTTTTATTGATGAGTTTCGATCACAGATATATTTTCCAAGGGGATAGATTTACCGAAAAATAGTTCAGACAAAAAAGCCGCGCCTATTCAAGAGCTGAAACTTTTGTATGAAATCTTTTGCGGATAAACTTGAGGATCCCGAGATAATCTGTGAATTAAAACGTTAGGAATCACGAAAGATTCAACACATCGAGATTTTTTATTTTGTATTTGAACCCCGGCTTTTGTTCAAACATTGATAGTTTTCATATCAGAGTAATACCCGAAGAGTTAAAAACGGGATTATTAAGGCCCGGGTATAAACCCTCGGTGTTCAAAGACTGACCCTCGGGTTAATCTTTATAGAGAATTGATTAGTGGATGTAGCGTTTAGCGGTTAGCCATAAATTGTTGTGTTGGTTACGATTAGCCCCGTGCAACAGTACCAAAATCACCAAACGAGGTGCCTTTGTCGCTTTTGCCTCTCCTTGCCTTGATGCTTTCGGGGTTCAGCACGCGGAGTTTCGCTTGGTTTTCGAGGGACGACGACAATCTGCAAGAGGGTTCCGTAATTTCATTTCACCATAATGCCGCCGGGAGGCCCACGGCCGAGGCGAGGCTCGTCCCGCTCCCGTCGGGTTCACGATTTTCAAATTACCTAACCCCCAGCCATTCTCAAATATGATTTAAACGACGATTCTGTCTCTCTCTCTCTCTCTTCGCTGCAGTCTAGCTCTTGTTATTATTATTCCGCTTCTAATTCTTCGTATACTATATTCGTACACTGGTCTGAAAACTGATAAGCGTACACTCCTCTAATTCACCATAGCACATACATAAATTCACTCAAATTAAAGGAGCAGTTGGGGCCGTTAACACCTGAGCTAGTTAGCTAGTCGGCTAGGTATTCCCCAGGGTGAATCCCCCGCAATAAGGAAGGAAGGAACGGCATTAAAGAGCGGATAGCCCGTTGTGCGGTGGTATGGTTTCGGTAGATTACCACCTGTCGAGTGCCTGGTGGTAGTAGGTAGATAGGTAGGTAGGTAGGTACCCATAACCTACCGGTATACGCGTCTCGCTGGTGGTACAATTCACACAATTCATTCCACACCATATAAATGTTTGGGTATATTTGTGTGTATGTGTTTTTTGGTTTATTGTTATACGGCCTTTTGGTATATTTCGCCACGATGATTGCTAATGGGTATTAAACGGCAGAGCCTGCAGTCCCTGTGCGTATGACTTTATGAAAAATTTCTCTACTTCTTTGAATAGGAGAATGAGGACAGCTAGGATTTCGTCTAGGTATAGCTACCTGCTCGGGATTTCCCCAGTCCCCGCGCTCCTCGTGTATATTATTGCGGGAATAAATCGCCGGGCATTAATACTCTAACAGATTTACTGTTTATTGTAATATCGGAAAAACCCGGCATTGTATAGCATTCCCGCGTTTTGTATTTAGGATTAATTCCTTGGGGGAGAAATCGCCGAATTTCAGAAGACATATGCTCGGACTGGACTTATTGAACCGCGGATATCTCCTGAAGGGTTGAGTCTAGAGAAAAATCGTCCATACAACAAAGACGCGTCTTTTCAAGGGCTACAACATTTGTCTAAAGTACTTTGTCGAGAAACTCAGAAATCTCGAGATAATCCCAAAATTACTCAACACTGTGCAACGCTTGATTATAGTTCATACATCGATGGCAAATATCCTCGATTTTCTTCGTTGGATTTGATTCGTCGAAAAAATTTCATCAAGATAAAATCCGCGTCTCTTAAAGAGCTCGAACTTTTGTATAGACTATTTTCCAATACGCCCAACGTGTATCGGTTTATAATCTTCGAATAACAAAATTTCTAGATCCTGTTGTCGCCGCATGTGAGGCTTGTTTACTGTAGTTTAAACGTTTAAATCGTTCCGGAACATCCCGCAGTGTTATAGTGCGGTTAATCACTTCCTAGTATTGCTTACGATTAGTTAAGAAACACTCGGCTAATTTCGGTGTCTATAAGAGAGCCACTAATGTATTGTTCAATTTCTAGCGTGGTTCTAGTCTTGCGAAACTTGACGAATTATGGTTAAAAATACGACGCTCCGGGGTATAAGGCAGGTAAATTTAGAGTGAAATTGCCTCCCAGTAGTATATAAAACCGGAAAACAATCCCGGGATTCAGATAGGCCGAAGAAAAACTTGTTTATTTTCGATTAGAAAAAAAAAAAAAATCAACGATATTGATAAGGAACCTCGACCTCAACTCCGTCGGGGACTAACCCTGCGACGAAAACAAATCCATATACATCAAGAACTCGGGTTATGCCATTCTCTCCTCTCATCTCCTCTCTTCTATTCTATTCTCTTCGTTTCGTTTCTCATCGCCTGGGTGAATTCATCGTATATTTTCGCGGTCCAGCGAGCGAGTTATTCAATATATATACAACCGAACCCAAAAAGCCCCCAAGCAATCTCTGAGAGCATGAAGCAACCACCACCATATACACAGAGATATGGAGAGAGCAGAGCAGAGGCTGAAGCTGAGGCTGAAGCTGAGCTGAGTGAGTTTGGAAGGGAGTACATAACCCCGATCCTCAACACAACTACCGACAACAACACACACAGGTCCTTAGGAGTTGATTCAGGATTGGTTCGAGTCTCTGTTCGATCTCGAAGGGTTTTTTTTTTTCGCCCCGAGCTTGTGGCTTAGGCAAAAAAAATAAAAAAGGAAGAAAATATACAATACACCATTTCCCTTCAGGTTTTATCAGATTTTTGACAAACTCCCAGGTGTATTAAACACCGAAAGTCCAGTTCCCAAAATTCTAAGAGTTCTTCCTCACACGAGTTCTCGCTCCAGTCCATGCAGAGTAATTAGCCAGCACCTGTTCACTTTGACAAATGACACGATCTCCGTCTGATCCTTTTCGTGAACTAATTCGTTAATGGTCTTAATTTTTATTCATTTCTTTTTCTTTTATCTTGTTCTTTCGTTTTTGGCAATTTATGGATCCGTTAACGTGGACTCCAACTTGCAGTCATAGGTTGGATAAATCGTCCACGTTGTATAAACAAAGACTTAATGTTTCGCGACTACGACTCCGCAGACTATTGACGTAAGTAATCCATCATAACACGTTGGTTGAACGCGTTCAGTTAGGACAGGTAACTATTAGTCCCTTCCATATTCTCGTCGAATCAATAATCCAGAAAAGGAAAAGGTAAAGGTGAAAGAAAAATGGACTAAAATGAGCCAAACCAAACCCTCCCCTTTCATACCTCAGTCCTGTATAACAGATCGAAAAATAATTAGCAACATAGTATATTACCAGACGTACAAAATCCATACCTATAACACGAAAGGCAATCGAAAGCAACGTTCCACCGCACGTCGAAATACAAACAAGTAATTGCCGCTCCTAGCTTAGCCGGAGTAGAAAGAACTCGGGATAGTTGGACAGGTGGAGTTTGCTGGTCAATAACAAAAAAAAAAAAGGGAAAACCTGAACACTCCTCTGTCGTCATTTGTTCATTTTTTTCTCGATTTTTCTTAGATTCCTATAGTAGCTCTTGTGGACATTCTGCGGGACGTATCGTTGCATCTGTCACACGCAAACGTTACAGACTGTATACAGTATATTGAATGCGCGGCTTTTTGTTTCACGTACGACCAACACCAGCGGCAAACATCGAGCTTGTTTTCACGCCAACCCCACGGGGGTTCCCCACACGAAACTGGCGTATAGATGGGGTGAAATATTAGGGGGTAGATATTGGACCACAAGCAACTAATTTGTCTCATATACTATATATATGGTACTGTGTATCGATTTGGTATGGTTTAGGAGTCTGCGACCTATGCGTGCGTTTAGCAATTCTATAAATGGAATGGGAATTCGAAATCGATTCGATCCTCTGGCTGCTTTGTCCGTTTCTTTCGACATCATCATCATTTTTTTCTTTTTTTTTTTCGAAATTGATGAAACTCGTTCGATGAAGGGAGAAGATGAGTTTCTTAAGTCCGTCTCTGATCTCTGGTCGGTCAGTCATTTCGAGTTTCCTCCTTTGTTTCTCGAGAATAAACGATTTTCGGGATCAGGACCCTGGTCGATTGTTGCAGGTCGAGGCGAGAGACGTAATAATCGCCGCTCATTAGCCGCGAAAAAGAGAGAAGAAACAATGGGGGTATTATGATCAGTGAAAGAAATAAATAAAGTAAGATAGAAAATTAGAGATCTGGGTATAGGCTTGCTCTCTTAAGCGCGAGAGACTGCGGGGTAAAACAAAGGGAAGATAAAGCCTCTACGAACGGCATAAATAGAGTGAAAAGATTCGAGGCGTTGAAAGGAGTACTCAGCGCATAAAAGGGGTCATAAGGTAACCGATACCTACCTTCCATCGACATTGTTCTTGGAATAGAATGAAATATCGTTCAGTCCACGGGCAGGCAGTCGAGCCTCTGGTATAAGGAAAGGCAGGAAAGGTACTAAAGGAAAGGAAAGGTCCCGTGACGCGTTAGGCGTTTTGCTTTAGTATATTAGAACCCTTTCATATTAATCACGCTCCGTCGCACGAGACCGCCGCAGTAGGTCCACTAATCTCACCTCACACTGGTCCAACTTCGGTTTAAACTGGACAGGAGTTCGTCGATTAGAGAACAAGAATTTACAGACAGGAACCACACTCTTCTTTCGGAGATGATACAATCTTGCATGGTCTACAAAAGCCGGAAAACTGTTCGCGAAAATTACGAACGAATGTTCCGAGAGCAAGAAAATCACTTCGACAGACTCGAATTTCGTGTCATTCTTACCGCAGGAGCTTCTCAGAATCGAAATAACTAGCCCAAAGCAAGAGAATCACTCAGACAGACTCAGAGATTCGTTCGATCCTCTTCATGGTAGCTTCTCAAAGTTGAAAACCGACAATTTTCCGAGAGGAGGAGGTCTTCCTCTCCACCGATAGTCGAAAAAATATAAAACTTCGAATAAACGTTCGGAAATATGCTTCACACTCTGCTTTGGGAGAAGATACAATCTTGCACGGTCTCCAAGAGCCAAAAAACTGTTCAGAAAAATCAGGAACGACTTCGACGAAGTCAAAAAACCGTTCAGAAATCAAGAGAATCACTTGGACAGTCTGGAAATTCGTTCGATCCTCTTCACAGCGTTTTTAAAAATTTTTAACAGTATCCCAAAAGTTCGAAAACCGATTTACCAGTCCCGGGATGGATGCGATCCTCTCCGCAGTAAGTTCGCTAGTCAAGTTCTGTCTAAATGGGCAGAGAAACGTCCTCGAAGATCCGAAAAATGCATGACACCGTGCAGTTAGCCGTGATCCAATTACACCTGAATTGCATTTCGAAGTGGTAATTGTCACGCGATAGGAATACACGCTGAGAATATCGTCTTTGCCAATGGAACGTGTGTGAGTAAAGATTGGCCATTGTACCATACCATCTCGTTATCTTTCCTCGTTAGCGATCCCCGCGCTCGCGCCGACCTGTTCAGCTCTCAGAATCTGACACTGGGCATTACCAGACTCACCGATGTGATGTGATATGCAGCAGCAGCCACCAGCAGCAGCCTCAGCGGGTTGCAACTTGCTAATTACTAATTGTATATAAGATTGAGACATTAGCGATGGACGTATCGATTTTTCACTGTTCACTCCTGCACTCTTCGAGTATAAGAGACCCGGTTTATTATTATCTAAATATAAGTGAGTGCCCGTCCTTTCGGTTTGAGATTTACGACCTGGTATATAACCGTCCGTAGTGAAACACCTCCGTTATAAACTATTTATTAGATCATTGGAAGCTTTTAGGTAATTACTGCCAGCCGTTCTTCTTCTTCTTCTTCTTCTCGTCCAGACACGTCTTCTCGCTTTTTCTCTTCGGCTACTGCAGCCTCCTCTTTTACCTGTTATTCTATTCCACCAGGTAGGTTGGTTGGTGGGCATAGACACGTATGTGTGTATAATGCCATGGCCATCAGCACCTGTGATATAGGGTTCCAACTTCCAGCGAGTAAAACGAATAACGTGAACCTGAACGTTCCGAGATCATGCGGTATCTGGTTACTCAACTCGGGATTCAGCAGGGTACCTACCGATCCGATCCGATGGTGTTTTCCAAGGACTACCTCATAAAGGGATCTCTACCTCCACCTCCTTGCCATGGTCATGAGGGTGTATCAAATGTCCCATGCGGTTTCGTCTATGGTGTCCTTATCCCCCTGACCCCCAAGTCCCAGTTAAACTTCCCTTGTTTCATGGTTAATTAAACAACTGACAATCTGACCGCGCGCAGTGCACCGGAGTCCAGTGCCAGTGCCAGTGGTGCAGTTGTGGAGGTGGTCCCCGATGTCTTCATAATAGAGTATGGTGTACGGGTTCCCTTTATTTCTTTGTGTGGTATAGTAAACAAGAGGAGAAAAATTTTCTTCGACCGCGCATGAATGAAGATACCGTTCCACATTTTTTTTTTCTCTTCTTCTTCTTCTTCTTCTTTTTTTTATTTCTAGATCCATATCTTTTTAGAGATTCTTTACCGATAGAAGAAGGAGAATGAGAATGGTATGGCTGACGACAAGGAACCGAGCCACTGCAGTGCAACCATCCAACTGCAGTTTATCCCGATTTAACTAAACGATCAATTTCATGATGTGCGGGTATCCGGGAAAAATTCTTCACTGACCCATGATCCGCAGGGATTTTTTTTTTTTTTTTTAATCCCTTTGTCTTTTTTCCACCACTATACCACCGTTTCTTTTTCTTATTTTGTTGCTGCTTCTTCGTCTTCTTATTCTTATTCTTCTTGTCTCGAAGATGGTGTTTCATTTCATGTCTTCTTAGACGGTCTTGATTCTCTAGATAGCAGCTACATATTCTTTTAGAGTCAGATAGAGAGAGGGAGAGAATGAAGGGGGATAGCCGTATGGATGGGCAGGTAACAAACGACCCAAAGGTGATTTAGCACATACTGACTAGAATGAGAGGATAGGGTGAGAGATTCGAGACCCAACGTCTCTGATGTTTTCTTTCGTCTAAAGGCGCACGTGATTGTTTTATAATTAAGCCGTTACCCGGTATGGAAGGCGGACCGATGATTAATTGTTTTCAAATTGAAAACCTATCTTCAACCCCCTGAAAGCGTCTTAATTTCATGAGACGAATTTTTAGAAACATCACCTAGATCATAACCACGGATCCAATACCGTCCACTGCTCTTCCTCCCTCTTCGACTTCGTCGACTTTGTCTTATTTTCGTCTCCTCCTTCTACATCCCTGGAGCTAGGTAATAAGCTCGATCGCTCTTTGGTAAGACACCGTAGATTGAAAACTCAACTCAACTCAACTAAGTCGCGCAATCATTACATGGCAGAATTTATAACTAGATGAACTAATCTGTATTGAATCTTAATCCACACACTCTGAACCAGTCTCAAGTATCCACTCTTCAGTCTTCAGTCTTCAGTCTTCATCTCTTCATCTTCTATTTTTCGTAACGATCCGATCCGTATTCTCGCCTAAACGATCCCCTTCTCAAATTCTTCATTTACAAACAGACGACTCCTCTCTTCTCTCTTCTCTTTTATTCTTCTTCTTCTTCTTCCTCCTCATCTATTTAGTTCTGTAAACACGACGGCTTAACTTAGGGTGCTGTGCTTGCCCTCTCTAATTCTCTTCTCTTCTCTACTCTACTCTTTTTCTCTCCTTCTCTCTCTGAAAGGCAAACAGTTTAGCTGGAAACAATTGACTGCAGATTTGAGTGCCGGAACACAGAGAGAGAAACAACGATCAATTCGAAGGGAGAGACGTGGAAGCGAACTATCGATTGGTTTTGGTTCCGAACACGACGAGTGATATCAGGAGGGTCAAATGTTTAAAAAAAATAATGTCCCGATGAAGAAGAAGAAGAAGAAGAAGAAGAAGAAGAAGAAGAAGAAGACTAAGTAGAAGAAGAAGAGGCTTTTACATCGGATATCGTAAAAACAAAACATGGTATCGATTTGAGGAGAGGGAGAATGAGTCTCGCATCCGCGCGGAGCCCCTGAGGAGAGTCTGTACCTACACCAGACTCACTTTGGGCGTATATCCCCGGGGAGTTTTATCGCCCATGGTGAAAAACAAGTGACACTTGAATTCGGCCCGGTTAGGTTCGAATCTCAAGTGTGTTTTGCTTCGCTGACTACTACAGTACTGCAGCAACACCCAACCCAACCCCCATTCAAGAGCACAGACGGTATTGGTCTTCCGGAGAGGGGGGAGTCAAACAAAACATTATCGACTTAGACGATGGAACTTAACTCACACTCAACTCGACTCAACTGAACTCGACTCTTAGGTATATATGTACACACGTGTGTTATAGAGCGAAATTGGAAAGAGCGGAGTACACAATTCCGGGTGTTAAAAAATTTATCGACAACCCCCGTACGGATTCGGATACGGAATTAAACTCTTCTCTCTTCATCATCGCGGTGCAAGGATGTGTTTTTATCTTTTGTTTTTTTTCTTCCATTTTTTTCGACGGATCTGAATACGGTTTTTTACGTACTCTAACAACCGCTGCAAGGGTTCCGACCTCGTTTTTCTCTCTTCATAACCCCGGGGCGAATTAAATTTCAGATTTATCACGGTGAAAATTTTTTACCAATAGGAAGTAGACGGAGAGACTGAATAAGGTAGAGAAAAGAAGAAGTAGGAGGAGGAGGAAGAGTATTATAAATTATAATGTAATTCGGTACACACAGTGTATACGTGTCTTTACCACAACGTGATACCCTTCTCTTATATCGCGTGTCAATTAGCCACGCGGGGTATATACCAGCAGCACGCGCAAACGACATCAGGATGTGACCACAAACCGACCACCTAGTACAATTCTGACCCAAAAAACAAAAAACCTGCCGCCTCCTTTTTAACTCACGTAACCAAAAGAATTTTATTTATAATATTTCATTTTGATGATACATATATACGTGTATATAAATATAAAGTGTCATCGTATCAGGTATGAGCGATTGTCTCGAACAGTTTCCCTTTTATACCGGATAACGAACGTCGTTAATACTACCGTACGTCAGCCAGTAGCACAATAATACAATACAATGGATTTCGGTACGTCGTCAGTAAATGCGAAGATACACAAAAGACGAACGATTTTTCACATCCACACGTACTTCTGTCTATAACAAATTATCACAGTGGTGAAAATCTCATTTGACAAAATAACGACGATACAATATGGCCGTCGGGGGTCTTTTGTTATCACCACCTCGTTACTTCGGAGTCTAATATCTCAGCCCTTTATTAAGTTAGATCAGTTTTTCTGCTTTCCGTGTAAATCTGACTGGTGAACTTAGATAACAACAAATTACCGAATTAGCGAAAATCCCATTCGACGAAATAACTACGATTCAATATGGCGATCGAGGGTTTATTCTTATCATCACCTCGTTAATTCGGGGTCTAATATCTCCGCTGTTCGTTAAGTTAGATCAGTTCTGTTTGTTTCTATGTAAAGCTGGCTTGTGAACTTCGATAATACTGTGCATACAATTCAAATTGAATTAGTACAAGGTGTGTATACATATACATGTAAACAGGGTTCGAATTGTAGACATTGGTATAACTGACTGACTACATCGTTGATGGGGATATAAAAAAAAAAAATGAAAATGAAATATATAAAAGAAACAATTGAAGCGCGTGCAAAGATCAAACAAGCAAGCAAACACGAACAAGTGACGGGTGTAGAGGTTGAGGTGGTGGCGGAGGTGGGGGTGGAGGTGGAAAGAGAGGGAGAGAACCCCGCTGTAAAAACATAATATACCCCGTGTTGAGGGCAGTGCTTTGCCTACGGGATTACCATTTGGGTTTAATCCCTCCGAGCACAACGTTTTTCGTAGCTGGAAATACAAGGACCTAACCCCTAACCTAAAAATGTAGCTTTGTGTAGGAGTGTATAAGAGGATCACTTTAAAAGCTTTAAACGAGACTGAGGGGGAATCGGAATGGTCCGAACGGGGGGAAGGGACGGGTTCAGAACTCGATCACACGTGTTCTTCCATAAAAAAAAATCTTTCGCCTTTCCCTAATGACGTTAAACAAAAAGCTAGGAAAGGAAAAATAAAATTAATCCTCAAAAACTGATCCAGACATCTTTATCAGAAAACAGGACGAGACCCCATAGCCACCACTTCACTGCCTACATAGTTTCACCCACCTCTCATAGGTCGTTTTTATAATTAATGTTAATGATATGCGATTCTATATGCTCGCGTTTTATGCTACGTCATCAAACAAATATGGCGTCTTAGAGTAGAAGAACCCTACTGAGGTGTAATTTTTTTCTTTCTTTCCTCATTCCTTTTTTCATTTTATTTATAATGAAAATGAAAAGACCAACACGTCGTTACCGTAATTAGCATAACTGTGATCCACCTCGGATATTTAGTTTTTTACCTTTTTTTTTAACTAATGATAAAATTCTTGTTATTTAGAAAACGCTTTTTCCTTGGGACTTTTTTTTTTTCATTCTCGAGTCTTTGACAAACGAGGAAGCAGTGAGTGAGCGAGTGTGTCTCTGCTGCTGCAACGCAATTCAAAGAATGATAATTTAAACGATGACTCTCTCGTTCTTCTTCTCCTTTTTCTTCATCTTCTTTTTCTTCTTCTTCTTCTCTCGGTATTCAATTACTAAATAATTGGCAGAGAGTAGGGTGTTAGTGACGAAAGAAAGAAGAAATAAGGATGAAGATTATACTTGGGTATGGGACTTGGGGATTCATTCCATAACCGAGGTTTATGCACATTGAAATGGGATGCAATCCCATGCAGTTGCGCGGTTCTTCGTTTGACTTCCAGTGCTGCTGCACTTCAATCTTTATTTCACTTTATTTCATCTTATATTCTCCTCTTCTCTTCTCTTCTTCTCGATCATGTTAGTTTCGTTTCGTTTCAGTCTGTCCAAGTAGAGGAGTAGCGTGACTTATCTACCGCAAATTATAATCCAATTTGCGATTTACATCGTCGAGTTGTACCTTCGGTTGCAACGGTGTACGAACCGCCTCTGGGCTTATCTTGTCAACTTTTGGCGCTACCTATGCACACATTCGCAGTATGAAATACACCTGCCAGCTGCTGCTGCTGCTGCTGCTGCTGCTGCTATTGCTGCTCGTGCTGGTGCTTATGCCACTGCTTTGCTTTCCACTATCTGGTTAGCAGCGGCTTTAACGTACCGAAGAAGAAAAAAAATTGCTAACGTGAGGATGGAACTCGTCATCAAAGTCGAAATATTCAATTGAAGATACTCCAAATAACTAGAAGCGAAGGAACTTCATGAAAAGATATTTTTCAGAAGGCCTGAAGCTCGGGAAAATTTTTGTTGCTTTCCTAATGTGAAGAGATTGCTCGTCGAAGACCAAAAGCTCAGTAAAAAGCGTTTCAAAAATTCCTAGAGTCAGTTTCACGTCATGGAATTGGAGGAACTTCGTGAACAGATATTTCCTAGGAAGCCTGAAGCTCAGGAGAATTTTTTTTCTATCTAAAAGTGAAGAAAATTGTTTTTCAGAGTCTAAAAGCTCAATGAAAGTCACTCCGAAAATTCCTAAAATCAGTTTCTAGTGCCTACAAGTCAATTTCCCACTCCGACGTGCAGGAAAACTTCTTCAAAAAACCTTTTCCATGATAAAAACCGTCGAAAGGTGGTTCCGAAAAATCCCATGGGCAATTCAGGGCCGATACTCGTTCGTCCAAAGCTTCTCACTTGTATCCGACACCGAAATTCGTGCTTTCCGAAGTTTAAACCTGAGAAATTGAATTCGACGATCAGCCAAAGTAGCTAGGAAGTTGATGTTAAAATTGCGAATGACTTGGCGCGTTAAAGCGTGGAATAAGAATACGGTAACCAGGTTCACCGCGCGTGTTCCAGGTGTAGTTTCGCAAATAGCTTATAGTAGACCATATCGTACAAGGCGGAGTTGAGTGGGTAGAAAGAAGCCTGATTGTTTTTCTGATCACGATTGTGTGCGTGTGTGTGTGTGTGTGTCCAGAGTTGAATAATGAACTTGACGAATAATGATCCGGTTAAGAAACGCGAGGGTAATTCTTCCCGGGCTTTCCACTCCGTCCGTTAAATCAGAATGATGATTTTAATGGAATTTTTCCTCTTCCTCTTCCTCTTCGGCTCATGGTTGAAGCTCGTGCTTCCTCGTTCGCGGAGTTTTGTTACCCGCTTATTTATCGCGTTGATGTTATACGTACTGTCTAACTAGCCTTGTCCAAACCTCGACATGACGGAGTAGAGTAGAGGCAGAGGAGTACAGTTTAACAAATTGCTGTTACCACCATTGTGTTAAGGTTCCACCACCGCCGAGAGATCCGTTTGGATAATAATTTGAACAACCAATTATGGGGACTTTCCGTCCATGTAACAATTTTCACAACCACTACGTGCGCTCAGCTCAGCGGTAAAAGCATAACACAATTATTTAAATTGCCCTGCACAACCACCGTGCGGACAGTCTTCAAACACCACTTCTCATAGAAAACGCCATGTCAGTACTCGATGTCCATGATCATCACCATTCCTTCTCAAGACCGAAAGAGAAACTAAATTAACTCTGTTCCATCATCACACTCTGTATTCTCTTCCATCGATTTCACGATTAAACCATCACGTTGTGCATCTCGGTATCATCGTGAAAAAAAAACAACCACCTCATTACAATGTGCACTTGTGTACATTCATGTTTCTGCAGTCTTCTATGTCGGAGTAGTGGGTAATAATTGTATGGGCGTCCCAGAACGGCAGCAATAGCAGCAGGACTTCGCGTCACATCCGGTTCTCTGTGTATGTGTGTAAAAATGGCCGCCAGTCGTTCCTTTTTTCTTTTTCTTTTTTTTTTTCACGTGTAATTTGAGGGGAAAAACGACAGTTTCTGGCAACTAGATCCGACCGATTGATAACGTACTATACCCAACGCCTACAGCAAAGTGGTTTCGCATTTATAGTGGCTACCTGGCTCGCTTAGTAGGTACGTGGTTATAATTTATTTACGTACAAGGTAACCCTATCCTTGAATTTTTACTCACTCTTTATTCATCATTTTAACACTATCGAGAGAAGGAATTGGACAAAATGGTTCCAACAAAATGGAGACTTTCAGATCGCGCGGTTTTTGGGATAGATAAACTGTTCATCGATCTGTATTGAAAACAGCCAAATTATCCACAGCCTCGGAGATATCGAACCGCAAGCTCGTTCTTTCGAATCCAAAACCTTCCATATTTATTCAGAAATTTGTTAGATCGTTTAAAAACGGTTCGACGGGTGTGCGAACACCCGAAATCCGTGCACGGAGTCAGCAGCAAATTTGTCCTAAAATTTTTGACGTCAAATTCCTGAAGAATTAGTGCACGGATTTTCGATTTGAGCATACCGTTAGATTCGTATTGAAAAGAGTTACGAGATCGTGAAATAAAAATGGAATGTGCTGTTTGGAAAAAATTCAATTATAGCTTGATAACTGGTGAAAAAGAAACAAAAACTGTATTTGCGGTGTAATAGGAATTGCTAAGCCGGAAGAAGTAAGCGATTTTAATTGTATACGAGTCGTTATAAAATTGCAGACTTGATTATATGTACATAGGTAGAGTATATATGTGGATGGGAATGAATTAAAAACTCATCTAATATTACGGTTTCATGATGATCCCGAGCGCCTGCAGCGGCGACTAGAGATATATAGAATAAGAATAAGAAGATGAAGAGAAGGAGGAGGAGCGATAGGAGTGGGTACGAACAAAAACGGAATCTAAATTTGTTCAAGTATTGTGTTGTGTGGTGAGTTACGTTAACGTTAGGTTCAGGAACGGGGAGGAGAAGGGAGTGTAGTATAATATTTTAAAACGTGAAATTAATCGTGCGATCGTATATAAGCGATAACCACGTAATTACAACACATACAACCAACTACTATACCATAACACACAATATGTATGTACAACAAAAGAACACAAGAAGACACATAACATTGAAACACAGTGCAGTGTATGATAATGTATAACGTCTGAACACCATTATGTACGATTTTTGTATGTGTGATGATATGTATACGAGACACCGTTCTCGTTCGCTATCTAATTCGTCGAGAGGTATATTAGAAAGAGAGAGAGAGGGAGAGGTAGAGAAAAAGCTGTATATATTTATATACGTAGGTATATATGGGTTGTGCTTCGGGACACGACGAGGAAACCACCTTCTCTTCTCGGCTTTTTGTGTAAACGCGGAAGATAACATCAACCGACTAACGCGTTACACACACACACATAGAAACACGTATAGGTATATATATATATATATATATATATATATATATATATATATATATATATATATATATATATATATATATATATATATATATATATGTATGTATATACAAACGAGTCCCTCTTTCTACTTCTCATTCTTTCATAACCTAACTACTTACTTAGTTACTTGCTTAGGTACTTTGATACACGACAAAGCAATATTTCTTCATTTATTCTCATTTCCTAGTGTTTTTTTTATTTATTTTTATTTTTTTTCTTTTTTTTGGTGGGCAAAAAAAAATTTTCAAAACGTTTTTGGTGAAAAATTTTGCGATTTTTTGATATACTCGAATATTTGGGGAAACATATAATATGATATGGACATAGTTTATGAAAAGCTCGAAATTTTTTTTTTCTTGATAAATTTTTTCGAAAAAAATTGTCGTTTCTTTCTACTGTATTCTTTTCTTTTTTTTCTTACAAAATGTGATTGTCGATAAAGTTTTTGAATATTTCAGAGTGTTTTTCGCATCACGAACTGAAATTCTTTTCATTTTTTTGTTCTTTTTGTTTCATTTTTGACGATTTTTCAGAAAAATTCGTGGTTTTTTTTTTTTGGTCTTGGTTTCCTACAAAATATGATATTCGTCAAATTTTCGAACAAGAATTCCAAATAATAAGAAACATATAAAAAAAAAAGTTTTTTCTCACATAGTGAACCGAAATCCATTTCGATTTTGATTTTTTAGTGTTTCAATTTTTCATTAAATTCTTCCTTTTTTCCTTTTACTATTTCTAGTTTTTTTTTTTTTTTCACTCTTTCTGGTTTTGCGTTTTAATTTTCTTGGATATCCTGTACCAACCCAAAATCAAAAAAAAAAAAATCGGATTAACTGAAGCGACGAATAGAACGTCACCAACTGTATATCCAACACCATATATCGCACAATCTCGGGGTCTCTACGGGATTTCGGCAATGAGTCTAGAGAAGGAGAAAGATCAGGAGGGAATCGTTATGGTTGTAGTACCCAGTCGTTGTTCCGCTTATTGTTAAAACATAGCTTCGATTATTGAATTTAACACTCGAAGAACTTCCATCGTATAACCGCCTACTCGATGTGCCAAAGCCAAACTCGGCTCTGCTCTGCTCTAACTCTACTCGATTCGCATCACCATCAATTCGCCCTGTTTCTCACCAGTGCAGTGCAGGGAATTCCCCCCCGAACAGCTCTGTCTCCTGTCGCGATCTTTATCGTCGACGCGCGACAAAATTCTCAAGGGATTTCTCGATACCGACAATTCGCTAATAAATTTTTCACTCTCGACGAAAAGGAAACGAAACGATTTTTTTTGTTTGTTTTTCTCTTCGTTCATTTTTTGTATACAAATGAAACTGAAAATTTATAAAGTTCGATTTTGAATGTTTTTTTGTTTTTGCGTTTTTGAACAAATATTTCTATATCATCGTTCAGAAACCAAAGAGAAAAAAAGAAAACCTTTGAATTCAACCAAAAATGACACTTTTCTTTCGGTTTTCAGTTTTTCTTTGAATTTGTATAAATTTTGAAAAAAAAAACTCGATAAAAATTTGTACATTTTTAGATCGAGTAAATAACAAATAACAGAAAAACAAACAAACAAAGAAACTTTGCTTTGGAAAACTAAAAACGCGAATTTTTAATTTGAAATTAACGAAGAAAAAAAAAGGAGAGTTTTCGAAACCAAATTGAAGGAAAGACGGCGATTATTCGTGATTCTTTTCTAACAAATACATATTATACAATATTTTGAAAACGTGAATTATTATTATAATTTATTGATTTCAAATTTATTTATTTTCCTCTCTTTTCTTTCATTCCTTTTCTATATTTTTCGTTTTTCAATATTCCTATATATAATACCTACCCCGTCGATGATCCTTCGTCGAACGTCACTCTTGGTCAAATCGAACCTATCTAAAAAAAATTTTATTGTGAAGTCTTCGTATTACCGGACAAAGATCCCTCTTATATATATATGTGTACATATAGTATGTACGTATATACAGCTATATGCCAACCCAGTTCAGGAAAAGTAAAGTTAAGTTAAAGGAGTTTTTTTTTTCTATTTTTTTTTGTTTTTTTTTTTTTTGCAGGGAGCTTTCGCCTATGTATGTACATACATATACCTATATATACTTTTTTTATTTTCTTTTTTTCCCTTATATACCTATATACAGGAGTGAGGAAAAACCGAGAGAGAGAGAGAGAGAGAGTAAGAGTGGGAGGGCTGTTAAAATTGGAAAGGTCCTTCTAAGGTCAATTCTAGTTGTCGAGAGGCCATTCTTGACGGGAAATTGACCGAAATTGATTTACCGACTCCGTGGACGGAGAATTGTATAGAGCTGCTAAAGCTGCAGCCCTCTCTCCACACGCCAAACTGCAGAGTTTGTTTTTTATTTTTTTTTTTTCAATCTTTTTTACAATTTTATTTTGATTTTTTTTTTTCTCTCTCTCTCTCTCTCCTTTCTTTTCTTTCTTTTATTATTCAGGATCGAAATCGATTCGGGAATCCCAAAGGAATAGGCCAATATATAGTATCAAAAAAAAAAAAAAACACCGAAAATAGGGAAAATCATTTTTGGAAAACAGTTTTTTTTTTTTTTTTCGTTTTACAAATTTTTTTTTTGAATCTCTGTTAATCTTGTTTCTTCGGAAAATTAGTAAAAATTGCGTTTTTGAGACAACTTGAATAATTAAAAATAAAAAAGTAACAATTTTACTTTCTTTTGTTGTATTTTTTTTTTTTTTTTTTCAAGAGAAGATAAGAGAGGTAAAAAATTTTCGCGACGTGGATGGTTTTTCAGGGACTAATCAAATAACAAAAAGGGGCGCGGGGGGGGGGGGGGAGTTGAATCTGAAGGGGCGACGGTTTAACAAAGTAAAAAAAATAATAACAAGGGATCGAGTCGTCGAGACGTAAGGATAATATACATATATTTCTATGTATAGTGTATATATACTATGTCTGTATATATATACATATATATTTCTGTGTTATATATACCGTAACGAAAGAATTATGAATTAGGAAGTCGGAAATCCTGCGAGCAATTTTTTTTTCTCTTTTCTTATTCTTATTCTTATTCTCCTTCTTCTTTTCTTTTCGTTTTCGTTTTTTTTTTTTCATTTCCCCTTCGGGGGAGTCTTGCGAGGGTATAAAAAAAAAAAGAAAAAAAAAAAAAAAAAAGAAGAAAGAAAATTAAGACACAATTTTTATTCGTTTAGCTAATTTTTAACCGTATTTCTATCTCCCTTTCCTTCCGTATTCTTACCTTAATTTTTTCTCCCCCTCCCTCTTGTCTCTTCCCTATCTTCTTCTTTTTCTTATTTTGCCATTTAATTATCGTACCCACTTTAAACGATGGGCAAGTCCGACTAAGTTAATCAACCTTAACGCGAGACTCGATGCTACCGCTGCTTCTGCTTCTGCTTCCTACTTCTGTAGTCGTTATTAGATAAAGAAGGAAACGGAATTTAAAAAAATAAATAAATAAAATAAAAAAAAAAAAAAATGGCAAATCAGAGGCAAAAAAAGCCCACAGCAATTTTTTTTTAAATTTCTTCTGTTAATCAAAAATCTTATCGACTGATTAAAAAGTCAGGAAAAATTTATAACATTGTCTAATAATAATTATCATCGTTACTATTATTATTATTATTGACGAGACTATAAAGAGGTTTTTTTTTTTATCTGTTTCAAATTTTCGTTTTCTTTTTTTTTTCTGCTTCAATTTTATATTCAATTCATCAAATTCGTTTTATTCATTTAGTTTCGTTTGTTTAATAATTTTTTTAACACCCGTTATACAATATGTACGTATATGTATGTATATATGGTACATATAAAAGCGTACTGCAGACGCTCTGCTGGGTGTAACGAAACACTGTCGCGTTGCCCTGATCCTGATCCTGGTCCTGATCCAGGTTCTTGAATGAGATAGGATCTCTCGTGATCGTATATAGGTATATAAACTGTATGTACTACTTTACTGATTTTTAATAGTATACGTATATAATAGTATCATATTACCACCCTGTACATGTATGTATATACTATGTACAGTATATATGTGAATTCTAGGTATATAGATGTATACCTACATATATTCGTTAGTACTTTGTCGAAAATTTTTACCGAGCTGACAAAAAAAAAAAAATATCGTATCAATTCTATAACAAATCAAATATTCAATTTTCAAAATTATTTACAAAAATACTTGAACCAAAAATTCTATCAGATTAACTCGATTCACAAATTCCTACAAGAATCGACATCAATTGTTAAAAAAAAAAAATACTAAAATATCAAAAGAAATTTATCGAATCAAATCGATTTCCAAATTTTTTTTTTTTTTTATTACAATTCTGCACAGGCAAATCGATTTGGACAGTACAGAAAAAAAATTGTAAGAAAATCAGTGAGAATTCGTACAAACAAAAGAAAATCTCATCTTGAATTCGAAACCATTTCGAAAATTATTCGATTTTGAATCAAAGAAAAAAACTATAACAATTGAAAACAGGAACAAATCGACTCGATATGCTAAAATGTTAACGTACCTACGTATGGCGATGTCTTTAACAACAAAGATATAAAATTAGAGAATTGGAGATCTGAGTAGGTAGACAAAAATACATAGGATACTACGACGGTAGGTAGGGATGTATGGGACGTACGGGATGGGATGGATCAATTTGTCGCACAGCATCAAAAGACCGACTGTATCAGAGGAGACGCGGCGATCATAATCGTAGACGTTATAGCCACGGGGTCAGGGGCGGAGGATGGTGGTAGTGGCGGTGGATACGGCGTGGGTATTCCCCAAGGGACTGACGTAACTAAAAATTTAAATTTAATGCAATTTCGAGCGATTACCCTTCCCTTCCCTTTTCCTCTTCTTCTTCCTTCTCTTCATCCTCTATTCCTTCACTTCAACAGTCTGTGATATACCGTACCCCCTCGTCTTCCTTCAGCTCCTCTGCAGGGTCTTGATTGGCTTACATTGTCGATGCTCAACTGTTTCATGCTCCACTGACCGACCGGGGGATATCATTCTGTGATAGGGGTACTATTTCATGCCCTAAGGCCTAAATATACCCAATTTATCTACGCGCATGTATCGTGTCATACTCGTACATATATATATACTATATCCAGTATTTAGAACGGATTCTACGATCCAGATGCGGATGATCGTCATTTTTACAAAATATAAAAAACGAAAAATATTCAAACAAAAATAACTACTCTAATGATTTTTGAGTCGAATTGTAGCAGTCTGCTATTCATGCCAATCAATGGAATTGAAATTCATTCATTCAATCAAATTATTACGATTTTATGTTCATTTTTTTTTTTAGAATTATCGATTGCAATTCATTTTTGTACTTCAATTTGATTTGATGGGATTATCATCAACTTGACGTAAAAATAGAAAAATCAAAAAATATCGAATGTGAAGAAATTTCAGTTGAATTGTCTCAGTCTAAAATTTTCGCCAATAGATGGAACCGAAATTCATTCGTTTTATCAAATTAATACGATTTTATAGTTCATTTATTTTTATAATTATTAATTACAATTCATTTTTCTAATCTTTCTAATCAGAATTGACACTAAGTCAATTGGATTTGGTAGAATTAAATGAAAATAAAGAAATATCAAGCGTAACGAAGTTTGAGTTGAATTGTCTTGGACTGCAATTTGTGCCAATCGATAGAATTGAAATTCATTCATTCAATCAATTTATCACGATTTTATTGTTTATTTTTCTTGGAATTATCGATTGCAATTCGTTTCCCTGCTTCGTGAATTAATTTGACAGAATTAAGAGAATGACTCGATTTGAATTTTCTGGAATTATTATAGTAAAATATGAAATTTTACTAGCCAAAATTTAATTTGTAAAAAAATTATGAAAATTACAATTCGATATATTCGAAATCCTATCATCGAAATTGCTCATCAAGTTAAATTTCTGGGATCCTAACGATTTGAATTGAATTTTCAAAAAATGGTAAAAATTACAATTCGATTCATTGACTACAAAACTTTACCCAAATTTCTTTAGAATCTTTTCGTCAAAATTGTGATAAGAAATGGAAATAAGAAAATTGAAGAAAAAAAATGATACAAATGCTAGAGAATCGAATAAAGTAATAATAAACCAAAAAGACGGATTTCGAGCTCCCCTATGCTCTCCCTTACATTGTGTTTTCTTCAATTTCCTTATTGTATTTCGTTCTTTCTCAAACCGGCCATAGTATCAGTGTTTCCCCTATTCCCTTGATCCTGTACGCCCCAAAATTTAACAATAAGGGTATAACCATCTCATAGGTAGTTAGAAGGTAGTTTAGGGTATAGGTATATCATTATGTAGGTAGATATGTATGTATATATATATATATATATATATGTATCTCGAGGTCTAAAACCGAGCGGCGAAGCTACAGAGTTTGAGAGTAATTTTCTATAAACGAACCATTCTCTTTGGTGGATTGAAATCTTAAGCCCTATGGGGGTTTCGCGTTATTACTATACAGCTGAGGTAGAAAATGATCATACGCCAGAGCGTGGGTACTGGGTACTCTCTCTCTCTCTCTCTCTCTCTCTTTCTCTGTCCCTATATATATATACATATACTTAACCCCGTACATATCCCCCCTAGCCTCTCGTCGTACCATGATATAGTCGATTACCTCATATATTAGTAAAGAAAATTAAATTAAATTAAATTAACTATATATAAGTAAACCCCATAAACCCAGAAGAAAAAAAAAATTGTAATTTGAAGACAGAATTTTTTTCTTTTTTGTTTTTGATTTTTTTTTTTTTATAGAACTATTTTGAAAATTTATGGCTTTTGGTTTTCGGTAATAGATATTACAAAGATTTATTTTATTTTATACCCCCATATCGAAATTCGTCTACAAAATCGTTGAAATAATGAGCGAAAGTGAAGATTTTTATTTTTGGTAAAGGAAAACCAAAACGAATGACAAAAAAAAAATTATATATATATATATATATATATATATATATATATACGTATATAGGTATATATGAAACGATGAGGCGACGGAGATGACGCGGAGGAGCAGAAGGCTTAAGGGGTAATTTGCAACGGCTTACGAAACGAAACCCCGGGGCCAATTTGATATCGCGTTTGAAATCCAATACCCACGAACGATATTTTATTTTTTATATTATTCTTTGGTCCGTTTTTTTTTTTTTTTTTTTTCTTCCAAATTTCTTGATTTTTTCGTTTTTTCATTCATCTATATTTTCTATCCTCAATTTTCGTTTCTGTTCTAGTTTTTTTTTTTATCTTCTCTTCTTCTTCTACTTCTTCTTTACTCTTTCTCTCTGCTCTTGGTGGAGCGAAAAAAAAGCCTAAGAAACGAACCAAAATAATTGAAAAAAAAAAATGAATAAAAAAAATAAGAAAAAATTTTAATATTAAAACACGCGTGGGGTATATAGATATTGTATATCATATATTATATATATAATAAACCTATATACCTATACGTATATCAAGTATAAACCGTAAAACCTGAAGGAAGCTCGACGTTATATACGAATATAAGAACACGAGCTCCTGATCCTCCTTCTCCTCTTTCACATATTATCTTCGTCCTGCGAGGTATAGGAATTTTTTTTTCCGCCCTGTCGCCCAGAATTTGGAGATGATGCAGATCAAAATTTTTCATCTTTTTTTTTTTTTTCGTTTTTTTTTTCTCTACTTTTTCTTCGTCTTTTTCGTTTTCGTTTTTCGTATATATTTATTTACTCTGTTTTTTTTTTTTTTTTTTCTTTTTTTTGGTGTGTATAATATAGCTAAATTTGGGTTAATTTACCGAAAGATGAGAAGCCAAAGCGCGGTGAACGGTAAAACCGCAAAAAATGACTATAAACCAACGTATATATATACCATGTATCTATACATACACAATATTATATAGTATATACCGTCCGTCGTAGTGCAGATTATATAACATATAATAATATAATATATATATATATATATATATATATAATATTTTTCTTGAATATAATTATTTAAACAATTCGAAACAAACGAAGTTAAATATAAAATATACTTGAAAAATTTCTGTATCTTGTGTATTTTGTTTTTTTGAATTTTTTTTTTTTTTTTCAAACAATGCCCCCAAAAACTTTTATAGAATTTCACCAATTATTTTATCAAAAGACCGAATTTTTCAAATTTTTATTATTAATATTATGAAAATCAAACTCGAAGTGCCCCCAAAAAAATTGGATATTTTCATAAAAATGGGAATATTCTGAGGCTGAAGTTCCAGCATCAAATATAGTATATTCAAGAGTAGGTACTCGAAGAGCCAACTTGCTCATAGAGCCCCTACTGCAGGCTCCTCCTCCTTATCCTTCTTATTCTACACTTACTAGTAGAGTACCCCTAGTACCTAGTACCTAGTTCCAAGTACCTCTAGTGCAAGTGACACTGCAATGGGGGGGGGGGGGGGGGGGGGGGGTATACCATGCAGCTATAATAACGACCAACGTCAACTGCCAAGTGGCACGTGACCTAATCAAACGATTCATTCTCATTCTCATTCTCATTCTCATTCGAGTATAATGATTACCTAATAATAATAATGATGATAATTATAATCAAGACAGAAATTTTTGGTTCAGGTTGATCGTGGGAGGACGGTTTCCTCTGATTTTTTTTTATTTTCTTTTTCTATTGAAGTGAAACTTCTTTTGGCGGAGTACCGTAAATTTTCAAGTGCAACGTATGTATGCAAAACTTGAGTATTAAAAGAACCAGTACCTACAGCTTGGTTTTGGAAAAATTCGGAGTACTCCAAACTGCATTTATTTGTCACCCAAGTTTATTTCACATCGAAAAAATTTTTTTTTCATTGAAAACCGTTGTCGTAAGGTTTTAGGCACATCGTTGTTCCGATTAAGGTCGTTGAGGGTTCATTTTGTTCAGAAAAGAAATCCTCATCGTGTGAACGAGGGAATTTTTTTCACAATTTTGTGTTGGTCAAGTTATTTGCAAATTAGTGACTTAAATATCGAAAATTTTGAATAATTGACCGTAACCTTTCACATGAATTTTTTTTTTTTACCGATCTCTACGTTCGTAAGATGTAGAATTTCCGTCCGAAGAAAGCAAGACCTCGAGAGGTTGAATTGGACCAACGATGTGCCTGAAACCTTACGACAAAGTTTTCTCGAAGAAAATTTGTTTTTTGATGTGAAATAAACTTTGGTTGATAAATTAATGAATTTTGGAGTACTCCAAAGTTCTCAAACCAAGCTGTACTGGTCCCCTTAAGTCTTGAGTCTTAAGTCTTGAGGGAGAAGTTTCACTAATTCTAGCGCGCGTATAATACGCTACACGCACCCGTTTTTTTTTTTTTTTTTTTCTTTCGTGTGTTTTTCGATAGTTTTTCGAAAAACTTTCGGTTCGAATACTTTTACCGTAGGTATAAGAAGTTGAAACGAAAAGAAGAAGAAAAAAATAAAATGAAATGAAAAAAAAAAATGGAGATAGAAATGGATAGATAGAGATAGAGAGAAAGTCGAGTTGTGGAGGAGAAAAACTAGCGGAGGATCTGTTAAGAGCCCTTTTAACTGTTTGCTAGCAAACATCCTCCTCATCCTCCTCATCCGTATTCTTCATCTTCATCCTCTTCTTGTTCATCTTCTTCTTCTTTATTTCCTTGTTCGTTAGTTTCTCTTTATTCTTCTATCTTTTTTCTGTTTTTATTTTATCCTATTTTATGTATTCAATTTTTTCTTCTTCTCCTGTTTTCATCAACTCAAATTCTCATGACAAACTATTCCGTCTTACTTTTTCTATCACTACTAGTGGTAGTAGTAGTAGTGGAGTACGTCTGCAGAAGCAGCAGTTGCCTCTTTCTAACGAGGACATCCTATTTCTATAACTCGCCTATTCTTTACCCCCATTTCTATTTATTTGCCTCTTTCTCTTTACTCTTTCTCTTTATACTCTTTCCATTTCTCTTTCAAGTATCTTGACACACAAATTACAATTAAGAAAAAAGAAAAGAAAAAAAGAACGAGATGAGATGAGATGAGTTTATATATTTGCTTCTTCTCTTTCGCTCATTGATTATCCTTTTTCTTTTTTGTTTTATCAAACTTTTTTCTCTTTGTGCTTTAGTTAGTTTCGATTTTTTTTGTTTCTTCTCTTCTTCGTTTCAGTTAATTTCGTTTAATTTCTACATATTTTTTAATTTTCGAGGATTGGCTTTTTTTTTCTTTTGTTTTTCGAAAAACAATTTTTTTTTTTTTTGTTGTTGTCTCTTCCAATTTTAAGAGGATTACAAACTATTGTAGTTGTTTTTTTTTCCTCCCCCTTGTCTTATTTTCACGTTTGCCAAATGTTCTTCTCTCCTCACCAAAAATTTTCGCTACAGAGAACAATAATTTATAAAGGTATATACACGAGATCGCGTTCTACGTCAAATAAACCGTAAATAATAAGATAATTGATACTGAAAAAGGTTAAGTACGAGTAAATACCTGTACAGATATATTTGGGTAGGTAGGACTGTCTCTGTCTCTGTCTCTGTCTTTAGGACTGATAGGTATGTACAACCTATATAACTGAGCCACGGAGACCGCAAAATGTGAAGAAAAAAAAATAGCAAAAGAGCAAAAGTGAGAGAGAGAGACAGAAAAAAAAAAAAAAAAAAAAATTAGAAATGGGTATATAAAATTTAAAAATTTTCAAAGACCAATGAACCGAATGAATATTTAATTATTATTAAACGTTTATATACACGGTATGTATATGTATATATGTAAATGTAAATAGGTAAAGTACTGACAAGGTTCTTCTGACAAACAGGATTACAATTTACAGATTAAAACAAGGATTCTTCTAATTCTTCTTCTTCTTTCTTAAATATGTACCGCAGTATACCTCGTACAGCTGTATGTGTATATGTAACCTCTAGTATAAGTAGAGAGAGAGTAATTTTCTTCAATTATATCCTTAAGAACAAAAAAAAAAAAAAAAAAATTTCTTTCGGAAACAACGGGATTAGACAATACATACATACATACATACATACATATTATATTTCTGTCTTTCTTTCTTTCTTTGTTTTTCCGTCGTTTGGTCTGTTTTTCATTTTTTTCTTTTTCATTTTTTTTTTTTTTTCCATACGTGACGCGAACGTTTTAATTTTTTACCCGACATTTTTTTCCCACGACATAGAATTTTGGTGAACGAGAGAAAAAAAAAAAAAAGACAAAGAACGAAAAGGAAAAGAGAGAGGGAAAAAAGAACAGAAAATAAAATAAGAAGTGGAAGATCTCACGGATGACACGACGACACGCGAGTGTTGGACGAGGATACAAGCTCGTGGAAATCGAGTAATAAGGAATGAAAGCTAGCAAAAAGAAAGATAGAAGAAAAATAGAGAAAATAGATAGAGAAAGAAAGAAAGAGAGAGAGTGAGAGAGAGAGAGAGAGAGAGAGAGGGACTTTGTGTGTGGACCCGTTTCAAGGGACTTCGGCAAACACTTTAGCATCCCATTTCTCTATTTTCACTGTGAGCTGCTGCTGCTGCTGCTGCTGTTGCTGCTGATGCAGTTCTCTTTTAGTAGTGTGTACATATATGTACACACACCTATATATATACACCATAATACACTCGTACGTATATATATACATTGTTTGTCCTTCGTCAGTTAAAAAACTTTGCCATCGTATTATGTATACATAAAAAAAAACGAGAGAAAGAACGAGAAAGAACGAGAAACGTAGATTTAGAAGAAAAAAAAAAAAACTATCAAAAAATCGATAAAAAGAAACATGTATCGGCGTTTTTTTTTTTTTTTATTTTTCAATATAATTTGTGAATTTATAATTTTTCAAAAAAAAAAAAAAAAAAATTCACACTCAAAATCATCTTTTCTCGTCGTACGAAGTTCTTTGTAAATTTTCTTAGCAAAAATTACAGATATATACAAAATCGCGATTTTTTTTTTTCTTTTTTCAGATAGCTTGAATAATTTTCAAAAAAATATAATCAAAATAACTGAACTGCGCGGCGGTGCAAACTGCAGTACGACAGGATATAAAAAATGTTGCAAATCATTGACTACCTGTTCGCAGTTATAATAAGGCACTGTGTGCTATATTTGTGGGTACATTAACCCACCTTTCGTGTATCCACCGGTCGAAACGGTTTTTTTGTTTCTTTCTTTTATTCGTTTTTTCTGTTCTTTTTTATATTGCTTCTCGAAAGAACTGTTCGCGATTATTTAATAGGTTGGGCGAGTACTAAGAAAAATATTTTGGTGGGTATATAATTGGTATATATGTATGTATGTACATTCATATCGAATATAATAATTGTGTTGAGAAATATACGTATTCGAAAAAAAAAGCAAAAATTTTTGCCGAAAATTGTTATCGAAAAAAAATTTGGACAAGGAAAATGTATGAACAGAAATTGTCGAAATTTGTATGAAAAAAAACAAGAAACAAAAAAAACAAAGACATATAGACCAGGAAAGAAATAGAAAAAAAGAAACAAAAAAATCTGTAAATGAGTAAAAAAAAAAAAAATAAAACTTGTTCCAAATATTGAGAATTTCAATTTTTAATTGAGAAACAAAATTGGCTATACATTCCTAACGGAAATAAAGCCTACAAGGATCGAATGAAAAGAAGAAAAAAAATGCAACAAGATAGAAAAACTCGTTCCAACTATATATTGAGAAATTTTATTTTGAATAAACGAGAAAAAAAAAACAGATAAAAAAATTGTTCCAATTATTGAAAATTTAATTTTAAAAATCCAGAGAGAGAGAGAGAGCGAGAGAAAGAGTGGCTGAGTATATTGGCTAATGGAATTGAACCATTTTAACCATATATACGTATATAGGTATATTGTATAAGTATACGTATATATATTCAAGTATACATATTAGTAAGTAAAGTAGGAAGGAAAGAATAAGAGTAGGATCAGGATCGGGAGCAGGAGCAGTATCGTTTTAACGTCTCTATTAGCAGCCATTAAAAAGCGAACAGCGAAAAAAACATACATACTATACATATATCGCTTTTATATATGAGTATGTAATGGAGTATATATATATATATATATATATATATATATATATATATATATATATATATATATATATATATATATATATATATATATATATATATATATATATATATATATATATATATATATATATATATATATATACACATATATACTAAATACTACTAATACCAATACTAATACACATACTGGAAAGTTTTTCGGCAGTTCATTGGGGTGGCAGTATCAAGTTACCTATTGTAAGCCTTGCACCGCGAGTATAGTTCAGTTTAAGTTCAGTCCAGTTCAGTTCAGTTCAGTTCAGTTCAGTTCAGTTCATTTCATTTCATTTTGGCTCTCAGCTCTCAAATATACTTTTTTTTTTTTCCTACCCAACGATATATAGAAACGTCGACGTAGGTAAATACGCACAGACAACACATACCTATATGCTATACCTATATACTTATATACTTATATACATATAGATATATATATATATCATAGTGCATTGTCAAAATACTGCAGGATATTTATCATATGAAATACTATTAGTATGTAGTAGTAGTAGTATTACATGGATATAGTATATAGGCGATTCGATGTCAACACGACGATTTGAAAAAAAAAAAAAAAAATTTATATATATAAAATTCTCGATAAAAAAAAAAACGAATATTCACACGAAATTTTTTCTCTTCCTTTTTTTTTTTTGATTCCCATCATTTTAAGATTATTTATTAATTAATTTTTGTTTTTTTTCTTCCCCGGCGACGGAAACGTTCTTTTTTTCTATTTTTCGTATATATTTTTTATTTATTTATTGCAACAAACTTGGTTCGTATTATAATCGTGGAGAAGGTGGAATTTATTTTTGAAATACTTCCCATCGTATTTATGGAAACAAAAAAAAAAAAAATTGTAAATTTACGTCAATTTGGCATCGAATGACCCGTATATACTGAATTACATACACCTATATAATTTATATATCTATATATACATACATCCAGAGTAAAGAATAGAATGCCCATAGAAATTAGTGTAGTATGCGAATTTGGGATATATACATATATATACAGGTATATACATATATGTACTACATCATACATTATACATATATATATACGAGTATATACCTTCATATGTACTCGTATATTTCAATAATAGCTCGGTGTCTCGTGACACGGGGGTAAGAGATTTTGTTAAAATGATATCCCCAGGAGTATACTATATACCTATACGTATTATTTGATTCCCATCCCTTGTGCAGGGGAATAGATGAGAGCCAGAGAGCGAGAGAGAGAAGAGAGGAGATAGATGAAGATAAAACTGCAAACCAAAAACCAAAAACGAGAAAATAAAAGATGAGTTCTAATTCTCTTTGCGTTCATTTATTTTTTTTTCTTTCAGATTTTCTATTTTCCATTTTAAATTTTCCATTTCTTGTTTTTCGTTTTTTTATTTGTCTTTGATTAACTTTTTTCCAACACTCGAACGATAACTCAGAATTTATTTCTCAAAGGTCTTCGGGGTTTTGACTCGTAATGTAAAAGAAAACGGAAAAGAAAAAAAAAGCGTTTCCAAAAAATAGGAAAAGAAAAGAAACTGCAGAAAACTAAGAAATAAAAAATAGAGTTTCCGCTTATCCCTTCACGTCTTTTGGGCGATTCGAAAATATATTGTAAAACGATTTTCTTTTCAAATTTTTCTGTATAAAAATTTTTTTCCAATTTTTCATCAATTTTCACAATCTTTCATCAAATTTTCCAACTTTTTTTTTACAATCTTTCACATGTAAAACTTTTCAATCTGTCGTCATCAAATTTCTTCAATCTTCTATTAAATTTTTTCAATGTTTCTAGTTTTCTTTATTGCATTTTTTGTAGTTTTCTTTTACCAGTTTCTATTTTGCTTTCATTTTTCATTCTGTCTTCTTTTTTTTTTCTCATTTTTTCTCCTCTTCTTTCGCGTCTTTCGAAAAGATGATTGGTCATCGGTTATAAGCGTATAACGTACCGGGCCATTCCCGGTATTATACCTACAGACACACCCTAATGACCAACTCAGAACTGAAGCTCCTAATTTATTCGGCCTTTACTTACACAGACTTCGGACTCGCTGTATCAGCTGACGCCTTTTAGCTACCGAAACTCATTCCATTTAAAGTCACCCTGCAGACTTTAAGTTTCGCAATTTCTTAAAATCCGTAAAATAGATTCCCAAACAGAAATTTTTTTGGAGTAGGTACAATTAACAAAAATTCTCGGACCTCTAGTATCCCCCAAAAAAATTAATAAATAACATAAAAATCGCGACGTCTCGTTAGATTCGAAAATTTGGTTCTCATGATCCTCAGAAAAACGAAAAAAAAATAAAAATGGATTTTAAATTCCAAAATTTTGGAAAATCGATAAAAGACAATTTTTCGAAATTTGAAAATTTTAATCTGTGTATAGCGTCTAAGACAAAACGTCGTAATTGCTTAACGATCTAAGAATAACTATTACAGTATCGAGTCAGGGTTAGAAAATTGAATTTCCATCAGCGGTTGTGTTGGTGAAGAGGGGATAGGCTTAGGGTAGTATTTTCGGGGTAAAGTGGCGAAAATTTTGCGGTCCTGATCGCGACGTCGACGTCGTTTTAACGCCGGGAATTCTGCCAGCGTGGGACAGGAGAAGTAGAAGTTCACGGTTCAGATGTAACGACGTGTCGTCATGACGACCTGCAGAGCGACTTGCGACTCAATTAGCAGCGAAAACACCCTATATATACTGTACCCATGTACCATATACCGTGCCCCGTTTATATACCATCGATCTCAGAGAGAGAGATATACATATGTACACGCGGATAGGGACGGAGAAAGCAAATCTACTCCCAAATTTTGAATATGAACGATAAAAAACGAATCCTCAATTTTACTAAATTTGAAAAACGAATTCCAAAAACAAGAATTTTTACGTTTCTTTATTGAAATTCAAAACTGTATTTAAAAAAAAAACCGCAAAACTATAGGAAACGCCTTTTTGTATCCAGAATTATAAAAAAGAATGAAAAATTTTCAAAATCTTGATGTAAACCAATTTTTTAAACGTTTTTTGGTTTCCTTTTGTTTTTTGCAGAATGCAGCAGCAATCTGGACCCGGAGGTGGATCTCAAAGAAGAGCGTTGAGCCCTGGACCCGGTGGCAGCGATTCGGAAGATTCTGATATTTCCTTGGGAGGAACGTCGCCGCCATCGCCGTCGTCGTCGCCGCCACCTACGCATCAACCGTCGCCAGTACCTTTGGGCCCTTTGGGCTCGCTGCCCCCACCCCCGATAAACTTTCGGTTTGATACTGCACAGTCGCAATTCCGTTTCGCACATGCACCGGCCTTCAAATTTCCACCTACTGGATTCAGGTTCGGACCACACAGCCCGCAACATAATCATCCGAGTATAGGGAGCGGCGGGATCTTCAGACTCGCGGAAACTAGTCCCTTTCAAGCTGTTGGACCCAGGGGCGACCTCGGATCTAGGTATGAGAGATATATTCACCTTCCGGTTCGACGAGCGACGTAATTTTTAGAAATAGCAGAAATTAGTGGGACTTTAAATCGCCGCAGATCCTGTATCGATGATCCTATCGAAAAACTTTCGGGACAAAAAATGTCGAGTTTGATATATTCTATAACTTTTGTTAGGAACATTTTTTGATGCAACAAACGTGTGAGGGTAGAATTTCGCCAATAAGAAATATACGAGAGATTTTTTAAATGATCATAGCTTCGGCCTAGATGATTGGATCGAAAAACTTTTCGAACAAAAAATGTCGGGTTTGATTTATTCTACAACTTTTATTCGAGACATTTTTCGATGCAACAAACGTGTGAGGATAGAATTTCGCCGATAAAAAATAAACAAGAGATTTTTGAAATGATCATAGCTTCTGTCTAGATGATTGCATCGAAAAACTTTTTAGACAAAAAATGTCGGGTTTGATATATTCTACAACTTTTATTCGAAACATTTTTTGATGCAACAAACGTGTGATACAATTTTGCCAATAAAAAATATACAAGAGATTTTTTAAATGATCATAGCTTCTGTGTAGATGATTGCATCGAAAAACTTTTCAAACAAAAAATGTTGGGTTTGATATATTCTACAACTTTTATCCGGAACATTTTTCGATGTAACGAATGAGCGAGGAGATAACTCTGAAAATACGTCGAAGTAAAACCGATAAATTTGTCAAATTTCAGACTTCCGGATCCGCTGGGTTTGCCACCACCTCGGCTCCATCCGCACGAAGGTCTTCTGCACCACCCCCACCCCCAGCATCATTTAACGGATGGAATATCGAGGTTATCCGAAGGTTCGCGTCTGTCTGACGGCGGGGTGTCTCGTTTATCGGACAGTCTTTCGGAGGCCCACAGTCCCCCGTTGGTAGCAACGAATTTATCAGTAACCGGGCCTCTGAGGGTGGCGGTACCGAGTCCCCACACCCCGTCGTCGAGAGGCAGTCCACCTTTGGCCCAACAAACACCTCAAGGTCATCATCAAGGTCAGGGTTTAATAAGGATGGCCACGCCGCCTCCGAATCCAAAACCACCACAAATACACAGACCATTTTCGCCCGCGTGATACACGACAAAAAAAGACTCTGTGTTAAGTTATAATAATAATAATAATAATAATAATAATAATAATAATAATAATAATATAATTTGAAAAAAGTCTATAGTATAAGAAGAAATGAAGAAAAAAAAATGAAAAAAAAAATCAGAAAAACAGGAAAAACAAAAGAAGAAGCAGAAGATGACGACGAGGTTATCTTAAAATTGTATTAATTATTAGTCGTTCGTTAGAAACAGAAAAGAAAAAATTGAGAACGGAAAGAAAAAAAAATCAACAAAGAAAAAAGACAAAAAGTTTAAAACAAAAACGACAATTGCCGCAACGAAATTCGGCGATTTATATATGTATATCGACAACCGCGTGAAAAATTTCATTCTTTCGAATTTTTTTTTTTTTTTTTTTTGTCCGCTTTCCTTTATCAATTATACATATATATTATAGATATGTATACCTATATATATTATTATGTATACATGGGTAAATTTAATATATCAATCGATGTTCCCTATATCTTCAAAACCACGTTTTATACATATAGTATATATTATAGTATTATAGACGTACATATATATGTGTATATATATATATGTATTATATATATATATATATATATATATATATATATATATATATATATATATATATATATATATATATATATTATATATATATATATATATATATATATATATATATATATATATATATATATATATATATATATATATATATATATATATATATATATATATATATATATATATATATATATATATATATATATATATATATATATATATATATATATATATATATATATATATATATATATATATATATATATATATATATATATATATATATATATATATATATATATATATATATATATATATATATATATATATATATATATATATATATATATATATATATATATATATATATATATATATATATATATATATATAGTATATTTCGACGATGGAATTCGAAATTTATTCAAAGAAGAAAAAAAAAACGAAAAGCAAAGAGCAAGAACAAAAAATCTAACAAAAAAAAACGAATAACATAATATACAAATACAAGAAATAAAAAAAATAAAAAAAATCAACCTATACTGCAGGCATATTCCTATATATCTGTGACGTGATTCGAATCTTCGTTTTCATATTATGTATATGCATATTAGGGTGCTCCAAAAAAAAAAATTTTTTTTCCTATCATCTCAAAAGTTTCTAGTAGGTATAAAAAAATCCTCCCACAAGGACAGCTCGATATTTTGATTCTACTTGACGCTCAACGGTTTTCCGTTTATATAAATAACACGTAAAAAAAATTTTTTTTTTTGTATTTTTCAAATAAAACGACTTAAAAATTTTTTTTTACAACTTTGATGGACATACTCTTGTAGGAAATTTAATTCTCTACAAAAAAGCTCTGATATGATTTTCTCGTAAACCTAACATTCACATACCTATTGAAAAGTAGCGATAGTACATGAAAGTCTTTATTATCTATCCACAGTTTTTTTTTTTTCTATGTGAACGAAAGAAAGGAAAAATAATAGTAATAATAATATATAGGTACATACATACATTCAACTTCTTCTCCCTCCGCTTCCGCTTGTCATCATTATTATTATTATTATTATTATTATTATTATCATTATTATTATTGTTATTATTACTAATTACTATCGATTGATTATTGATTAATTATTAATTATCGGGCAAAGAGAGATATACACTGCGAGTGCAGAGCGAAGGGAATTTTTTTTTGTTCTTTTAGTACAACAGAACAGAAAACGAAAAAAAAAAACAAAAAAAAGAAGATATATATATATATATATATATAAGATATAAAAGAAAAGAAATTTTATTTCCACTCCCCCCCCCCCCCCCCCCCCGCCGCCCAGCTACTCCCGCCTGGCGCAATTCCTCATAAGGAATAAAGAAAAAAAAAAAAACTTTTTTGTAGATAGTATCGATAGTGAAAAAAAAACACAATTAATAAAGTAAAAAAAAAAAAAAAAAACATTCTTGTATTTAACCCAATTCTACATATAATAATTAATAACTATTATATACATACATACATATATATATATATATATAGGTATAATAATAATAATGATAATAAATGAATATAACGGTATATAAATATATATACATATACGAGTAGTATATATGTATATATGTATATATATATATTGTATAAATAAACACAACATACGGACACAATTATATATTATATATAAATATATATACAGGTAGTTACATAACGATTATTATTACTATTACTATGATTATTATTATTATAATTATTATTATTATTATTATTACTATTATTATTATTATTATTATTATTATTATTATTATTATTAATATTATTATTTACGCCTGTACATAAATTGCCGCGCGACAAATATATTATTAAAAAAGAATAAAAATAAAAAAAAAAAGAAGAGAAATTTTTTCATTAAATCAATAACTTACGCAAATTTATGTATCATATACTATACCTATATGCTATCTATCTACGTATGCGTATAGTATAATCTGTAGCTTATAATCTATCATTAGGGTGGTCCTTATTTTGGATATTTTCGATTTTTTTTCCACGATCCCCCTAAATCGGTTCTAAATAAATAAAAAAAAAATTCCTGCCAAATCGGAGCTCGATATTTCAATTTTAACCCGGCCCCCCCGGCAATCAAAGTTTTAAACGGGAAAATACGTGTATTTTAGACTGTCAATTGTTTGAACATTTTTCCAACCTAGTGAAAATTAATATAAAAATTCGAGATAAGGCACAAGTATTCCTCATAGTATAAGGTATAATTGAAGTAGTATATCAAATTTTTACATCCGTAATTTCTGGAGTTATGATCTATATAAATATCAATTTGATATTCATAAAAAAATAAATAAATTGAAAAAAAAAAATTGATATACTACTACAACTATACCTTATACTGTGGGGAATATTTGTGCCAAATCTCGAATTTTTATATTAATTTTCACTAGGTTGGAAAAATGTTCAAACAATTGACAGTCTAAAATACACGTATTTTCCCGTTTAAAACTTTGATTGCCGGGGGGGCCGGGTTAAAATTGAAATATCGAGCTCCGATTTGGCAGGAATTTTTTTTTATTTATTTAGAACCGATTTAGGGGGATCGTGGAAAAAAAATCGAAAATATCCAAAATAAGGACCACCCTAATCTATCATACTAGTACATTAATTATACTAAAAACAAAAGAAACAAAAAAAATCACGATCGTTTCGATCCCAAAAACATCGTATCTTTCGTTATACACGATTTGTGTAAATTTTCTTCTTTAAAAAGAAAAAAAAAAACCATATAAAAAATCACGTTTTTGAGATAACTCAAATAATTTGAAGAAAAAAAACAAAAGCAAAATAAGATAAATCGGTTCGAGAAAAAAAAAAAATTATACATATGTACATACATAGTATAATATGTATGTATATATTACAATATATAAACAGCAATACATCTAAAGTCGAGAATTGCTGGAATCAAAATCCGTCGTATCGGTGGTGGGCGTGGGTGTAGTTGACAAAAAGGACCAATCGGAAAAGCCCGTTTGGTGTAACTGATCCCCATAGGTTTAGGACTTGGGACCCTTTAGGAGAGGAAACATCGACCCATTGCTCTGCAGGACCGAGTCGAATTCTATACACATAATATACCTATATACATGCTAGAAGCTGCTGCTACTACCGCGGCTACATAGGCTTACTCCTGCGCAAGTCCTCGAGCTGAAGGAGTAGGTACGACATTCCCTACCCTCTCTCGCTGACTCCACCCTGAACCGAAATAAACTGAACTGAACTGATGCAGATTGTCAGATTTTTTGGATGGGTTTTATAGCAGCTAGACTATACACATACGACAATTAAGGATGAGCGTATTTTCTTCTCCAAGGACGACGACGAAGGATTCAGCAAAAAAAAAAAAAAATTGGGAATTTTTGAGTTCATTTGATTTTTTTGGACAAAATTTGCCGCGGTAGATTAGTCAAATGTCGTATTCAAGAGGTGTTATACCGTTTTTCATGTCGTATCGAAGTCATTTCATGTCTTGTTTAAGTAGTATTTCAAAATTTCTTCACGTTTACAAGACATTTTCATTTTATTTAGCCATTTGTATCAAAATTCTGTGTCGTATTTAGGACATATTCAGGTTTTCTATGTCGTATTTCAAATCCTCTTGACGTTTTTCAAGACATTTTTATTTTATTCCACTTATTTGATTTGATTTTTTTCGATTCTTTGTCGTATTTAAAAAGTCGTTAAAAAATTCACGTCGTATTTACGCCACGTTTCAAGTCCTCTGTCGTATTTTCGACCTGTCCAAGTCCTCCCATCACATTCAAAACGTATTATATGAAAATCTCGTGTCTTCGCTCAAAAAAAAAAACAAAATCTCTCATCATATTAACTCATTTGCACGTCGTATCCAAAAACTTTCGCACCAAATTAATCCTGAGCAAATTAACGGTCCAATATCAGAGTTACAATCGTCGTATCAACCTCAATATCTCCCCAAGCAGAATCTAAGAAAAAAATTTTTTTTTTAAACTACAGCCTCGCCGATCAAGTCTCAATATAGACGATCACATGTAATCTGTAGGTTGATCAGACGCTTGTTCAATCGTCTGTTTTAAATATATAAAAGGATAACCCTACAAAGTCGATCATGTTATACATACCTAGATGTTGAACTAGCTGAAAGATCTTTACTCTTTCTTTATTTCTCTATTTCTTTACTCGAATAACCCGACAGCACGCTTCGGACCTGTCTCTCCTATCGTTCTCGCTCTCTTCATAGTGTTTTGACAGTTGCTGGTCCGACACCTCGGCCACATTCATTAAATAGAAAGCGGTTCTCCCACTGGGGATCGAGTGAATCATAAAATTCAATCTCCGGCCTACGACTGACTGACTCAATGAATTACTGAATAATAAACCAACCGCTGCATTGAATAATACCCTCATACGATTCCCAGAAATCGAATTCAGTGTCGTATCCAAGTAATATCAGTTACTTTATAGCGTATTCGAAATTTTTAAGACTGATTTTGGACTCAAAATTTACTCGAAATCTTCTGTCGTATCTGGCGATTTTTCTTGTATTTTTTAATGTCGTATTAAAAACGTCTTGAACACGTTGTGTCATGTCAAAAAGTCTTTTGTTTCGATACGACTGACTGTTATTGAACTAGGAGTCTGCCGTACGACTTTCGAGTTCAATTAGTCTTCAAAATGCGAGAAATGATTGTGTTAAATATTGGTTAAAGAAGATAACGTCGTTTTAGTCATTGGAGATTTCTGCTACGACAACGAGCAGTCCAATAATTGCCTAGAAAAATTACGCCAACGTTGATACGATTGATTATTATTGTTTGAGGAGCCTTCTATACAACTTACGAATTTAATTACTCTATGAAATACAAAAATTGATATTCTAAAATATCGTTGAAGGAAGATAACGTCGTTTTTGTGGCTAAAGACTATTGATACGACCCTTAAACAGCCCGATAATTACGTGAAAAAAAAAATAAATTTACTTTCACGTATAAAATCCGTATAATTCGACAGATTGAGAGCCTCGGGGACGACGGTACGTCCACAGCTGTTGGGATTTAGATATTTAGGATAATGCGGTCGCGGCGGTGTGGTACCTACGCGCAGGAGCTAGAAGGGTCCCTCCTTCCTTGGCTTGCATGAACCAAATAATGCCAGCCAGTCAGCAAGAGAGAAAGAGAAAGAGAGAGAGAGAAAGAGAAGAGGGAGTTGTTACGAAGTAACTATTCCTCTCATATTATAGACTCTCTAGTGGTTATTTGTAGACAGATTCGACACCCTAACAATACACCGTGAAAATCATAATGGGGATCCATCCTATCCTCATGCCCACAAGTTTTGGGACCCCTGCGCCTATATGCCTCCGCTTCTGCCTCTGCCCTGCCTCTCTTTATGTATAAAACGCCATATACCGCATATACCGTGCAGATATATAAAGATATAAGATTATTATTTGTCACAGAAACTACTGCTGCTGCTGATTCTCAGGTATTTGTTGTCGGTTTTTAACGTCAATGGACGTTAGAGAGAGGTGTGAAGAAGCGATGCTTACCGTTCCGTGCCCCTTATACCTCACTTTTCCTTTCCATTCCATTCGACCACTAAATCTTTATGAAAATCGGTTTTTACACCCTAAATCCATTGTCCATGATCCTTTTTACTTTACTTATAGGTATTTTTTTTTTTTTTTTTCGTTCTTTCTTTTTTCTTTCGTTTTTGCTATTTTGTAGTTTTTCATAAGGAGCGCGCCGGGGTGTAGACGTATACGTGTAAAAACTCACTGCCCTCTTGGGTGCTCAAGAATCCGGCACTAAACTCAACCTCAAGGGAACAACTGTCCGGCTTCTTTTTTGATTTTTTTTTTTTTTTGCTCAATAAGAATCGGAGAAAATTAAGAAGATGAAGAAGAAGAAGAAGAAGAAAAAGAAGCTGTATGCATATGATAGATCGTGTATTTCGTACTAGGTATGTATGTATACATACCTTTTGAACCATTTAAAAGTTAAGTAATGCAGTATAATTCTCATATTAATAGATGATCGCGTGTCTTTAATAATGAGTACATATACGTATGTGTAGGTATACCATATATAAAATACTATTATGTATAATTATTTATCAGGCAAGCAGATGGAACTACTTTGAAGTATCACCGCGATACTTATGTACATATACATATATTTCCATTCCACTTAGGTATATATATATATACCTAAACCTGTACATATATAATAATACAGTCTGGGTTATATATACTATCTGAGTATATCGAATTAAATTGTTGGGTCGGGTTACCCCCCTGTTACATACAAGTACATATATATACATACACACTAGTATATATATACTAGCTCAAAATTCATTTTCGTAGTACTTATATATACACGATGAAGGCGCCAAATTTCTCCCAATTTTGTTAAAACACGATTCTTTGACACTCCGGGGGGTTAATTTAATTTTTCCCCCTAATCTTAGATCGGATATCCACTACTGGAGGCAAGAAATATGCTTAGAAAGGAGAAAAAACAACCCCTAAGTACCAGAAATCAGGTTTTATATGCATTTGGCGACGTATTTGGACCATGGGAGCATCGAAATTCGGCAATTCCCAATTAAGGACCACCCTAGTACAGACCTATATATATATTATATGGTACGTATGTACTGGATTTAGTTCGCACGGCGTTAATTACGAGTTAGATATAACCGCGTGGCCATTGCACCCATTGGGATTGAGATGTAGGGTTGGTTTTCGACAATGCCGACTATACTATACCTATACCTACCTATATAATACACAATGTATTATAATAATATAAGTATATACCCCACACGTCTGTATGTAACATAGTCCTTCAGCTGAATCGGAGATCGTCATCAGATTTCCCTGTCAGGCGAGGGTTGTACATTTCTATGTACCCGGTACTATTTTTATTTTTTTGTTCTCTTCCTTTTTTTTTCGGGGGAGGCTGTTGCACGCGTATTATATAGCTACAGATCATGGTAAATAAATTCTATATCCTATCCTATGTACATATTTTTCATTTATATTATACAAGTATATAATTATTCATAGGATTTACAGATAAAACCGAAAAGGGAAGAAGCTGATTGAAAACGGAACCGAATACGTATTTTTTGGACTTCTGAACGTACTTCAGACTAACTATTCTACTTTTGTCTTGCCTAAAGAGGCTCATTCCATGCATTTTCCTCTTTTCTTTCCTCCCCGAATGTACGTACCTACCTAGTACACCAAATCTGCTCAGCCAACAGCAGTACAAAATAGAAACATATGGAATAAGGGATATATCCGATAAGGTCTCACATGTACATATACATAGATAGATATGTAGGTACATACAGGACTACTGCTAGGACTAGTCTCCCTTTTTTCTCTCTTTCTCTTGCTCTTTCTCTTCTTTTCTTTCTCTTCTTTCTTTCTTTCTATATTCCCCACCGTGATGATCATCATCATGTATGTGTAGTTAGTAAATGGGGGTTCATGGCGTTAGTGGATACTGCTCTCTCTGCCCCATTGGCAAAACATAAACCCTGTGGTGCTAAGCGGCTTATGGGGCTAGGAAGGCCAGTGACGCCTGACATATCTGCCTCCATGACAAACCCCCGTGTATATGGATGCGTCTGTGTTTGGATGTGTGCGTGTACCCTGACCAGGACCCTATGGGCTGCTGCTGCTGATCCTTCGTTATTCATAAATACACTATACTAACTTATTTATACAACCGTATGAAACTCGTTTGAAAATAGTTAGAAGGAATAGTCAGCTCCGGAAGATACTGAAAACCATGTAATCAAAATGTACTACTACGCGATCTCAGTTTTTTGCCGATATCTCGGTAACCATCAACGATATCAATTCGAAGGTAAGTATCAAAAATAAAGCTCATTAAATTTTCTAGAAAAAAGGTAGAATACATTTATCCCGTGTCTCTATCGGTTCCGTTGTATTTTGGGGCTGAATATTCAGCAGAAAACTAAAATTTTAATAAATAGCCTTGAATAAAGGTGATAATTAGTCTCAAATTCCGCGTCAAAATACAGCTGAACCGATCAAGATACAGGAAAAATGTATTCCACTTTTTTCATAGGGAATTTATCGAGCTTCATTTTTTGTATCCACCTTCAACTCGATATCGTCAACGTCTATCGACATATCAGCGAAAGACTGACTTAGTACAATATTCATCCGATAATTTCCTGGGTTTCTTTACGTTAAAATATTCTCTTTCCCCCTTACACACCTCTGTTGTTGTTACTCTTCACTACTGAATGCAACCCGGGGTAAAAGTGACGTGGATCTGGATCCTCGATCCTAGATCCGCTGGATCTGGTTGTGGATGTAGAAGAATTACTTTGCTAAGCAGTAACGGCAGCTTTGGATTATGGGGTGAAATGTTATTATTGCAAGGGGTAGTAGGCGAGAAAGCGGCCCTATTTATCCACTACACCATCACCACCACTACTAGTCGAATAACTTAAAGCCCTAAGTAGCTAGCGGTGGGTTAAGTGTGTTATTTAAGCTACCTAGATGAGCATACCTCATCTCCTTCTCCTTCTCCCTCCAACTGCTGAAACTCTCCTTCAAACTATCTGAAACAAAAAAAGGAAAAACTTGAATTTGACAAAATTCTCATCAATTCGCGGAGTTCTATCCCACTGCAAACGATCAGGATACAAAGTCCCGCAGTTTCTTGTCTTTTCTTCTTTTTCTGACAAGAAATCGACTCGAATGAAGGAGGAGGAATTTCCATCTCTTGCTCTTGAATCAACGATCCATACCACTAGAAGCTGCTGTTCTCTTAGCCAGAGAGTATTACTGATCGTGAGACCAGTTGAGTAACCGGCTTTTGAAGCTTTGAGGGTGAGAAAGCTCATTAACGCCAGTAGCTCCAGTACCTCCTACTCCTCATCCTTCACCTTTTCTCTCTACATGTTCCTCAACTTGCGTCACTAAAACTGATCGATATTTTCAAGACCAGATATTGGCCTTCTAAAATCCAAAGAACGAATTTTCGGATGGATTTTTCGGTGGAAAGGAATCGTCGGAACGTTCCCTAGAAGGATTTTTCAGTCTTCCTTTCGTTTTCCAAAGTGCGAAAATTTTTTTTTCCTATTTTTCATACGAATCTGGTGAGCGGGTTCTGTAACGTTTCATTTTGCACTTTCCACCGGGGAATATATCGCCGTTGGAAAATATAAAGGGCGTGGTTTTACCGCGGTATTCGTGGATTGGTGCGATGCGATGGTATGCCCGGGTCGATACCTAACCCTGCAACACCTATAGCTACACAATTCACCTATCTATCCACCGGAATATCCACATCTACGAGTAGGCACGTACGTACGATACCTACATTGGTACAGTGCTCCGGATCCGCTTGATGGATTTACCTTTTATACCTACTCGCCTGATGGGTGGTGATGATCGATGCCGAATTGACACGAATCGTCACGCCGTCATTGGCGCGACTGATACGTATCAAAGTTCGAGAAAATACCGTTTTTATGATCTTTTTTCTTCTCTATTTTACTTCGGAATTCAGGATCCATTCATCAGGCTTTTGTTGGATTATCCAGCCTCTTAGATAACTGAATGAAAAAAAACGACGGTTCTAGTTACTGTAAGACTGTTTTGTCCACTGAAATACTGACTGATGATCAGAAAACCGGAAATTCAGATCGAAAATCGTTTTTTCAACGATTGGCAAGACAGTTTTATGGACTTGAAAAACGACTGACAGTCCGAAAAACTACTTTCAAAAGAATTTGGATTGGATTTCAGTCGGATATGAAATCAGTGTGCGGAAACGATGAAGGAATGAACGGAATCTAAAATGGTTGAGCGAAATTACCAGACTTCTGAAAGAAGAGTTGATAAAGAAAAGTGAAAATCTTGACAAAATTTGAAGAACCCGGATGAAATCTGGTGTGCGATTTTGATTCGAGTCAATGAATTTGCTTTCAAACTTGATGAAAAGGTTTTCTACTGATACCGCGATGTTGTGACTCGCCAAATGGTCTCTATGTAACTTTTTCGTTCCACCCAGTATATATATGGATAAAGAGATGATAGGTTGTTTAAGAGGTTGAAGTGACCCTGCGTAAAGAATAAGAATGAGACTAAGAATTTGTGGATCTATACATGACATCACCTCATTACCAAACCGAAAGAGAGCCGCACACAAGGCGAGGCACGGCACGGCAAGTCAACGTTGCGATCCTCATAGTTTATAGCTGAGAGACAAAAGAAGATTCCCGACTGACGAATTAACGAATGAGGCGGATTGACCCCGTCGGCATAACCCGGGTCCAGTCCATTCGTCGAGTGGTATATAAGAATGAAATTGAAGGATGTAAAGTATAAGTAGGCGAAGGAGTAAAAAGACGTTGCCGAGGAAGAAGAAGTAGATGAAGCAAAAAGAAAATGAATAAGCAGTAGAGGAAGAAGCAGAATCAGAAGAAGAAGAAGAAGAAGAAGAAGAAGAGAAGTGAAGAGAAGAGTAGCAGGGCGGACGTGAGCTGTGGAGATCGGGTTACCCAGCATCCACCACTTCTCTGACGAATTACTCCATCAGTCCTTTAGGGAGTCTGTTATACTGAAGCAGTGATTCTCCGTGTTGATCACCGGGCATTTAAACGGGGAGTGGTTACCGGCTAACAAAATGGCGATCCTGAATGAGAACCCGTTAAGCTCTGATCAGGATCACCGGAGACGTCAGTCATTCTTTTGTTCTCTGATACTGGCTTTCCGTAATGGGCCACACCATATTATAGCATCGAGGGCTAGCTGCTCCAGAGGCACACACAATAGATCGTAAAACTATGAGAGAAGCGAAGACTTTAAGCTCGCTTTAGATATATAGACGGGAGGAACTCACCGATTAACTCATCTAACGCAGGCTTTGTTGTACTCAATGGGAGGACACTGTACATATTATTATCACCCATAACACCGCATCATGTGCATTACGCAAACCCTCTCGAATGCTCTTTTCATCCAATTTCGTCAAGTTTTTTTTAGATCCCAATCAGTTTTATTTCGGGATTTCGAAAATCTAACTTATTCCTCTAAGATCTCGTTCATTCCTTCATCATTCCACGGATTTCTCTCATCCTTTTCGCACACTGATATCACTTTTGGCTGAAATCCAACGATTTCCTCCATCATTTCATAGAATTCCATTAGAATATTCTTTCCTACTGTCCTCCCTATCAAGTTCCTCATCTTTTGCATCAACGCTGGTCACTGTCCATCAATTTCAAGGTACTGTATCGCCCAGATTTTTCATTGGACTGAACTAAAGGTTCTTTTTCTTAGATTTCACCGGATGTTCTTCAAATTTTTGCAAATTTCGTCAAGTTTTTTGGATCCCTTTTTTCAGGTCTTTGCAAAGCTCATTTATTCCTTTCAGATCTCGTTCATTCCTTCATCATTCCACGGATTTCTCACCTCGTTTTCGCACACTTATATCACTTTTGGCTAAAATCCAACGAGTTCCTCCATCATTTCATATAATCCCACCAGAATATTCTTTCCTACCGTCTTCCCTATCAAGTTCCTCATCTTTTGCATCAACGCTGGTCACTGTCCATCAATTTCAAGGTACTGTATCGCCCAGATTGTTCATTGGACTGAACTAAAGGTTCTTTTCCTTAGATTTCACCGGATGTTCTTCAAATTTTTACAAATTTCAATCCAATTTCGTCAAGTTTTTTGAATCCCGATGAGTTTTTTTTCGGGATTTTCCAAATCTCACTTATTTCTCTCATCGTTTTCGCACACTGATGTGACTTTTGGCTAAAATCCAACGAGTTCCTCCATCATTTTATAGAATTCCATATTCTTTCCTACTGTCTTCCCCATCAAATTCCTCTGTACCTTCTGCATAAATCCAGTTCACCACGAAAGGTGCTGAAAGGTTGATTCCCATGGTTTACCGTCCACCCAGTATACCAAGAGGAGAAATAATCTCGCATTATCTCTAAAATAATACCGGTAGATCAAAAGGGTTGTGGATAATCAAGAGTTGACGGTTTCATTAAGCGAGTATCTCTCTCGCTCCCAGTCATTTCCCCCTGAATTGCAGTTACCGCGCTCGTTTCGCGAGAGAGGATCATCATACTTTGTAACCATGCACTGGCAGTGCGTTGCGGTGCCTGGAGTGCAGTGGTGCAACGCAGCAGTCGTTCTCCGAGAAACTCGCTGAATAAAACGAGAAATAAAAAGAAGAAAAAAATGGAACTACCACACCACCGGGCCACGTGACGTATGATGATAGCCTCACTCACCATGGGAATCAACATGACTGTTATACTAATAATATCATTACCTACAAGGCTCTGGCAAACCTCGAGGGGCTATCCCCCTGCACTTTATTACTACAACGCTTCGAGTGAGACATTTGCCTCTTTGAACGACTCTCATTTGTGTTAATAAAAATCCATCCCCATCCTCATCCTGCTCCTGGGTTCACGGTTCCATCAACATTTTCACTCCATTCACACTGCAGGATATCTTGTTCTGCGACGCACGGTGTCTCCGGCACGTGGATAGATCCAGGTAGCTAGGCCATCTAATCGCTGACGGGCGTGTACGAGGGTGAACAAAAAAAAAAAACCCATACAGAGGCCATTTGTTTAACGGATTTCACGGGGATTCGGTCATTTGCTCCTCACTCCCCCCTCATTTATGACCATCGTCATTACTTTTTAGTTCCACGGTTGTGTTTCGGGGTTACTATATCCACTACGACTTCATCAAGGACGAACCCTGCTCACTTTGCGCCGTTGGTGGTGCTGTATGATGTATATAGGCGATATCTCAGGTCCGATGTTGCTTGCGGTGGTTGAGCAGTATGCGATACTACTACTAGCCGGAATGGCTAGTGGCTACGAGACTAAAAACCGTGTTAGAAAAAATAAAAATAAAAATAAAAAATGTGAAAAAATTAACAGCCAACGCCTGGACAGGTCAGGGGGAACACTGCAGTGTACTATATATCTACACGCTATATATAAGGAAGCAAAAAACACCGTAATGACGTCAAGACTCGTCGAGAACTGCTGCTGCAGCTGCAACGTTGGTGCAGGGTTATTAATTAAAACCCATCGTGTATGTATGCAGGGACCGTGCAGGCTTGACGGAAACTTGAAATTGCCTCGGGGTAGCCAAAAATTAAAGTCTTATAGATCGAGGTTTGATATAGTACTCGTAGTAGATTCATTATTGGCTAAATTTTTTAAAAAACTAGGACGGCGGGCAGGAGGGTCAACCCAAATTTTAGTTTACACTTTTCTTTTTTTCTATCTTTTTTCGTAGTAGACTTTTTTTTTCTTCAAACACGGACACGGATACCTCCGGGGCCCAACAGCACGTGCTCGGACCAACATCCAAAAGTTAATTACCAAACCTGCAGCCCATTCGGCTATCCCCGCTCTGCGCTAATGACTAATAAATTTCTTCCTTAATTTTTAGACTTTTTTTGATTTTTTTTTTTTTCTTCATATTTTCGGTTTTTTATTCTCTAACGACCGAATTCATCAGGGAATCATTCGCGTTTGTTATATAATTAATTACCGAGACACCGCGCGATAATCTTTTATATAGTTAATTTTTTAATTCCCTGAGACATTTTTCCAAGACAGTGAACAGAAATTTCGGTTTTTTTTTTGTCAGTTTTCAGTTTTCAACGTCTAAAAAAAAATTTTTAAATCAAAAATATATGAAGCTTCGGTTTCGGGGTATAGAAAAATTAATTTTTTTTTAACCCAGTCGCAGTTTTCGAAGTTCTCTCAAAATTCGAAAGTTTGGAGATTCTAGAATTTAAATAAAAAATAGAAAAAAATGTGGAAATTTCTGCAAAATGTACGTTTTCAATTACAACAGACCCTCGTTCGGATAACTCCGATAATTTCCGAGAAGAAAAATTCCTAAAATCACCTTTTTTTTTACCCTGTCGGGTGTATATGGCCCCCTTAAGGTTTTTGACTATTCTGTTAGTGCAGTAGCTCTGCCAAGTTTGTACCTAGTATATAAGCTGCTTGCATAATGTTTAACATTTAACTACCAACTCCGAGAGTTAACAAGGAGGAAAAGGAAAAGGAGGAGGATGAGGATGAGGTAGGGTGAGAATACAACTACCTAGCTTTCTAAAAGCTTCGCGTTAAGCTCCCCCGCGACATGTAAGCACTGCATAATTCTATTCAGCAAGGAAATCTCCAGGCTCTTCGAGCTCCAGGTTCCAGGCTCTACAGGATTCGGGCTACAGGATCTACGCTACGCTTTGCTCTCTTTCTCTTTGTTGTTTGTTTCGACGGGGTTTGGACTGCAGTCATATTAATTTATGCATACGTAGGTATATAACAAACATAGATATATACATACATACCGCTTCTGTACATATATATACCCTAATGGTATATACAATCAAAATTTCATTCATTTCCTCAACGTTTTCAATTATTCACAATCCTCGTCAATTTTTGTCTTTGCAAAATTTCTTACAAATTTATATATAACGGAAGCTTTTTTCGTCTCAGACTGATACGAAAAGAAGAAGAAAGATAAAATAAAGTAAGAAGGAACGAAAATGGACAAATTGGAATGAAAAAAAAAAAAACCAAAAATGGGGAAAAGGGGAAAAAGATAAAGTTCAGCATATAGGTACCTATATATTCAGAAGCAGAAAGTTTCTTTACGACGCGACGGTACAGCGGAATTTTTGCCAAACGAATTAACGACGAAGAAGAAGACGAAGAAGAAGAAGAAGAAGAAGAAGAGGAGAGCTCTCCAAGAATTATAATAACGAATGTTTAAATCAGCTTAGCTTCTCTCTAACTTCGGTTTTCGCCTTTCTCGCTTCTTTTCATGCCTCCGCTCTTTTGCTCCTCTCGGGCTTCGCGATTCTCGCTTCCGCAAGCTTCTGGCTTTTGCTTTTGCTTTTGCTTAATATTCCCACCCACCCATCTACCCACCTACCTACCATATACCTCTGTATGTATCTACCTACTACTTATTCCCCAAACTCGCGCGATGTAGATGCGGATGTAAATATGGAAGTGAAATCAGGCTTTAGCTCTCTTCTGCAAAGTAGCTACGCGGAGGCACACTTTCTTCTTCTTTTTCTTCCTCTTCGTAGATGCTTCATTGGCGTGCATAAACTCTTATCTTATCCTACTCCGTCTCTCTCTCTCTCTCTGACTCTGACTCTCTTTGACTAACCAGATGAGACTGAAATACGACAAGAATAAGAAGACGAAGAAGAAGAAGAATTTGAGTGAAATCCAGTGATCCATGAATTCCAAATGCTGCAATGGGATTATTCCGAAAAAGCAACTGCTACTAGCTCATATATTTATATTAGGGTGGTTTTTATTTAGGGTATGGACGAATTTATTTGGCGCCCACCCTCCTAAATCGTCTTCAAATAATTCGGAAGAAATCCCTTAAAAATTTCCGCTTTCAATCTCGACCCTAAACTCTACCGCGAAGGGGGTGAATTCTAGCATTTAAAATCCATTTTTTTTTTTTTTTTTTTTTTGAAGGGGGTTGGAGGACATTTTTTTAAAGCTTCTAATCACCGCATCGTCACGCGGTTTTCTCTCATTTTTTTTTGGCTTAATATTGGGAATGACGATCGTATTAACGATTGAGCGCCTCTGAAGCTTCTATATCCATATTCCTACATATACAATAAATATGTACATACCTACATATGTATAATATGTATATATGCGTACAAATGCGCATGTATAGCGGATGAGGATAGAGTAACGATGGGGGTCAGTCCCGGAGCATAGATAAAGAGGCCTAAAACCGAATCAAATCCTGATTGACGTATATACGGGATATAGAATAGAAGAGGAAAAAGAGAAGAGATGAGATAGAAGAGGAAAGTGAGAATAGGACAGAGTATAGAAAAGAGATGAAGCAGTATTAGTGGTAGTAGTAGTAGTTAGAGGGAAGAAAACTATCGGATAAGATTATCTCTGGCGCCATACCAACACCAAGATCCACACTGCATCTATGTACGATATACATACCATTATAGAGGATAACGCCCACGGGGAATTCCCCCATTAAATTATTGACTATATATAGGGCATTCGATGGCAACTCGTCGACGAAGAAGATAATGGAGCTAATTCAAAAAAGTTTTCGATGGGTTAAAAAATCATATATGGGGTGAAAAGGAATCGTCAAATTGGCACTGAGTGCTCCATATACTAAAAATATCGAATATGTTGTATATGAAATTGTAACTAAATAAATGAAGAAATAAAAATAAAAAAACATACAAAAAATTGCAAAAAAAAAGGTTGGAAATAAAATCGACTTGGTTAACGGATAAGATTATTAGATAAAGAAAATTGCATAAATTTTCAAAAAGAAAAACCCAATTTTTAACGTAATTAGATAATCCGAAACAGAGAAACGGCGAACGCAAACGTAGAGTTAAAAACGTGAACTACATAAACGACAACGACAACGACAACGACAACGACAACGACAACGACAACGACAACGACAACGACAACGACGTCGACTATGACGACGACGACGTTACGAATTACGTTCATGAATATTAACCAGCAAACAGTAGCCGCAAATCTAAATGTTGGCTCCGCTTTGCGCACGAGGAGATACAGGGGAAGTGATGGGGGTGTGATGGTGTTGGGTATGGGTATAGCCATAGAGCCCATATATAGCGACCGAGAAGCCGGTATAGGATTTTACTCCACCGTCGCCTCTCTCGTCCTCCGCACCCTCCTCGTCCTCATCCTCATCCTCGTAGTGCTGCCGGTGCTACTACTACGCTGTGGATTGTAGGAGGGTACATATTCATGGCGTTAACGAGCCCTGGCGAACGTTTAATTCCGCCAACCGCCCGAGTTGCGCAGGGTTAGGGGTAACGCGGTTCGCAAACACAAACCCTAACTAACTCGGGTACCTCTGCCCCACCGGTACACCGACGCGGACCTAGGCTACTGCACCCAGGTCCTGTGCCGATGTCCCACTGCTCCTTGCTTGCTTATATACCTACTCGACCTCGTACTCGTATCTATGTACACACTCGCATTTACAGTTAATTCAATAGCGTTTCGAATACTTTTTTTTCTAACAGTTTTTTGGGTCTTAACAATCGCTAAAACTATTTTTCGAATAATTATTATCAAATTTTCGAGCCACTTGCGAGACGAATGGGTTCGTTTAGTTTTCTATTTATTTATTTTTTTCAAGTGATCGAAGATACGATTTTTGTACTCGTGAACATTGCAACTCAAAAACGTTTCAAGATATTATTCTAAAATTTCCACTGCTCGTTTAAAATAGCTGTGGTTATCGCCTATACTAATAGTTATCTATAAGTCAAACTATTTCCCACGAAATTAATCCTTTCCAACATTTTCATTAGTAATTATATCTGGTAAACTACACGTTTCTGATACTCGTGAACATTGTAACTAGAAAACGGTTTGAGATATTATTTCAAAATTTGAACCACTTATTTAAGATATTTATGGCTATCGTCTGTACTAACGATTTTTCATAAATCTCACGGGTTTTTCACGTTATGAATTTCGTCTCATTTCATCGAATAAAAAATATACAAAGAATTGCAGCAACAAAGAAAATGAAATAATAACCAAATCGATGTATTATCGTTACTGTAGTGGTTCATTGGTACATAAAAATAATTATAGTATATATGTATAGGTATATAATACTCAAAACTGAGAAACTTATTAATATTAATTATAATTAGTACACGAGGAGTTTGAACTTGAAGAGAGAAATAGAGAGAGAGAGTGAGTAGTGAACGAGACGATGAGTAAGGTATATGAGTAGAAGGAATGATGATTTTATTATTATTTTTTATTTTTTCATCCTTATTCTTTTCATTCAAAGAAGAAGAGGTATTTTAATTGGTACCCTAGTCCGTTCAATACAGAAGCTAAAAAGTTCACCGATCCGAGTCGAAACACAATGAATGCCCCGAAGAAAAGAGAAGAGAAGAGAAGAGAAGAGAGGAGAAGAGGCTGGAGAGTATAAGGCTTATATATACACCTATGTACCTATATGTATGTATATACACATTTATGTATGTGAGTATATATGTACAATCCTTCGAGAAAGTTTCCTCCACAAAAATAATAACCAAAGAAAGAAAAAAATTAAAAAAAAAAATAATAACGAAATGAAATACAAACAAAAAAATACTAAAAAAAGGGTCGGAAGAAAAAAGACGCAAAGAAGACAGACGGCGATAATATGATTATATTCGCTTGTCATTTATATAAATAAGAACGTAGAAGTGATACGTGCAGCGAGAACAGCACCAGCTCCAGCAGCAGTCAGCGTGGATCAGGCATAAATAAGCCTTTTTCTACTTTTTTTTTTTTTTTTTTTTTCATTTTTGAATACATTTTTTATTTATTTATTTATTTATTCATTTATTTTTGAGTCCTTTGGATCTTCCTCTTCTATACTGTCTCGTAGGTATAGTGACTTCACACTTCTTTTAAAAATTTTATGTATCATGTATATTATCTCGTCCCTTTTCCAGCCTTCCCTTCTCTTCCTCTCTTTCCCTCCTCGTTACGTTATTATCGCTACAACGATTTTCGAAATCAAAATAAAAAAGAATACAAATAAGCCAGAATACGAAAAAAAAATTTAAAAAAAAAAAACTAACCACTTGAATCCATTTCATCGTCACATTTCAATGTCTCGCCTATAGCCAGTTCGTGACCACGAACAGTACACGTTATTAGGTACGTACCTTATATACCTTAGGTATATGTGTAATACTTACCTAAACGTATTTTTCTTTCCTTACAATTTTGTTTTTACTTTGGTTTTATTGTAATTTTATTTCGATTTTGTTTTGATTTTTAAACTAACCTGCAGAGATCTCCGTATAGCTATAATATTTTTATCTCTTATACTTTTTCCTCTATCTCTTTTTCGTCTGTAAAATTTGATTAAAAGAAAATAAGAAAACAAATGTGCATATACAAATAGACGCCATTTCTTTTTTTCTCGGATACCAAAAATTCTGTAACAATTCCCAAAAATCTGTCCCAACGAGAGATCATTTGCCTCCAAATTTTTTCTTTTTCCTCTTCTGTTTTTTCTTCTTCATTTCCTATATTTTCTAAAGTTTCTTTTATTCGTTTGAACTGGTTGTCGCCCCATTTATTGAGAAAAAAAGAATCCCTAAATCAAAATAAAATGACAATTTGACAAGAACTGGTCCATCGTTAGCAATTGTGACGAGTGTCAGATATATGCATATATTATATGTATATATAATAAGTACCTTAATACGTATAGTAAATTTATTAAATAAGGGATGCTGCGGTGTAAAAGAGGGCAGCTATGCAGAGCAAGCTGTGGAAACATCTAAAACCAGATTCTTTTTTTTTTTTTCAAACCACTACCGTGCATCGCGTTGAGATGTACCCCGGTGTTACAGGTCGCAATCATTATATAAACGGGTCAGTGAAACGTATTTAAGTATACAATTATATTACATAGGAAGAGTAAATATATGTATATGTATATAGAAAAAAAAAACTGTCTCATTTGACGCAAATTATTATATATAAAAGAAAAAAAAATTAAAATCATAATAAAATAAAATAAAATAAATGTATATGTATGTACGTATGTATGTATTTATTTATTCATTAGGGAGCGAGAATTATAGAAGAAAGATGCTGAGCTCGAGTACCTAGATATGGACCAGTTTTACGAGTACACGTCTGTGTAGACCGGTCCTAGTCAACCCTTCGCCTAATTTTTTTTCTTCCTCCACTCATATTCTTCTATATATATATATATATATATATATATATATATATATATATATATATATATATATATATTATTTTTGATTTTTGATTTTGTTCTGTTTTTTTTTCTCTCTAACGCTCGTTGAACAGCCTCGGTAATGTACCACTTTCGAAAATTTGTTTTTACAGCTTTTTTTCTTCAATATACGTGTATGTATGTACATATATATACCGAAGCTTTGCAGCTATACAGACACGTAATAAAATATTATCAAATTTCAGTTATATTATGTACCTATATGTATTTACTTATAGGTATATACGAATGTTATATTATATAGATTTAAAATATTGTATACGATTAAACATTAGATATTATAAACATATTATTATTATTATTATTATTATTATTATTATTATTATTATTTTTAAGAAGGACGAATTAAATAGTATGTGATTATAAAAAATATTGTAATGTTTCTATATCTATAAGGATCAATAAAAAATTAATAGAAAATCAAAAAATTGACCTGAAAAAAAAAAAGTTTCTTCCAAAATTAATTTGCAAAAAAATGAAAAATGAAAAGCGAAAAGGGTGTGTATTTAAGGTATATATGAAAAGCCTAAGAGAAAAGAAGAGAAAAGGAATGAATAATAATAATTATGATAAAAATGAAAAAATGGAGGAAAATAATGAATAAAATAGAGATAAAGAAAAAACAAAATGAAAATATAAAAATAATAAAAAAATCCAGCAGTCTTGTCAGATACGGGATAAAGGAAAAAATGCAAACAAAAGAGCTACCTCGACGAGAAGCTGGGCCGTTCAAACAGCTTAATTAATTCGGATTTAACCGACAGGGAACGTGACGTGACGGATTTTTAATTCAATTCTCTATCTTTACTTTATTATACCCCTTTCTAACTTTACTTTACTTTACTTTATTTTATTTAAAAAAAAAATTCTTTACTTATTTATGGTATGTATGTACATAGGTATATATGTACACATACACGTATGTAGAATATATTTCAATTCGTTGTAAATACCCCTGTCGAACACTTTCTTAAAAAAAAAAAATATATATGAAAAATATAATCGATCGATAAAATATAATTTTTTGTTTTTTTTTCTCATTTTTCAAAATTTTGTTCTCTATTTCCTATTCTGTCTTTCTGCTTGAGTTTATTAATTTATTTTTTTTAATAATTACGAAAAAACAAGAAAAAATTTTGGAAAGAAAAAAGAAACCCAGAATATAGAAAGTTTGAATTTTCTGTCTACTGAAAAAATCAACGCTACAAGTCCAAAATGGCTACCCGTCATATTCAAACCGTGTTTTGTTTTGTCGTTTCATCGTGACGAGGCTGCAGCCGAGGCTCTGTAACGTGGTGACGTCGGTTATGTCCCGTCACTATGTTTCTTTTAGTTATAACTCTCTCATCGAATAACTCTCACGAGTATTAGGTCGTAGGTACACAAACTACAAGATACGATGGATAAAGCTAGAGAACGAACGAGCGAGCAAGTCAGCTAACGAAAACCGTCGAGATCGTTCTCGAAAAACTTCTTCTGATGACACAAAATCTTCTCTACGGGTCTAAGTTCACATCTTAGAGAAAAGTTTTCGGAATATAAAATGACCGTTTTTTATAGGCCCACAACTTTTGTTGAAAACATTTCTTCGTCAGGGTCTGAATCTCAGAGATAGATTCAAAAAAGTGTCTGCTCCAAAAACTGGAGTAAGGATAATTGATATAGTCGTGTTCTGGACGGTGTAGACTGCAAACTACACATCCGACAGAAAAATCCGCAGGACATAGAATATCTGTCTTTGAAATCCCCGCAATTTTTGTAGGAAACATTTTTTCGTCAGGGTCTGATTTTCGGCGATTTATTCAAAAAAGTGTCTGCTCCAAAAACAGGAGTAAAAATAATTTATAACTCGTGTTCCGGACGGTGTAGACTGCAAACTACACATCCGACAGAAAAGTTCGTACGACATAAAACAACTGTCTCTAAAATCCCCGCAACTTTTGTAGGAAACATTTTTTCGTCAGGGTCTGATTTTCGGAGATAGATTCAAAAAAGTGTCTGCTCCAAAAACAGGAGTAAAAATAATTGATAACTCGTATTCCGGACGGTGTAGACTGCGAACTACACATGCGACAGAAAAGTTTATAGAACGTAAAATAACGGTCTTTAAAATCCCTCCAACTTTCGTAGGAAAAATTTTTTCGTCAGGTTCTGATTTTCGGAGATATATAAAAAAAAAAAGACTTTTTCAAAAACTGGTGTAACGATGATAGATCTCTTCAGGTTCTGGACGGTGTAGACTGCGAACAACACATCCGACAAAAAACTTTGTCGAACATAAACCAACCGTCTTAGAGAGTACTCCAACTTTCATCGGAACAATTTTTCACCAGACTTACACGGACGTATATAAATTGATAAAGGCTCGATAATAATTCGAGTAATTACATAGGTGTCAGAGTTTAAACGGTCCGATCCTCTCCCATCCTTTTCGAATAAAAATTAACCATAATAACGATGATTTAACGGTCGGTAGCCGCTATGCAGCTATGCAGCTACTGTTCATCCGTTTTATACCCTGCAAGGAGCGACGAAGAATAAGTCAGGTGGTTAGCGCCCTAGGTTTTATTATCGTATTCCCTTTCCTTTATTTCAATTTTTTATTTTTATTTTTACTTTTCGTTTCTGAGTATTTTTCTTTTTTTTCTTTTTCCCCCCTTTTTTTCACACTTCGTTTGTAGCAGTTTGCTCCGCCCGTCTCTCGAACTGGACGACGTCTCTAGCAACAGCAAATGCAGTAGCAACCGAGTTTCTTTGCCCCTACTTCTGCTGCTGCTGCTGCTGTTGCTGCTACTGCTGCAGTCACACCTTGCAGGAAACACTTCAAACTTAATTGCTTACCTCCTCCTCCACCTCCGCCTTTTTTCGTCTAACGTCTTCGTTCTCCTTCCTTCCCTCTCTACTTCTTTTTTTTTGTTGTATTTCTTTAGTTTCGTTCGCTGTTTTCTTTTTATTTCAACCGAAACGAAATGAGAATTAAATTTTATCGACCCGGAAAGGAAAAAGACATAAGAAAAAGATCCTGAATTTGAAAAAAAAAGTTGAGAGAGGTTGCCTCTTTTCGGTATTTGGGTTTGTCTGTCTTATAGACGAGAAATCAGAAATGAGAAACGAGAAACGAGAGAATAGAAAATCGCTGGAGGCTCAATCGGTTCGAAGTGTTTACCAGGATGTCTAGATTGTTTGAATCACGAACTACTCGAGGGATATATATAGGAAGGATGGAAGATAGAAGTTAGAAGTAGAATTCGATGGCATCAAGAAGAATGAAACAAACAAAAGGGGTTATTGTATTTGCGGTAAGGCTTTTCCCCACCGAAGGACCATATACGACGTACGTACAAGTACGTGCCAGATGAATGGACATGGGTATAGGAGGAATAAGTAGGAATTTCTTGCCTAGATTCATAAGCCTGAGGTGCAAATCAATTTTCGTTTTTTTTTCTTTCTTTCTATTTTTTATTTCGCGTTATTTAATCTCATTCAAAAAATCCGAAGATACCAATTTGTGAATAAAAATCAATATTTTCAAAATCGACTCTATACGACGAGACGAATTAGATATTGACGAAATTTTTGTCAATAAAAAAAAAAGGCTCGAAATTTTATCTCCCGTTTTTGATATTCTGAGAAAATTTTTATTTTTATTTTATCTTTTTGATTTTTGATTTTCTCTCTTTCCCTAATTTTTTTTTTTTTTTTCTTTTTTTTTCCACTGTTAACGTTTAACTCGACGTTACTGCACACGCCCTTGATGGACGTGGTGCTGTTAGAGCCTTGTGATTATTGGTAGGCGAGCTAGCTCGGGGGTTATAACCAAGGCCTCTCATCAGGGGTGGCTCGTCTAGCACCGAAGAGACGAAAATAGGGGTGTATCGCGAGCGCGGGAAATTGTGAGTGTCGCGAGATCAAAGACTAGGGTCGGTAACGCGATATCTCACTCCGTAAATTTGCGCTCGACAATTTCCTATTCAGGTATACGGATTCCGTATTACATACTATATATATACATATACTACTTCGGTTCGTTGACTTTACTATACTCTACTTGACTTTCCTTCAATTTCCTTCCGAAATACGTTTAGCTATTCTTTATTTATTTTTTTTTTTTTTCTTATTTCATTTCGGTTTGGTTTTTTTTCGCGTGAAAATTTGGCGATCGGTAATACCTGAAAGAGAAAATTTTCGTGATAAAAATGTATGAATATAGCGAAGAAATTTAATGCAAATTAACAAAATTGAATTAAATAATCCATTGAAATTGATAGAAATTAATTAATATTGTGGGAAAATTGATGAAAATTTGATGAAAATGAATTTAATGATCGATTGAAATCGATAGAAATTGATTAATATTGTGGAAAATTGAGGAAAATGAATGAAAATTCGTTGAATAGTTATTTGGAATCGATAAAAATTGAATAAAATTGATGAAAATAGATAAAATTTGATGTAAATTTGTATGGAAAATTGAGGAAAATGAATGAAAATTTGTTTAAAATTGATAGAAATTGATTAAAAAATAGATAAAAATCGTTAAAAATGAGAAAAAATTTGAGAAAAGATCGTTAAAATTTGAGAAAATTTTATGAAAAATTAATCAAAATCGATGGAACACTGGATGAAAGTTTATCAAATATAATCGATTAAAATTGCGATAGAAGTTGATTTAATTTCCAAAGAAAAATTCTTGATGATTGATGAAAATCGATCAAAAATGAATGAAAATTAAATTTAAAATCAAAGAAATATGATGAGAATATTTTCTTTGAAAAATCGATACAACTTTTTACGAAAATCGATGTCGAAAAATCGATGAAAATGACAAAAAAAATTGAGAAAAATTTCAATACAGCAAAATAAAAAAATAAAATAAAATAAAAAGTGTAAAAATTGATGAAAAACTGGGAAACGATCGGATAGAAGTTTCAAATTTCGACATTTCCATGCGATTTTAATAAGACTCGGTATTCGTTTCATGACACATACATATCTAATACGTATTTACAGGTAAAAATCAATATTTTATCGTTCGAGTATAATAAATTCCTCCTTCCTTTCTTTCCTCGGCTTATAATAACCAGGACCGCGTCGAGGTGGTAAAATTCTTCTCATTCTCATTCTACTTTCTTTTTTTTTGATTTTTTTTTGTTTCGTTTTTTTGTTTCCTCTTTTTTATTATCCATATTTTTGATCCGCGCGATTTGAACGCGATAGCAGGCGCCCGTATTATCACGTGCTTTGCTGCCGTGCATCGAAGCCGACACCGCCACGTATTCACACAAATACATACATACATACGGTATACTATATACTATATGTATAATATATCTAAGACTCGAATTATTATTTACGATCGATAATTAGCGGTATCTATCGCTGCCGGCGCCAACTTCACGCCGTTACCCACGCCCAGCATGCCAATGATATACCTTTACTAGAAACTTTTATATATGGATATATACATAAGTGTGTGTGTGTATATAGCTGTGTATGTATACCTTGTACTCCTTCCTCTTTACTCCTACCCTACAAAACACGTATATGTATACTTCGATCGCTTTCTCTCCGCAATCCTTAATTTTTTTTTATTTTTTCTCTCATGTTTTTTGTTCAATTGTTTTTTCTATTATTTTTGGTTTTACCAACTTTTACCATTCCGTACCATTTTTCTTTCAATTTTCAATTTTCAATTTATTCGTATCAATATTCCTTTCTTTTCGTTTTTTGTATTTTACAGGGTCTTTTCGAAATATGTATGTATATATGTACATTGATTTCGGATCTTTGAAAAAAAATTCTAATTATCATGTTTTCTTTTTTTTTTTTTTTTCCTTCTTTGAGTTTTGTCTTCTTTGGCTCGGCTACATTAGTACATAATGATCGGCAGATGGTTTCACGACCTTGCGTGTAATTAGATCGAAAATCGTATGACCATGTATCCAAGTATATACACATATGTACAGATCATATATAATTTTTTTTTTTTTTTTTTTTCATATCTAAATACCGATATACAGTATATTCGTGAGCTGGACAATTAGCGTTGAGTGTCTGTCGTGAGAGGTAGGACAGGAAAATAAACCGAAAACAAAAAAAAAAAAAAAAAAACGGAAAGATAGAAGAAAAAAAAAAAAAAAATTTAAGAATGGTAATATTTCACAGCAAATGAATTATATTTTGACGCTTTTCCGTGTCAGAATATATATACATGTATATGTATAGTATACATATAAACATGTATATAATATACAGAAAAGTGTCCCATTAGCAGGAGTTCGAACGATTAATCAAGGTACACATACAAACAAGAGGGTGCAGACTGCTGCTTATATATGGGTCATTCCATGTCAATTCAACGACGTTGCGACGGTGACCCTCTTCGATTTTTTTGATTTTTTAATATGTTTTCATACATGTAAAAAGAAGTCTTCAGCTAAATTTTTAGCTCTTTATCTCTACCCACTCCGGAGTTATCGTTTTTTGCTTAAAAACGTATATCTTTGACTATAATCATGATAATCTCACTTTATAGGAGTCATTTTTTTTATTTTTCAACGCTCTTTCTGAAAAAAAATTGAGAAACTGAAAAAAAAAATTTTTTAATGTTTTTTCGGCCATTTTTAGTCAAAAAATTAGTTTTTCGTTCAATGGGACACTTTTGATTTTTTTCAAAAAAATTCACAAAATTCGACGTTACAAAACGAAAATTTTTGAGCCATAAACCAAGATGGGCTTCAAATAAATTCTAGTGAAAAAAATTAAAAAACAATTTTTTATTCCTGTAATTTTAATTTATTTTCCTCGTTTTTTAATTTTTTTTACTAGAAGTTATTTGAAGCCCATCTTGGTTTATGGCTCAAAAATTTTGTATTTTAACGTAGAATTTTGTGAATTTTTTCGAAGAAAATCAAAAGTGTCCCATTGAACGAAAAACTAATTTTTTGACTAAAAATGGCCGGAAAAGCATTAAAAATTTTTTATTTCAGTTTTCCAATTCTTTTTCAGAAAGAGCGTTGAAAAAGAAAAGAATGACTCCTATAAAGTGAGATTATCATGATTATAGTCAAAGATATACGTTTTTTAAGCAAAAATCGATAACTTCGGAGTGGGTGGAGAAAAAGAGCTAAAAATTTAGCTGAAGACTTCTTTTTACATGTATGAAAACATATTAAAAAATCAAAAAAATCGAAGAGGGTCACCGTCGCAACGTCGTTGAATTGACATGGAATGACCCATATATACCATATATATATATGTATTTATATATAATATGCATAATTTTAATACATCGGATTATGTACTAGTTTTTTTTTTTTTTATATATGTATAAATATATATTATTTATTCATTTATTTTATTTTCTATGTATTATATATTTTGTTACTATATTCTGTATAATTCAAAAACTATATTTATCGGGATATACATATAAAAGTGGAAAGATGTACAAATTAAACCAGAAAATAAGAAGAGACACCGAAAACAAAATCGAATTTAAAAACCAAATTTGATGGAAGAAAAAAAAAGAACTAAAATCCGTGAAGAAAGAGAAAAAAAAAAAAAACCAAGAAAAGTAAATTTGTATATTATATTTGTACATATATAGATACATACCCGCATGTTTAAATATTTTTATACACGTGTACTAGATAAGTTTGAAATTCGAGGTTAAAAAAAATATAAAAAATCCCCAAAAAACTCAAAATAAAAATTTATTAAAATAATAAAACGATGATATATATGTATAAGCATAGTAGAGAATAAAAAACAAGAATGCGGAAAAAAATCGAGAGAAGAAGACACAGAAAGAGAGAGAGAGAGAGAGAGAGAGAGAGGGAATTAGAGGTGAGCGGTTTCTAAATGGAATATGAACAGCGGTTGACGTTTAGATATAAACATGTCACGCCTTCAGGGCGGAATAAACGTCGAGCTATACATGTACGTATGTATATGTATGTATGTATGTGCAATATACTATACACAGGTATATAGTATAAGTACATATATGTACCTACATAGGTATGTAAAGGATAATACGAACAAACGAACGAATAGTTGCAATGGAATGGTTGCGTGGTTTCCGAGAGGAGTTTAGTTTAGTTTAGTTTAGTCGAGTCGAGCTCCGAGCTCTGAGCTTGAGCTCGAACACCGAGCCGAGGCATAATACGCTCATACCGTTTCAGAAACGGAAACGGAAGTTACGCGTCATATTATATATGGACACAAATAAATATATATATATATATATATATATATATATATATATATATATATATATATATATATATATATATATATATATATATATATATATATATATATATATATATATATATATATATATATATATATATATATATATATATAGTACGTATATACCTATATATGGATATATATTTTTTATTTAATGTATATATATAAGAGTAATTTATATATACATGAGAAAAATTAACGGAAATATTAAAAGCCACGTATTATACCTTGTATGAGGGCTTTCGATTAGGATGGGCCCTACAAACCGACTATACTTTTTTTTTTCAAGAGGCCCTTTCAAGAACTTGTTCCTTATGATCGAATCACAAGCCTCGAAAAATCGCGATTTTCTATTTCCCATTTAAATATAACACATGCAGGTTCTTGTGGCACACTCCGATTTTTATATCTCAAGTACTAATCTAATCAGAAAGATTCTGCTCACCTACTTTTGTTCAAAATTGAACGCTCTACAAAAAAGGTCTCCTGGTATTTTTTGATAAATCTAACCGTTTCCAAGTTACAGGTTATTATAATTGTACCCAATTAATAATGGCTAATTCGGAAACGGTTAGATTCATCGTTATACACCTATATATTATACTTGTCAAAATTGTTGATACGGAATATCGCGATATATACTTCTCGAGAAAAAAATTTAAAAAAAAATAGAAACTACTGGCGTAGTCCAATATTATCGTTTCGTTCCCAAAAATCGTCGATTTGTGAAAAAAAATGTATGTCCAATATTTAGAAAAAAAAAATTGCATTTCGCGAGATATCTAACTTGGACGAGTGTAAAAAAAAAAACGACGATTCGAAAGAATTCTTTCGTGGCGTTTTTTTAAAGAGCCAAAAAAAAACCCACCACGCGCGAAAAAAAAAATTTAATAATTTATTTCTTGTCCTTTCCAAAATTTTCCGCAAATATTTTTCTGAAACCAAGAAGATGAATAGGGAATTGGATTTTTTTTTTTTGTTTTATCGATCGTATATTAGTGACGTCTAATACCTACGGGGAAAATCGAGCATATATGTATAATCTATGTATATATGTATAGGTATGGGGGAAAAAAGGCAATGCCATGGATATATTATATCTGTCTGTCTGTCTTCTTGTCTATACGTCTGTGCGTCTGCATATACCTACATACTATATGCATGCATGGATGCCATGTGGTCAGCAGACCTGACTCGAGGTATAATATTTATACCGAGCAGTAACTGTCCGCCCTCTAGTAAAGGGTTTCTAAAAGCATTCATTTCACGCAGCTCGTGCAAAGGCTGAGGCAGAGGCAAAGGCAAAGGCAGAGTCAGAGTCAGAGTCAGAGGCAGAAGCAGGAGCAGCAGCAGCACCACCACCAGCAGCAGCAGTATTCGTGTAAAATACATACATATATAATATAATGTATATATGTGTGTATGTATATGTACATACCGATGCACATATGATACATAGGTATATAGGTATATAAAAGAAAAAATAAAAAAAAAAAAATTGAACGTGCTGTAAAAGGGCGTGAATATTTGAAACGGATATCCATCTTCGCGGGTATATACCGCAGTCCTTTTTTTTTCTCCTCTGGTTCTTTTTCATTTTTTTTTTTTCCTTTTTCCTTTTTCCATTTTGATTTTTTTTTTTTTTTCCTTTTTCCATTTATTTATTCATTTATTTATTTATTTATTCAATGATACCTGCATCACACGAAAGAATTTATTACATGTATCTATTTTACCTATACATATATACCTATAATATATATAACATATGTATATTTAGGTTTTTGAAAAATAACTTTCGTCTGTTTTCTTTTTTTTTTCTGTTTTTTATTTCAATTCTTTGCTCCTTTTTTTCAAAAAAATTTAACTGAATTTTGTTAAGAATCATGTCAATTGTTGTATATATTCCTATTGTATATACATATGTATACAATATGCGTATGAATTTTTGAAAATTATAGGATAAAATTTTTGGGCGAGAAAAAAAATTTATTAGGGGGAAAACAAAATGAAAATAAATATAATGAAATCGTTGTATTAATAATATGATTTTAAACCATGTAAAGCAGAATTCGGAATTTTTACCGTCCGGAACTTTGAAAATTAGAAGCTTTCAAAATTTTGGTAGGTACCATAAAAAATTTCAATTTTTTTTTTAAATTTGGCTCTTTAAAAAATTTCTAACTTTGAAAAAAAATTTGGAACTTCTAAAATTCTGAACTTCCAGAAAAAAAAAAAAATAGGAAAAGGCAAACAGGCCCCTTCTCAGTTTGTACCAAATAGATACAGACAACAACAGCAGACCACCGTCAGCCAGTATAGCTGTAGCCCTGCAGCAGGAATGAGTATAGTAGGCTGTGATTCGATGCGGAAAGGGTATGAAATGCGAAATGAACAGTCGAATGATTGTCTTCCGATCAATTTGTTTGGGTTTATAGACGATTTGTCTCTACTCCAGTAGCATATAGAGATGTAGAGGAGTGAGAGAGAGATATATAGGTATATATACAGGGATATACAAAGTGGGGAGACGGAGTCTCCTACTGTTGTATAATAGGATAGAACGGGAATTGGGAACCGGGAACTGGGAACAGGGGAAGAAAAAACAAAAAGAAAAGAAAAGAACAGAAAAAAAAGAAAGCTTTGGAATAGAGAAAAGGGAGTGCGCTTAATGTACATACCTCCGTACAATAGATATAGACATAAGAATTTACTCTCGACGAATTCCTGGCCAGTATATAAATGTACAGGGCATTCGATGACAAATCGACGAATTTTTAACCCGATAATTTTCTAATTTTTTTGAATTTCCAAGTTTTTTTTGGCCTTTTTTTTTAGAGCACTTTGAAATTTTTTTTTCCACAATTTCATAGAAGCAAAAAGCGAAACTGTAACAGGCCTCGAATATCCCTAACTCAAAAACGCCCTAATGAATAAAAAACCAAAAAAAAAAACTGGGGTCAATTCCGAGGCGCCATAATGTGACTCGACAAAGTATTGAAAAAGTTTAAAAAATAAAAATGGTCGAGTAATTGTCAGGGAATAGCCCATATGTATACCCACCTATAATGTTAGGATGTATTTGGATCACGTGCGACGATATGTCAATATAAAGGAGGTCCTTCGGGTCCTGAATACGAATCGAAGTCAGAACAGCTTGTTATCCTAAATACACGAAATCCTTTGGTTGTAGGCCAGAGAATGAGAATGATAGAGTAAGGAGGCGCGCACGCCCTTGCACACTCGCTCGGCCTTTGAAGGGAAAGGTTTTCAGAAGGAGCCTTCCCAAGGAACCCTGAGCCTTTAGTACCTATACCTGCCCACTGGATTGATAATGCTAGACAAATTGACGATTCAGTCAAACCTCGCCCCCGAGAAGTAACTGAACGACGTATGTATACGTAAACGGAAGCTATTTTCCCTTTGCTTATGCTCATTCGGAAAAAGGAAATTATACAGTTTGGCAGAAACATCGATTTATCAGCGAAGGTAATGACCCTGGATAAAAAAAAATTGTAAGAATATAAAAGACACCCGTTTTTAGGCACGATCGTTGAAGAACGAATTTCTCTCTCTCTCTATATAACATATTATAGATATATATATACAGGGTGTATCAGGTTGAGCGCACCGAATGATGTGGGTAGATTCCTTGACTCATTATAAGACTAAATTCCCTTTACCAAAAATTCAAGGGCTTAATAGTTTCCGAGTTATACAATATCTTAGTTGACCAATCACAGGGCTTGGAGCTGGCCTAGTTAGGGCCGTATCAAAAGAATAAAATAGGTAGTGCCCATGGGTGTGAGCCCGTAAAATTTTATTTTCCTTTTTCGAAGGTGACATCGACTCATCTTCGGGAAATGTCCATCCGAAGCGGACCTGGATGCAGATAAGGAAGACGTATGCTTTACGAGGACATTTCCCGAAGATGATGTCGACGCCTTCTTCGAAATAGGAAAATAAAATTTTACGGGATCAGACCCACGGGCACTACCTATTTTATTCTTTTGACACGGCCCTGACTTGGTCAGCTCCAGGCCCTGTGATTGGTCAACTAAGATATTCTGTGACTCGAAAACTATTAGGCCCTCGGATTTTTGGTAAAGAGAATTTAGTCTTAGAATGTCTCGCGGAATCTACTCACACAATTCGGTGCGCTCAACCTGATACACCCTGTATATATATATATATATATATATATATATATATATATATATATATATATATATATATATATATATATATATATATATATATATATATATACATATATATATATATATATATATATATATATATATATATATATATATATATATATATATATATATATATATATATATATATATATATATATATATATATATATATATATATATATATATATATATATATATATATATATATATATATATATATATATATATATATATATGTATGTATGTATGTATGTATGTATGTATATATATATATATATATATATATATATATATATATATATATATATATATATATATATATATATATATATATATATATATATATATATATATATATATATATATATATATATATATATATATATATATATATATATATATATTAGGGTGGTCCTTATTTTGGATATTTTTGATTTTTTTTCCACGATCCCCCTAAATCGGTTCTAAATAAATAAAAAGAAATTCCTGCCAAATTGGAGCTCGATATTTCAATTTTAACCTGGCCCCCCCGGCAGTCAAAGTTTTAAACGGGAAAATACGTGTATTTTAGACTGTCAATTGTTTGAACATTTTTCCAACCTAGTAAAAATTGATATAAAAATTTGAAATTCTGCCCAAATATTCCCCATAGTATAAGGTATAGTTGTAGAAGTATATCAAATTTTTTTTCTTTTATTTATTCATTTTTTCATGAATATCAAATTGATATTTATTTAGATCATAACTCCAGAAATTACGGATGTAAAAATTTGATATACTACTTCAATCATACCTTATACTATGAGGAATATTTGTGCCTTATCTCGAATTTTTATATTAATTTTCACTAGGTTGGAAAAATGTTCAAACAATTGACAGTCTAAAATACACGTATTTTCCCGTTTAAAACTTTGACTGCCGGGGGGGCCAGGTTAAAATTGAAATATCGAGCTCCAATTTGGCAGGAATTTCTTTTTATTTATTTAGAACCGATTTAGGGGGATCGTGGAAAAAAAATCAAAAATATCCAAAATAAGGACCACCCTAATATATATATATATATATATATATATATATATATATATATATATATGTATATGTACATATGTATACATAAACAGGCACTGACACATACACGAAATATAAAGGGGGTGTAAAGAATTCCTCGCATTTTGCCACCCCATTTCAGGACAGCCCTTCTTCTTCCTTATTCCTTCCCTTAACCCGCCTCTCTCTCCCTTTTTCTCTCGTTTCTCTGAAACTCGGCGAAAAGATTTGATGGAGTCTGGAGGTCGAGGAGGAGGTTGGTGGTTGTTGCAGGCTTCTGTATAAAGATGAGAAGGAATTACGGTATAAAAATACCTAAAGTCTCCATAAAAATCTCTTTCTTTTTATTTTCCTTCTTTTTTTTTTCTTTCGAATTCTTTATTTTTCATCCCTTTGCCACCTGGATTCCAACTTCAGCTTCTACGAAGCCAGCGCCGTACGTATTTTCTATCTTATCTTTATCTTTCTCGCATCTTTTTCTTCTCTTTCTTCCCTCTTTTCCCTCTTCTTTCTTTCCTTTTATCGTTTTGACTTCTTCATGTTCAGTCTACTGCAGTGACTATACATAAGATATTTGCTTTGGTAATGAGGCCTCCGGTCTTTTTTCTCTCTCTCTTGCTCTCTTACTCTCCAGCCTCTCAAGTTCTCGAGACCATGATGTTCAATCTCAAACATACCTCCACATATATATATATATATATATATATATATATATAATATATATATATATATATATATATATATATATATATATATATATATACATACATCCGTACATAGGTATATAACAAACTGCGAACTGCGAAATTCTGAATAAAGATCAGGGTTCAGAGATATATAGAGAGAAGAGTAAAGAGAAGAGAGGAGAGGAGAGAGAGGAGCACCACGAAAAGCAGTATATAGCAGATATATGTATATATGTATATAGGGAGTGAATTTAAAAATTCGGAACGCAAATACGGGGTGAGCTTTAAATTATACATCCACGATGCTGCAGCTCCTCTCTTTCTCTATCTTTTACTTTCTCTCTTTATTCATGGATTAGGGTGATCCAGAAGAAATAAAAAGAATAAGAAATAATAAAAAAAAAAAAAAACGGAAAGAAACGTTCTTTAAATTTTATTTTCACTTTTCTTCTCTCTTTTTTCAGTTATACGTATTATACAGGGTGGGCCGTTTTAATCTATCCACGAAAATAACTCCAATAAGGTATGGTAAAATAAAAATAAAAAATTTCGAATGGAATCATATGAGCAGATTCAACGGTACGATATCGTCGATTTTTTTCCCATGTACCCGATACTTTCACGTGGTTTAGAATTTTTTGAATTAAAATTAGCCACACAGTGAATTTTTGAAATTGAGATCCGTAGTAAAAATGCATCTGTTTCACATGGGAAACTTTGAGACCCTTACCTGCACGGGTCAATTTCATTTAAAAAATCCTCGCTCTGGGGAGAAAATTTTTTTTTCTTCTATTTTTTTGTCTATAAACTGTGGGGGCTTTTCACTCCTCGAGATGGTATTTAACGTCCACCCTAATATAATATACAGTATTTATACGTTATTTATCTATCGCGATATCAAAGTCCATCTACTTAGTTGTCAGTGGTGTTGTATTGGTATTACGTACACCTATACCTACACGTACATTGATAATTTGATATATATAAAAAATATATATATACACTAAGAAATGTATATAGATATATATATATAAATATCGTTAGCGGAGATATCTGGGCGTCGAGACCGCTGCAGGGGGTCTTATATTCTATACAGGGTGTTTGAAAAATAAAACGGCTGTAGTACACGTCGATCTTTTCGAAAAATAAAATGAATAAGTGAATATGTTTCTTCCTTTATGTTTTTGATTCTTGAGAATTAAAAACACAAAAAGGGGGAGGGAGGAAGAAAAAACGTAAAAGCTCAAAACAATCCCTGAGATAAAAAAATTTCCGAATTCTAATTTATCGATACCAATTTGATTCTTTATATTTTTTTTTGATTTTTATTACTCGATCGACTGGGGTTCATTTTTACCCTGCAGTAAAAATTTTTAATCACCCTGTATAGGTATATATTATATATACATATGTATATATAAAGTGGGGATTCGAGATGATGCTGAGGTAAGGGCAAAGGTATAGCAAGGCAAAGGCATAGCAAAAATGACCGTCGAGATGACCGATTATGATGAAGTGATTCTCTCATCCTTTTTATATATTATATATAATATACATACATACAGTACATATGTATATAAATCTATTTCATTATTTCTCTTTTTCTTTCTTCCTTTCTTTATTTCTGAGCTCATCTCAGCTCAGTGTATATATAAGGTGAGAAGATAATAGAAATTCATTTCCCCTCCCCCCCTGCCCCCGTCGACGACCTATCCTTAGAAAATGTTTCTCGTAATAGATAAATAGAAAGAAAATTAGAAAGAAAGTACAACAGAAATAAAGAAAAAGATAGAAAGAATAAGATTGATTAGATTAGATTGGATTAGAGATGTGGGTATAAATGTATATTGCATCTCCAGCTGAGGTGTGTAATTTTCTTATCTCATTTTAGTGAATTAAATTCAATTTTCACGCAAACACGCGAACTGTCGAAGAATGGAGTGGAGAAGCAGTGGAAAGGAAAGATCAAAATTAGAAGAGAAAAATCCAAAAAAAAAACAAAAAAAACTGAAAATAAAATAAAATAAATGAGAAACGAAAAATGAATTAAATAATGATAATCAAGAAATGAATTTGAAACAAGAAAAAAAAAATAAAAATAAAAAAGAGGGTGAGTGAGTGAGTGAAATGTTTAGGTTAGGTTAGGGACTGTTTCATGACGCGCCAAGTTTTGCCGCGTCAAATCGATCATAGTCTAGAGTCCGGGATCCCTGCTGTTCAACAGGACACCGAGGTCCATGGTATGAGCATCAGCACGAGCGTGAGCGTGAGCATGAGCATGCGGCATAAGCATCATCGTATATACGATCCCATACCCGTTATAGAATAGAGGAAAGAGAATTGGATAGGTTGGTGGTGGGTTGGCTTGGCTCGGTTTGGTTTGAGGGATCAGGTACGAAGACGAGTTTTGATATTATAATAAAACATTATCTGTCGTCCCGATCCCTCGCTGCGGACGGACGTCACTGACGACTCTATCAGCTAGGTACGATGGCTGGCGAGAGCTCGGTAGAGTCCAGAAACGAAGAGGTGAACGAGGAGCGAAGAGTGAAGAGTGAAGAGTGAAAAGTGAGGAGTTGGGATGGGTGAAGTCGAGATCAAAGCTCAAAGGTGCCAGAGAAGAAATCTAGAGAATGAAGAGTACTGAGAGGGAGGTGGGGACTTTGACTGACTCGTTTATTACTCCATTACAGGCAAAAATGAATATTAAACATACATGTCTATTTATTTATTCATTTATTAATTCTTATAAATAAATATATGAAACATTAGATGCTGAATTTTTATAATCCAATTGATTTTCTTTGTTTCGGTTGATTTTTGGCGAAGGGTACACCCGGGGTACCGTTTCGGAGGATTTTTCTTCTCCATTGCGCCATATATCTCCGCAGTTTAACGAATTTTTTCGATAGAAAAAAATATGACGGAAAGTTCTCCAAAATGTACGGTTTCAACTATGAAATTACAAACCCCGATCCGACAACTTCGACAGTTTCCCAGAAAAAAAACCCTGGGAATTACCATTTTTCTAACCCTCGGTCAAATTAATCTGGCGCCCAACTTAGGAATCACATCCTATATCCATCGCTAGAACAACTGTTGCTACATATTTTTCACAATGTTCCAAGTATGTTCCATAATTTTCTTGACCTTTTTTTCTATCTTTCTTTTTTTTTATATCCTCTTCTGCTTATACCTGACGTATATAAATACATGCATAGTACGTAGCATATATGTATATACCGATATGTATGTATGTATATAGGAAAGAAGCTGGATTCTCGTTTTTCTCCCCCATCGGTTTAACGCGACTCTGCAACAGCAATAGCAGCAGTGGCAGCACGTGGCCAAAAAGATTACAGGGTGCTAGACGCCCTTATATATAAAACTCTGGCAACTCTCGCGAAACGCGGATTCGGTACAGTGCAAAATACATATAGTGCATTCCGTGATAACTCGACTAGATTTTGAATTTATTCATTTTTTTTTTCTTACGTTTTTTTTGGGTCAGCCCCAGTTTTTTTTTTTTTTTTGGTTTCTCGGGTCAAAATATTGTAGAAATGTGGCATTAATTTTTGAGAAACTTTTTATCGAATTTCGCCAGCGTAGTCCAGAAGGTTTAGAATATTTTTTTTTTGGTTTTCTTCATATTGTCAAATTGTCAGGGAATGCCCTATATATGAATATACATATATGGCTCCTTTTTCTCTCTTGGATTCTATATTTCTATCCCTGTATATGGCTACTGGATGGATGGATGGATGGATGGAAGCACACCACGGCTCGTTTCTCACTGCGAAACTCTGCTCTGTAAGATTATTTAAATTCGACACCCTTCCTGCACCCTTACCTTACCGCCCATTTCTGATGCTTCGAAATCTCCCGACACCACCACCCCAACCTTTTTCTCCTTCTCTTTCTCCTTCCTTCCGCTCTCCTCTTTCCCATCGTTCGAGGGCTGCTGTTGCTACACACCCCGACAAGTAAAATTCCGAAAGAAACTCAAGCTTTTCCTTTCTTTTTCGTTTTTTAGTTTTATTTTTATATTTTTTTCCTCGTTTCGTTTCCTTTTTTTTTCGTTTTCCTTTTTTCTTCTTCGTCTTCTTCTTCTTATCAAACTCGAGGATTAAATATCAACCCTCCGTATCCCTCCGAAAAAAAAAATTATGAATAAAAATGAAAATAATAATAAAATTTCATCTCATCTCGTTTAGTTTTTTTTTTTTTTCTAGATTTTTGCAAATTTTTTATTCGTTTTTCTTTTATTTTTCCTTCTCTTTGTTTGCAAGTGATTTTTGCAAAAACAATTATCCCGAAAACTATATAATTATTTACCTAAAAATGTTAAAATTTCATCGATATAATCGAACTTTTTTTTTGTTCTGTCTCTCTCTCTCGTCTTTGCTGTTTTTTATTCATTTTTCCTTTTTTTTTTCTTTGCAAATTCACCAATCATCCCCACCACGCGTATCCTTCTAGGTCTATCTATATATCCTGCGTTTGCACATAGGTAGGTACCTACCTGTACATATTTTGTTCATTTTTTGCTGACTTATTTAATTTTTCCTTTTTTTTAATTTTTTTGTTATATTCTTCGTTCGTTCGTTCGTTCGTTTTAGTAGTTTTGCGGTTTAGCGTCATCACCGTAGCTCACAAACTGTCTTCCTTAAAGCTGCAGGCAGCACATATACATATTGTACATACATACGAGTATATATGTATATATGTATAGTGTGATATGTTTATGCGACAAGGAGTTGAAAAGTCGCAAACTTATATTACATATATAATACATATACCTATATGTACCTGTTACCAGCTATATACATGTATACAATAAATACCTAGGTATATAAAATCTCATATACCTATTCTCGGCATTCTCGCAGTGTCTAAAAGAAAAGAAAGAAAAAGGATTTTCCTTTTTTCTTTCTCAAAATAAATATAAATACACACACACACATGTACATATATATCTATGTATGGTTCATTCGATGCCAAATAAGCAACCAGTGAGCCTTAGAATTTCAGACTCGTCGAATTTTTAATTTTTTTTTTGGTTTTCTCTTCAAGTATTCATTGAAAGCAACCCCTTAATTTTTTTTTTTCAAATTCTTATCTCGAACCCGTTAATGAAGATATGAATTATTGAAAACTTTTTTTTCAAAACTTGTTCATCGAACAAAATTGAACGGTAAATTCATGAATTTTGAATCATCCTGTACACACATACATATACATACATTCATATATACATAGATATTACTATAGGTATATATAGGTACTATAAATATTTCACGAAAGGTATAATTGATGTTAATACAGTAAAACCGCAACGGTGTATACGTCTATATACCTATATACCTGCCCAAGCATATACATATACATATATACGTATGTATAGATATTATACAATTATAGTTACCGATAGCAAGCTGCAGAAGAGCTTATACATGTATAGGAGATTATGACCGTTGAAAATTCCAAAAAATGTGTAAAAGTTGAAAAAATAAAATATCGAGATGACGAAAACTTTGAATGTCTGACTATTATTGTTAAGAATGTTCTCAAAAAAAGCGAGAAAAAACTAAAAGATATTCCAAAAAAATTACGTAATGAAAAAAAAAAAAAATTTTTTTTTGAAGAAATGAAAAGAAAAAAAACGCGATTATATGAGATATATTATATGTATCGAGAGGAACAGACAAAGAATCTCACGATTCGAAGAAAACCACAAATAAGAATTTCGAAAACGAAGAGAACACAAAAAAAAAAAACAAAAAAATTAATAAACGAATAAGAATTTAATTATTTTATTGTATCTTATGTAATACGCATCCACGTATGTATGATCTATACCTATACGTATAATGTATAGTATAATGTATGTGTTACGCGTATATAATCGTATGTATATTCAAGGCTCGCGCCAATTAGCGCTGATTAATTCGAATTATCGCTGCCTATATAGCTCGAACTCTCTTGATGCACGTGGGTGTCCAGGATATTAAAACCCCCTGACCTTTACCAAGAGCCTATATACGTATACATATACATATACATACATACATATGTATATACCTTATATAGCTAACTTATACCTCTGCTTTACATAACTATATCCAGAGATCCGACGAGCCACGAGCTAATATACGACCTAAATGACGTTGGTACGTGGTGAATAAGATACAGAAATCTATCTTACCGACCGAGGTGGTCAAAATTTTCGACTCGATTCCATTTTTTTAATTTTATTTATTTATCTATATATTTTTTTCTTGTATTTTTTTGGGTTTTGAATTCGTTTTCAGTTTCTCCTATGCATAGGTATAAATAGATTTCAGCTTCGAATATCAACCGCCAGACGGCGACACCCTCCGACGTGTCGAAAATCGGACAATTTGAAAAAAAAAAATCCAAAAATATTAAATTGTTCGTTTTTGTGTTTTTTTTTTTTTTATCAGTTGTTATTGTTCACGGTTTGGTTTTCATTATTTCGAGGTTATTGGAAGTGTGAATATATATTTCAAATTTTCAAAAATTTTCTGAAATATTTAATTTAATTTTCGAAAGATCAAGAAAAAAAAACAAAACAAAAAACAAAGAAGAGTTGAAGACGAAAATAAAAAAAAATATCAAAATCGATCCTCGCGGATATTATTCGGTACAAAGAAAAGAAAGAGTCAGAGTCAGAGTTAGAGAAACAGAGAAAGAGAAAGAGAAAGAGTCGTGCGCGCGCACTAGCCGTCTCCTAATACGAGAGTCAGTTATTAACACCGAGCGCCATCTGTTGTCGCGAACGTCAAGCTGGGAGTCTAGAATAGTCCACTCTTACCATCCGGGTATAAGATAATGATTTTCGTGTCTCTCTCGGTGCGGCAGAGGCAGAGAGGGGATCATCGAAGGGATAACGATGATAATAATAATAACAAAAACGATAATAACAATAATGACAATGGTAAAAGTCGAGTTTAACCGAACATAACCGAGGGATCATTCCCGCCCAGAAACGCCCCTTCGGCCTATCGTATTGGCAGGATATTTGTTGGAAGGAATGGGGGCTTTAAAAATACTGTCATGGCTGTTTCCGGGGAAACGAGATATCCAATGAATGAAAAGGATTCCGGAGGGGAATAACGGGGAGAGGTAGAAGGACAAGGGAATAGAGAATAGGGAACAGGGGGAGAGAGACCGGGATGATTCCGCGAGGGAAACAAAAGACGTTACGTTTCATTTCATTTCATTTCGTTTCGTTTCGTTTTTATGTACATACATACATAGATAGATGTACATATATATGAAGGTTCTGACTGCTGCCCTCGCAGTGGGAAGCTTCATAGAAATATACGAGAACAAATGAATGTCGAGATGGATCCTGAGCCCGAATGACGAGGCTGACTGCTACTGTGGATTTCTGGGACGAGCTAGAGAGTGGGAAAAACGGGGGGGAGAGCGGGGTAAGACGGGACAGGGCCCGGTGGGAGGCTACTTCTATACGATATTCTATATAGACCGTAGATATAATAAAGGAGGAGGGCAAGGATTTTGATGTATTAAATTCTATAGCTACGTGACAACGAATGCTAAGTTTTAGAACGTGAGGTGGATTTATAGATATACCTATAACATCCATCAAGGTACACGTCGATTAGTTCGATCTTTTTTCTTTTTTTGAAATTTCGAAAGGGGTGGAAAGTAAAGTTGACTCCGAATCGACGAGAATCGTGTTTAAGCAAAATTGAAAAATTCTAAGATTTTCGAGGGGGGGGGGGGGGGGGGGGGGTCAGGACTTAAAATTGAGATACAAACCCGAGGCAATTTTCGGATACAATTTTTTTTCTGCTTGTTTTAGGTATTTCAATCGTTTTTCTCTGTTCTCGTATACCTCGTTATCTTCAATTTTCGATACTCATATCCTTCTTTCTCTGTTTCTATCTTTCTTTTTTTTTTTCTTCTTTCTAAGTATATATATATATTAAATATATTTTTTTTTCTTCTTTCTAAGTATATATATATATTAAATATATAATTTTCTCGGGGGCCGAAGGAGGGGGGGGGGGGGGGGGGGAGGGAATTGGGCTATAGGCGCCATTAAAAACGACGTGGCTGTCCAAACTCTAAAAACAGTCCTATACCTATATAGACTTCTATACTATATTTCGAAAATTTTTGTTTTGACTCCTCCGTCATTCATCTGTCATCACTTCTATATATGTGAGAACAGATATATATAGGATATAATTCTCGAACTCGAACAGTGGTAGGTATAATAGTATAGTTATAGAAACGAGAAAAAGGAATGAATGAAAAGAAAAGTATATAGAGGAGTAATAAAAAACGAAGAAGCGTAAGGGAAACAGAAAAAAAAAGGGAAAAAGATATACAAAAGACTGGTACATATTTATAGGTGAGTAGATATAATATGTATATATATGTTGGTCATTGGATGGCAACTTGATTGATTAGATTTTGGTTTACCCCGACAGTTTTTTTTGAATTTTGGTTCATTTTTTTTTTTTTTGTTTTTTAACGTTTTTCGGATTACGTTACAGTACATGTATATACCTATGTAAATATGCGTGTATTGATTATATGTATGTACGTATATTCAAGCTAGACACATATTATAGCTTTACTAGTAGATATATATATATAAGTATCTATAATATATACCTGCTGGAGGCGGTGTAAAGATATCGAATTCCGGAAATCCGACCCGTTAGAAGAGCTGTGCTTCGAGTACCTAAAAGCAACATCTCTCTAGGTATATATTTACAATACAAGAACATATCCAAAAAAAAAGATATATTTATGTATATACATATATACCTCTGTATAGGTCTGGGTGAAAATTTTTAGCTGATTAACTTTTCGCGGTCGATATAATCCGAGTGACGTTAACAAGGGGGGTAAGTAAATAATCCCCGAATCCCTAACCTTAGATTAAGAGGACCCACGAGTTTTTTTTTCTTTTCTTTTTTTTTTTTAACAAGAGGAAGAAGAACTGCTGCTTAGGAGGAGGAGATGATGCTGAGAAGATGTTTTCTACTCTACGAATATATACACACGTATATATGTACTTATCCAGATGGAACTCTTGGAATTCACAAGACGATCTTGATTTTCACGATTTTACCTCATACAGGTAAATATATGTACACATATACATGTATATAGCTTAGCTAAGATATAACCGGAGAATTAAGTAAATAAGTATATAACTCAGTCCGTCGGGGAACGGATTATACGCGAGACACATAGCTGATTAACAATAATAATAATAATAATAATAATAATAATAATATATACGTCGATTTGTCAAAAAAAGTGGGCCCTGGCACTCGACTCGAGCGCTGAAATTGCTTTTTTTTATTTTTTTTCTCGTAGGCTCACTATTTTTGAAACCGATTTTCTCATGATTGTTTGGCCCCTGATCGCGGGAACATCGTCCAACTCGTGAACATGATTAAAATAAATGCGGAAGCTCATAGTCAAAATCGAGATAATAAAATTTTTGAACACGATTTTATTGTAATGAATATATTTAGTCTTAGAATTTGTCGAGGAATCTATAGCCAAAAAATTTTTTGCGCTTAATCTGAATCGCCCTGTATAGTAGTTGAATATCCCCGAGGGTATAGATCCGAAATTTCAAGCTCTTGCTCAAACGCTGTATTCTTATATACAGGGACGGTCCCTTTGTCATTCGGCCATGTGTCTCTAATGCGAGTCTCACTTCGGAGAGAGAATAATTCAGCTCTCTCTCTCTCTCTCTCTCTCTCTCTCTGCGCTCTCTTCTCTTCGAGGGGGGTCATTTCTCTATTCTATTTCTATTTAGTGCCGCAGGGAATAAGGGAAGAAGGGAGGTAGTGTAAGGAGGGAAAGGGAGGCCTTATATCCCCGTATCCCCATATATCCCCATATCGTCCTCCGCCCCATGCTAAAATCCCCCCGTGTCTCCCCCGCAAAAGGAAGAAAGAAAAAAAAAAAAAAAAGAACTCCTTCAGTCGCTTTAGTCGTTTAGGATAAACGCATCATGGAGAATAGAAAGAGAAGGGTGAGAGAGAGAGAGAGAGAGAGAGAAGTTTCTCTTCCAGCCCCATTTTCTCTATGTATATATATGCTGTATATAACACCATGTAAGGGGTTCCTCCTCGCTGACTGTGACTAGATTGACGTAAAATCAATGAACAAAGTCAATGAGTTCTCGAGTGGTTACGAATTTCATGTACATGTATATGTATATATGTATATCGTGTATATAAGGGGTTGGTTATAGTATATATATACATATATACTCGTATACAGTAGGATTGTAGGAACAGTAAAGACACTTTTATATGTATTAATGTACATTGAGAACGTTTTTGTAAATTACTCAATCCCTACTGCCAATTGAAATATAGTCACGATGTATATATTAGGGTGGTCCTTATTTATGGTGTTTTTGAAATTTCCTGCGGACAAGGTGGAAAAAGTTTGCAAATAAATTTAAAAAAAAGTACCCAAAACTTGAAGTCTGTATGTCAACTCAAAGTACTGCCTACAAGGCAGTGAAATTTGGCATACGTCTTCCGTACAGGGATAAACGTTTTGTTTTCCAAAAAATCGCCCAATTTTTTGTTGAATACCTATGACTATAGGAAAGACGTATACCAAATTTCAGATTTTTCGAATCACTATTGAGGCAGGAAAAAAAAATAATGGAGTAAGCCCGAATTTCCATGTAAATCAAATGGGAAAATTCGCTGCCTTATAGGCAGTACTTTGAGTTGACCTATAGACTCCAAATTTTGGGTACTTTTTTTTTTTATTCATTTGCAAACTTTTTCCACCTTGTCCGCAGGAAATTTCAAAAACACCGTATATAAGGACCACCCTAATATATATTCATAGGTATATATGTATATATTATATTCATATATTTTAGGTATATAGCTTTTGCCATTTCTTTTGTTTTTTTTATTTTTTAATTTTTTATTTTTTTTTTTTTTGGTTTTTTGGTTTTTTGGTCAGATTTGGTTTTTTTCTTTCAATATTTTGAATAATTCGAATAATTTAGAATAGTTTGAATTTTTTTTTTCGTTCCGAGTACCCGGAAGTACCTAACGATTGAGCCTCTCGCGTGATCCATTTCTCTGAAAGCAGAGAACTATAATTTTTTTTTTTTTTTTCATACGGAATCAAGAAGTCAAAAAATTTTTTAAAGTTTTTGTCTCAATTCTGAATAATTCTCCTCAAAATCTTTAGCAATTTTTCATTATTTTTTTTTGTTTTTTTCTTCGTCAAAACCCAATTTCTGTCCAAAGCCCATTAATAAAGAACGTGTGACAAGTTTCAGATTTTTTCGGAGCGTCTTATCGAAAAATTTTTTATTCGAAAGATAATTCTATATATGGCTTTCGATCAGTACTCAAAATTGCTCTTTTTTTTGTACATATTAAGAGACATTTTGGCCCATACGGTGGGAGCATCAAAATTAAAAAAAAAAAAAAAAAAAAAACAGACCAAATTAAGGACCTCTCTATAAATATACTTATATATTTATATATATTATTTACTTCGGTATTATAGCAGCAGTGGGTATATATTATATATAGTTATATACTCAGTCAGTCAGTCAGTCAGTCAGTCAGTCAGTCATAAGAACAGCCTGAACACAGATGGTTATTATTATACTCTCACTTAATTGGCAAAAGATTTGTTTATTTGTATGTATATAACATATATATCTATACATAGACATATCGTACATATATACATGTATATAAGATGTATATAATGTATATAAAATGTATATAAAATGTAACCAAGATACTTGGCTACCGTTCGAACGATAAATAAATACCTACATATATAATATATAGGTATATAAGTATAATATATATATAAGAGATGCGTAACGTAGGTACGTTTTATATATGGCTAGCCTGGCTGCTACTGCACAGCGCGGTGTATACTTATGTTTAAATATATACAAGGATCCATCGTCCACTTGAAAAACCGGACAGTCATTCTCGCTAACAAGTGACCATCCTTTTTTTCTGTTTTTTCCAGTTTTTTTTTTTTTTTTTTTTGTTTTTTCAACAAACTACCTATACCCATATATGGACTGTTCGCAACGAATTCTTATATACAGAATGTAAGCAAAAAAGAGAAAATATTGAGTAATATTATAGTTGAGAAATTTGAGAAACTTGGAGACAAAAAAAAAAAAAAACAGGAAAACAACAAAAAAATTAACAAAAATTATCGTATCGTCGCCATTTTTGGAGCGATTTTTGAACTCTTGATTTTCATATCTGCGCCAAAGAATTACACGTACTTTGGTACAAAGATCGTAAAAATCGGTTCACTACATCGGTTTTAATACACTATAATGTAAAAATGTGCACGCCAAGTAGGTATATTATAGCAAGTAGTAGCTTTTGAAGAAAAAAATGTATTTTCTTGAATATTTCGAGTTTAGATGATCCATATGGGATATCAAGAGACTCGGTAGAGTCCCGAGCCTAGTTATATAAGAATTAAAAAAAAAAATTCTACGCGTACGTGTTACTCGACCGTGAAAAATGACGATATCATAGAAAGTTGAACGATTTTTGAAACCGGTAAAATACCTTTTGAAAAAAATAGAATTGAAAAAAAAAAAAAAATCGAAAATTTATATAGAAATGCGGGTGTACTGCGGATAAGTGCAACCACGTTCGCAGCTACAGTTAATCGATCCTATTTTGAAAGTCGATTTTATCTCCATGATGGTTCACGGAGGGAATATTTAGGTACATACGCACTTAACACGTAGTAGATCGTATCCTAACACCGAACTCCATAAGTTTAACAAGTATTAGAAGAGTATATACTGCAGACCTATATATACACACGTGTCTATATACCTATATACCTACGTACGTACATAGCATGGGATAAAGGAAAACGAGAAGTGTTCTCGTTCAATTGACTCCGCCATATTGAATTAGATTCTATGGGGTCCTCGACGGTATTACGTCCCACTCTATTTCGAATAGCTCCATGGGAGCTCCTCCTCTTTTATATACGTTAGTAAGCATATCACGAATCAGGGTGACGAGAGAAAAAGCGTTTCATTTTTCAATTTTTTTTTTTTTTTTTTTAGTTTTCAGTTCTTATGGTTCTCATTTATTTTTTTGGGAAATCTCAGAATCATTTTCAAAACGGTTTTAGGTATTTTTTTTTGGTTTTAACGGTACCTGGTGATTTCAAAAACGGTTTTTAGACAAAAGAAAACTGTTTCTCGTTATCGTTTTACGGTTTTCAGCTATTTCCCATCATTTTAAAAACGTTTTTGGATCTCTTTTTTTGTTTTTAACGTTCCCCGGGCATTTCAGAACGTTTTTTCGGAACGAAGAAGACTGTTTTTTATTCTCGTTTTTCGTTTTTCAAATTTCTCTATCGTTTTTCAAACTTTGAAACACATACAAAATTGAAAATATATATAAAAATTCAAATTAAACGTATATATACCAACGAATTTCTTTACTCGTCACTATATACATACATACATATGGTATATATTACGAGAATATATATTATACCTATATAAATATATATATATATATATATATAAATATACCCAGGTGTTACACGAATTACTTCTCCCTCTTATATCTACATTTATACCATAGATATGTTATATACTTATATACTTATGTATATAAATTCACCGCATATTATATATACATATATACATATATATATATACAGTTACATTTACAATGAAATAATACGAAACGAACGGACAAACTCATACAAATATATGTATGTCTATAGATGTAGGTATATATTCATATATGGCTATATATATACGACTTGTATATTTCTTCACTGCACACCTTGGGAGCTAGCTAGGTATATACCTATGTATACAATATATAATATACCTAGGCACACACGTATTACAATTACAATAATAATAATAATAATAATAACAATCATAATAATAATAGTTACGACTATGACAGTAATGGGTGTACAATGAGGCATGGAATTGTCACAAAGAGTCTTGGTTTAATAGGAGTCTGGTTTCAACCATTGTACCTATAATGCTGTACCGGCTACAGTATATAACACCTTTTTTTCCTCTTTTTTCTCTCTTTTCTTTTCTCTATTCTTTTTTTTTCGTTTCTCTCTCTCTGTATCAGACTAAAAATCTTATACCTTCGCTTCAAATGAACGAAATATTGTTCCATTTATTCTGATTCATAGAATTTTGATATATATATATATATATATATATATATATATATATATATATATATATATATATATATATATATATATATATATATATATATATATATATATATATATATATATATATGTATTAGAATTTTTTTTGTAGAATTAGGATTTTTTCTTAACGATTTTTCACCAGATTCTGAAAATTTCTGCACACATTTTATATTCAGGCTTTGTGTATATCTGTCTGTAGTAGGTATATGGACGTATATAGGTACACATATGTATGTGGAGGAAATAAAAAAAGGCGAGCATATTGTAACCTGAATGACGATGAATAAGAGCTGAGAGTTTCTGGAATAGAGTACCGTCCTCCCTATACCTTCGCCAATATACCTATACCTATAACTTATACCTTCTAGCACCTACTTCGCGAACCTGAGAGTCGAGAGACCCCGAGAGATCCGGGAGAGAGAGTCGAGAGAGCTCTGAGGACCCTTCCCTATTACTGAACATCAAGGGCTTTTCGCCCTTCTCTCTCCTCTCTCTTCTCTCTTCCCTTTAACTTCCATGTCCTTCTCACTCTCTTCCCTGTCCCTGTCCATGTCTCTGTCTCTGTCCTTGTCCGTCCATCCTACCCCTACATAGGCACCTACTCGACAAATCAGTCGGCTTCCACTAATTGCGTTTCCCAAAGGTCCTATTATTGCTGCTGGTGGTGGTGCTGGATGCTGTTGCTGTTGCTGCAGAAAAACTCGACGAGACTTTAGCTATTCGTATAATACGTATATAGATCGGATGTAGTTCGAAAGAAAAATATTTTTTTCGTTTTTCAGAGGTCTTATAGTCTGAAAAGTTACTTTTGGATATGAAAAAAAATAAAAATCCTTTCAATTCGTTTTCCCATTGATTTTAACACGTGAAAAATTTTCTTTCTTTTCGTTTTTTCTCGAATAAAAGTATCGAGGAGTTTTTTTCTCGAATTTTGAAATACGTGTGTTTGTAGGAAATTTAATCCTCTACAAAAAAGCTCTGATACATTTTTTTCGTAAATTCAACGAATGAAAAGTTACAAAGCCTTGAACACGCACACATTGAGCTTTTCTACTCACTTACAGTGTTCAAGGCTTCATAACTTTTCATTCGTTGAATTTACGAAAAAAACACATCAGAGATTTTTTGCAGGGAATTCATTTTTCTATAAAAACATGTATTTCGAAATTTGGAAAAAAAATATCCCAATAATTTTATTCGAGAAAAACGAAAAAAGAAAAAAAATTCTTCCACGTGTTCAATCTTTTTATTGAAACCAAGTAGTCCGAGTCTAGTTTTCGACTTTTTGGACTTGCCTGATTTTCTCACTCTGAAATAACGAGCTTGAAGAATTGAATCTCAATTTTTATCGCGTCTTTATCGTGACTCCAACAAACTGAAAAAATTGTTTTCCTGTATAGAAAATCGTAGCCTTTCAGAATATATTTTTTATTTTTGGATAACTGGTCAAAATGTATCCAAAAAATGAGTTTAATTTTTGTTTTTTCCTACATAAAAACAGACTTTTTCATTTACTTTTCATAAATGTTGAGATTTTTCTCGCGGTAAAAAGCAAAAATACAAAAAAAAAAAAGAAAAGCAGGCAAAGAAAAAATGAATCGACTCACAAAATAGGAAAAAAAAAATTTATCTCGTTCAATTTTTAGACTCCAGACTCTTTATAACTCGCAGACTGCTGTAAAATAAGTCGAACGTCAGTTAAATTACAGAAAATAGAAGGCAATTTAACTATTCTATAATCTACTCGAAGGCGTTCTCTATCTCGAGTATCTCATTACCGAAGAAAATTAACGATTCGTTATATATGTATATTAGACCACTCGGTATAAAACTAAGATCAGCTCTCATAGCCCTCGCGTATATTGAGTCACTCTGGAGATTTGATTCGATTCGAAACGATTTTGACAGTTATTCGATGGAAATAAAATTTTTTCCAACTCGTTTGAGAAGAAAAAATATGAAAAAATTACGAGCTAATTCTCTGCCAGAAAAAAAAAAATTTCAATTTTTTTTTTTTCAAAATTGTTTGAAACAAAATAAAAAAAAACGTCTTTCCGATCAATTTCGTACAAATTTTTTTTTTTTTTTTTTCAAATACTTTTTCAATTTTTGTTCTTCTTATATTTTTAGTTCATTTTTCCTTATTTTTTATTTTTTTTTCTTTTTGATAGGAAAACGACCGCGCGACCCCTGATATCGCCGCGTCTGCAGCCAACGAGGGAAATATACGCAGCTATATACATAGTATATATACCTATATACCTATACATATAAATATATACGTATATATATATATATATATATATATATATATATATATATATATATATATATATAGTGCGTTCCCATGGTTACAACGGTGAAAATCGTACCACCCCCTTTTCAGATAACGTCTCCCTCTCTAACGGTACATAGTACATACTATATACTATACATAGGGGCTGGGGGGAGGGATGACAAAATGGTGCGCCGTACAACAATGCCTTCTATACCCTCTGCTACATCCCCGGGACTGCTGCTACCGCCGTTGTAATTCGCTCAAAGTTACCGAAAATTTATTCCTTTTCGATTAAAACAAAATAGAAAAAATAAAAAATCAAGTAATCGGTGCAACAAATAAAACCAAAAATATTTTTCTCCGATTTTCTATAGTCCAAATTTTTTTATTGGATTGTTTATAATCGATAGTTTCCATTCCTTTTGCATATCTGAAATAAACAGGTAAAAACGAGACGTTTTTTCGTTTTTTTTCAAGTCTTTCAAGACATTTTCAAAATCGTTGTAGAGTATAAAATATAAATTTTCAGAATTTTATTTCGTCTTTTTCAGCCCAAAGACGAATAATTGTGGGAGAAAAAGAAAAAATTGATGAAAATTGAAGGGAAATTGTTTTTTTTTTTATTCTTTTGTAATGAGTCACCCTGTTCCCGAAGGAACACTCTCAAGCACCCGGTGGCGCCCGTATTGACACTATCTAGGATCTAAGATCTCCAGAATCACTGCGGTAACAATTCCTGGGCCTGGTGGCTACACGGAGGGCGGGCGAGTAGACGACGGGACAGGACAGAACAGACCAGAACAGACCAGAACAGATAGACAGACAGACAGACAGACCACGATTTTATGTAATACGGTGGTGGAGACCAGATCCTATCTTAAAACCACTAAACAAACTACTTCCTAGAGGCTTGAGATTATTCAAAGATGGCTGCCTGCTGCTGTTGCTCCTGGGTAAAGACAGACTCATACACTTTCGGTCAAAGTATAATATCTCAACACATACACATCGAGCGATATGATAAAAAGAATTTCGAATCATATTTCGAAAGAATTGTGTTGCACAGTTTTAGTTTTTGCCAATTATCTCGAAAATTATTCACTTTCTGATGAAATTTATCGGAACAAAAATTGTAGGTATCGAAAATCTGCGTCTTTTATCTCTATAAAATTTTTCTGTACGATCGATAACTTCGGAGATATATTGTGATAAAAAGATAAACACTTTTGCAGGCATATTTGTTGATAAACAAAATTGTTGTAGTTTGATTTTAGATGATACCTCGGTAGTCGTTGACTTTTCGAAATAGTGTTCTAGACAAAAGTTGGAGTCATTGAATAGCCGCGTCTTTTATGTCCTCACGATTGTTTCACAGCACAAAGCACTACGGAGATAAATCACGATGTAGTGGAAATTAAACAGGCTTTTGATGGCTTTACTCCAAACCGCATTTAGAATGTCGCATATATCTCCGTATTTGTTGATTTCTCGAAAAACTGTCTCATACAAAAGTTGCAGCACTTGAAAATCCGCGTCTTTTATATCCCTACAATTTTTTCGCAGCATTAAGCACTCCGGAGATATATCACGATATAAAGGAAATGAACTCTTCCTGGCTTCGCCACTCCAAAACGCGTTTAGATTTTCGCAGATATCTCCGTGTTTGTTGATTTCTCGAAAAACTGTTTCAGACGAAAGTTGTAGTGCTAAAAAATCCGCGTCTTTTTTGTCCTTACAATTTTTTCGCAGCGTCAAGCACTTCGGAGATAAGTTAGGATATAGAGACAAGGTTATTCATAGCTCCGCTACTCCAAACCTCGTTTAGCTTAACGCAAATATCTTCGTGTTTATTAGTTTCTCGAAAAACTGTTTCAGACAAGATTTTCAGTGGTTAAAAATCCGCGTCTTTCTTGTCCCCGGCAACGTTTAGCTAGAATCAAGTGTTCGATAGAAAAACGAGGTCGAAGCACGTTCTCTCATTATTTCTAGATCAGGAATACGTGCCAATGCATATCTAGCCTTGCATATATTACATAGAAATAATAAGTACATAGAGACGAATAATATACAATAATATATGTATAAAGAAATAAATGAACGAGGCAGCGGAGGATTACGTCGGTTTTAACGAGCTACGCGACGTTAATTAATTGTCTTATCCCTCCCCGTTCCTCTTTCTCTTTCTATTCATCATAAAGCGACGGGCAGCTGCTGTTGCTGCTGCTGCTGCTGCTAATTCAAGCCGCTAGCTGTCAAATGATTAATTCAAATATCGCGAAGGTGTCGCCGAGTCAACGGGACGCGAAATTCAACAGAATTACGCAAAACTGAACGATGAAAGATGATGACTCAACTCGCGATATTATCTAACTCGTCACTTTATTTTTTTTCTTTAACTTATTGTCAAACCGTTTGTTTCAATTATTTCAGTGACCAAATTTCCATTTGTTTTTTAAGTGACTCAAAATTTAAATTCGATCAATCGGAGAGATTTTTAAGCTACTTTTCAGACCAATTACGAGATTCTGAGTTAATCGAAATGAGTTACAACAAGTTTGAGGCGATATTTGATGACTCGGAGAAAATTTTTCAGCCACTTTTGTAACGAGTTGCGAGATTTTGAATGACTTAAAACGAGTTACAATTAGGTTTAAAAGGATATTTAATAACTTGGAGAGATTTATAGTGACTCTAGCGAGTTTTAACGTCTTGAAATAAATATCAGCAAATTTTTAGACGATATTCGATGGTATGAAATTACTTTTATTGGTTTTCTCTGTGACTTACGCGATATTCAATGATTCAAAATGAATAAAAGTGACTTTCAGACAAGATTCGATGACTTGGAATGATTTATAGCAACTTTCGTGCGAGTTCCAACAACTTAAAATGAATAACAGTAATACTTTTAGACGATATCCGATGACTTGGAGAGATTTACAGCGCCTTTCGAGACAACTTATGCGAGTTTGAATGACTCAAAATGAATTAAAGTGACTTACAGACAAGATTCAATGACTTAGAAAGATTTCGATTGACGTTCAGGATCAGTTGCGCAATTTTCAATTACTGAAAATTGATAAAAGTGTCTTACAGAGAAAATCCGACGACATAAAGGGATTTTCGTTATAACTTATGCGATTTTACGGAAGAAAAAACGTCGTTGATAATTATTTGACTGTCCAATTTTTCATTTCATATGAAATTTCAAACATCGCGTTTCAAATATATCTCTCTCTCTCTCTCTCGTGCACACATAAAGGAACATATGTACATTAACAGAACGTTCTCTAACGAGTACATATACGTACATATAACTATCGGTTGATTATGTATCACGTACCATACGTATGTACATACGTATATACCTATATACATACTTACTATTGCCATACCACATATGTATATATCAATACGTATATATATAAATCTATATATTATACAAATTTACTATATATGTATATATGTATATATATATATATATATATATATATATATATATATATATATATATATATATATATATATATATATATATATATATATATATATATATATATATATATATATATATATATATATATACAAAAGTGAGTAAAAAAGGCGAAAAAAATCCCCCAAAAAAATAAAAAAATAAAAAAGAGGATGAGAAGCACAGAAATATCGAGGTATAGTGTGAGTACAGTGACAGATACGTATATACGTAGTACATACTTCATCCAAAATACATATACATAGGTACAGTAGAGGCGTCGAAACCCGCGGGGAATGAAAAAGGCGAACAATTGAGCGACGCGACGCTGTATAACGCTATACGCTATAACGCGACGCCCGAAGGTCCCCATCCGTCCATCCGCGAGTATATATCCCCCTCCCTCCCTCCCTCCCTCTCGCCCATTTACCAACCTCCTGAACCCCCCATAGCGCTTGGGCTTGCTTTATATACACTACCCCGGCCATCGTCTAGGGTTACAAAATGAGAGGGGAATATTAAGTCGCGAGGATAACAAAATGGCCGCCGTAAAGCCCCGACTATATGTATACATAGTATATATATATATAAATATATATATGTATATATATACTGTACCGGGATTTTAGACTAAAGAACTGAAAGAAAAGAGAATAAAACAAAAAAACGGGAGGGAAAGAGAGAGAAAAGATATAAAAAAAAATACTACATAGTTCTATATACAGATATATATATACATATATGTATGTATACGCTATACATGGTACGTGACCAGGGATCGAAATTCAACATCGTGGAAAAGCTACGGTTAGGGTTAGTGTTAGGGTTTCGTGACTGCGGGGAGTTGTGGAGTTCTGTCTCTGTCTCTTCCTCCCCGTCCCCCTCCGGGATCGGGATTCGAATGAACCACGAGTCGACTCGTCTCGGATGGAAGATAAATGAGAAGGTTGGTGGGTAGACATGCGCGTGACTAACCAACGCGCTCTCTGTACGTAGGTATGGGTATTTTGTATAGGTAGGTAGGTATGTTACCTTAACCTATAACGCGTATGGACCAGGATCCTCCTACCTACCCACCTTATACCTACCTACCTTCCGAACCCCTACCAAAACCGTTGCCAATGAATATCGGTACGGATAGAAGATAGATAGAGATAGATGAACCCGGGGGGATGGATGCTACGGTCGAACTGTTTCCCTGACTCCGCCCGCTATATATAGAAGCGACGACCCACCACCAACGGAACATCACCGACACGAGCTCTAGGTTTTGTTTCGTTGCCCTTGTGAGTCTTGACGAAATTTAAGACTCGGTTGATACCAAAACATCTGCATCTCCGGGATAACGAAAATTCATGCGGGGATTCTGGGAAAGATAGATTCGCAGAACTTGAGGGGAGCGGTACAGCTTGGTTTGGGAAATTTGTAGTACTCCAAAATTTATTTATCTGTCAACCAAAGTTTATTTCACATCGAAAAAGAGTTTTCTTTGAAAAACTTTGTCGGAAGGTTTCAGGCACATCGTTGGTCCAATTCAAACTCTCAAGGTCTTGCTTTCTTCAGACAGAAATTCTACATCGTATGAACGTAGGGATCGGTAAAAAAAAATTCATGTGAAAGGTTACGGTCAATTATCCAAAATTTCCAATATTTAGGCCACTAATTTGCAAATAACTTGGCCAACGCGAAATTGTAAAGAAAATTCCCTCGTTCACACGATGAGGATTTCTTTTCTGAACAAAATGAGCCCTCAACGACCTTAATCGGAACAACGATGTGCCTAAAACCTTACGACAAAGGTTTTTAAAGAAAATTTTTTTTTGGATGTGAAATAAACTTTGGCTGATACATAAATGCATTTTGGAGTAGTCCGAATTTCCAAAACCAAGCTGTACTGGTTCCCTTAAGGAAAAAAAAAGAAAAAGGCAATTTTGGGGATTTTTTTGATGAGGTATTATCGGAGTTACCGAGTCGGGATCCTGATGTAATTGATAAACGTATATTTTGGAGAACTTTAGTCACTTTTTGCTATCGAATAATTTGAGATATGGCCGCGTACGTGAGGAGGCAGTCTTTTGAAAAATCCTGAGCGAAACATCAACCGAAATAAATAAAATAAAAAATCAAATAGATTGTCAAATTAGATATTCAAATCTTCGTCGTGTCGTAAACGATTTTGAAAACTAGTGATTTTTTTTTTTTTTTAAATGCCGGGTATTTTTAATTTATTGAGATCCAAAATAAAATACAATATTATTTTTTAGATATTTTAGTATCCGTTCCGATAATCTATACTCGATTTTTATATGATGTCTTCTGCACTGCGCCATATCTCCGCCGTTTAACGAATTTTCTAGATAAGAAAAAGAGAAGAAAAAAAATGGCGAAAATTTTCCGAAAGTGTAAGTTTTCAACTACAACAAACCCCGATCCGATAACTTCGATAGTTTCCCAGAAAAACCCCTCCCACCCTGAAAATTAGATTTTTTTCTAACCCGTCTCTGTCACCCTGGGTCGAATTAACCTGGCGCCCAACTCAGGAATCACGTATCCATCGTTACTTGCCCCTACCATGAAGATTTTTTTTTTCTGGCGTATTATTATTTGATTTCTTATACAACAACTGTTGCTATATGTATATTTGACAATTTTCAAAATATGTTAGATAATTTTTTGCAATCATTTGAAAATCAGTTGGGTACCAAATTTGACCCGATGTGAGAATTGCGTAACTTTTCGTAAGTGTGACAACGAAAAGCAAATATACAGCAAAGTGTCGAAGTTATGGATTTGATTTTTTAACCTCCTGGAGTCGTGCGATTAGGCCAAAAATTGGATTTTATCATAATTTGTGTATTTTATTATCCTCTGTGAATTAATATCGGGTAGCGTGGCCGAGCGGTCTAAGGCGCTGGTTTAAGGCACCAGTCTCCTCGGAGGCGTGGGTTCGAATCCCACCGCTGCCAGTTGATTTTTTTATTCAATTTGATTTATTTATTTATTTTTTGATAATTTACAACAAGAAAATCGAAATGAAAACAAAGAATTCAAGAAAACAAACGAAAAGAAAGGAGAAAAAAAAATCACGAATGATGTAGAGATGGAAATAAACAAAAAAAAATCTGGTTTTTTGGTCCAGAGAAACGTTGCCGGTCAATTAAATTGAATAAATAAATAAATAAATTATAACAGAGAGACGAGAATTTTTTTTCTATCTTCGTTTTTTCCTTTTCGTAAAATCCAGGTATAAATTATTACCAAACATAGGTCACGTAGGTATAATAATGATGATAATAACGAAACATATATATCAACTTTCAAAAACCATCGCGACTATCCCGAGGGCGCCAGCTGCTTGTTCGCTCATTTATCACTGTCACGTCGATAATAGAGGATTATATTCTTATCGAATTGAAAAATTTGAACGGGTAAAAAATGAAATGAATAAATAAAACAATTTAGTAAAAAAAAAAAAAAAAAAGAATCTGGAACACGTGTTCCCGCTAAAAAATTGTTTTCTGTGCTGGAACCGATTCAGAGGTGGACTTTGAAAATTCAAAATATGATCACCCTTTTAAGAACCATCACTAATACACATATTCCTATGTACGTATATGAAATCCAAACGGTATTTTCTACATTCTGATTGTTCGAATTTTTGTAATTCTATTAATTTTTTGTGTGTACAAAAAATCCCGATAACTTTTATATTTTTTTTTTTTTTTTTTTTTTTTTCGGGATACAAAGTTCATCTATTGGACGGCTATACACAGTCATCCTTCGAGTAATAATTCATACCTCATATTTCCTACTACACATCAGCCCATAGAGATAAGAAAATTTTCTGAATCTCAACTCCTTTTCCAACTTCTATACGATATCTATTCGTTTGTATACACGTATACATACCTATAAATATATCTCTATATATATCTATATATATACTTGTGTAAATAGATAAAAATCGACGAAGAACACCGCACGGACTATAGATAAGAATTATCACACGTTAGTTTTCAACACGGTTATACGTACAAACAGATAATTGTCATAATACGTTAATAGAACGAAATTACGTGTTAAAATCATTGAAACTAAGAATGACGTGCTCTTCGTAACGTTATATACATAATATATGCCTGTATAGTATGTATATACATACAAGCGTATGTGTGTCTAATAAATTACGGTGTAGTGAAGAAAAAAATTAAAAAAAAAAAAAAATGAAAAGATCCGAGTGACTCGTGTGTTAATTAAGTTTGAATAAATAAATAAATAAATAATGAGATAGAAATCTCAAGAATTTCGCATTTGATCATTTGGATAACGACAAACAAAAGAAAAAAGTAGAGGAAATATTAGAAAATAAAAAAGTAGATTAAATAAATAAGTTATAAGTAGTATCGAATTAATTCGATCGGTTAATAAATTGATTAATTAATAAATTTCACATCTTTCGGATTACCGTAAGAGTAAAATAGAAAGAGTTGAAAAAAAAAACTGTTTTACCGACACGATCGATAAATCAGATGGTAAATTAGTACGCTATGTTACCTAGAGAGACAAATTATAGGAGAATAGATATACATGCGACTGCGTTTGTGTGTGAAATTGAGTCACACCAGCTGTTCCCCCAAGAAGCAGAAGGGGGATTTGTAAGAAATTCAGTGAGCAAGCGGGTGAGTGAGTGAGTGAGTTAAGTTCTCGAAGCACGTTTACATTTCCTGTTTTTTTTTTTTTTGTTTTTTTTTTTTTTAATTCATTCATTTTAGTGTTTAATAAATGATGAATATTAAATCGAGTGAATGAAATTTGTAATGACCAAGTGAGGGAGGATAAACACGAAATCCACAAAAATAAGAAATAAAAAATAAAAAAATCAAGGAACGAGAAATTTGTAGTTTTTGTTGTAATTTTTTTTTTTTCTCTCATCGTTCCTTCGACGAAAATGATGGAGGATCTTAAAATCGTACAGATATCGTTATGGGAAACTATTAAACTCCATTTTCTATCGTTCGTATTCGGTGTTTATTTGATAACTAAAAGATTCATTAAATGGGCATGGAATCCAAAACAATTTTTCGTTATACTAGAAAGAGACAATCCACCGTTGTGTCTAGTCGATAATAGTCTTGGGAAACACTCCTACGTTAAACTCAAGGTTCGTAATATTTCGACATACACATATATTCTTATTATATTTTATATATTTCATATATTTCATATATATTTAAACGTTTCCTTAAAATAAACAATTATTATTATTATTGTGCTGTTTCACGTTCTAATTACATTTCTCATATATTGTACATATATGTATATTATATATATAAATATATGTATATCTATATCTATATAAATAATTAACAAAATAAGTAATAATAAATGAGCCAATATTATAAGAGTTATAACCCGTACTCGTATATGTATACATATTATGTAGAGATAAAAATCTATACGCAAATATTTATACATATTTACATATGTATATATCTAAGAAACAATTTACTCTCGTATAGTTATCTTGTATGTATTTGGTGAGTTAGCGAGCATCTCTAATATGATTATATGTACGTACATGAATACATATGTATGTATATACGCATGTACACGAGTATTATTATATTATTGAAGCATAGCGCGTACAGTTTTGCCTGACCTTTGATAAGATACGAAAATATATATATGTATACATATATAATATATGTATATATATTGTATATAATATTTAGTATTTACTTTTGTATATACTTAATATTATATATGTACATATATTATTGTAATTATTGTTATTATTATTATACGCATTCGTGAATAATAATAATAATAATAATAATAATAATATGGAGAAGAAGAGAAGCAGCAAATTACTTAAATACACAATATAAACTCGAGTCACACGATGTTTGATAAATATAAATATATAAATGTACTTTAATATACGGGGTGATATGAAAATTGAATATGATATGAAAATGATATCCTATATAGTTGCAATTTTTTGTTTGTTTTTTTTTTCGTTTTGTTATTCGATTTTTGATCCTCCGTTGATCTTTTTCTCTTTTCTCGTATTGCAGTTTCAGTTTTTCCTTTTTTTTTTAGTTTTTCTTTTTTCTTAAATCTTGTTTCTATACAGTTTTAACTGATTTTGTTTTTATTTTATTTTATTTTATTTTTCTCTTTCTCTCTACAGGGTGTTAAATTCCACTACGTCGAGGCTGGCGATAAAGACAAACCTCTTATTCTACTACTACACGGATTTCCAGACTGTTGGCTATCATGGAGAGAACAAATTCCAACCCTTTCCGAACACTACAGGTAAATAGAAGAAAATGGCAAGAAAAAACATAAAAAATGAAATAAAGTAAAGTAAAGAAACGAAAAAAAAAAAAACGATGAAATAGAATTTTGTAAGTTTTTTTTTTTTTTGTCTGGTCAACATTTTCTTTTCAAAATTCTTCAAATTCAAATTTTGTTCGTAATTTTTGTTCCAATTTTTTTTTTTTTGATCAATTCAATTTCAAAAGAATTCAATGAAAAAATTTCCTGCAACAATATTTTCCGACCAATATTCATTTTTATTTTCTTCAATATTTTTGTATCTTCAAAGAAAAAACGAAAGACAATTGAGAAACTAAAATCTTTAATTTATATTTTTTTTCTAAGTACATTTTCCTATTTTTGAATTTTCTTTTTTTTTTACAGAGTCGTAGCTTTGGACCTGAAGGGTTTCGGGGACAGCGACAAACCGACAAATCGAAGATCGTACAAAATCGAAACTCTCATCGACGAATTGAAACAGTTCATACTCGCTCTGGGTGTTAAAAATTGTACAATTATCGGTCACGATTTAGGGGCACTTCTGGGATGGTACATGGTATCACTTCACGAGGAATTTGTTTACAAATTCGTTGCCATATCGGGACCTCATCCGAATTTTTATTGGCAATCGTACGCCGACGAGACCGTATTCAATGACAAGTATTTATTTATTTACTTCTTATTTATTCATTATTTCGAAGAAACGAGAATGAATATATTCCAAAAAATATATGTAAAACAAAAAAAAACAGAATCAAGTCAAAAAGAAACAGAAAATCTCTCATTTCACTTTAGAAAACGTGTAAAAATAATTAAAATCAAGATATAGACCAGAAAATTTCTTATTTTTGTGTAAACAAAAAAAAAAGACTATCAATAAATCATCCGAAAACCAAAAAAAAAAAAAAATACGATAAGAACGAAAAATTAATTTTATTTTTTTGTTTTTTTGAATTTTGTTATATTGTGTTCTGTATTTAATTTTGCAGATGGATACACTTCAGTCAGTTGCCATTTTTGCCCGAAATAGACGCCATGAAGGAAGATATATCGATAATAAACGACACGTATAAACATTTGCAAATCAATCAGACCGATAATGAAAAGAATTACGTCGAGGCGTATAAATATACGTTCAGCAGAAAAGGTGAATATTATTGTTACACAAACAAAAGAGAACGAAAAAAAAATCAATTACATCAATTTACGTAGAAACTTTGAAACAAAATCAAAAAGTAAAAAAACAATATATTAAGGAATTTTTCAGGTTTATTTTTTCCTTTATTTCTCCATTTGATCTTCCAGATCGAATTTTCGATTTCGAATCGAATAAATTCATCAAAAATATTTCTCGAATAGAATAAACAAAAAAAAAAAAGAAATAGTTTTCAAATAAAATTCCTTAATTGAACAGACAAAAAAAAAATGAAAATATGTATAAATAAAATCGTTTTATTCAAAAAACAAGATTTCCGATTTTCTTTCTGATTTATTTTAAGTTTTAGAAATTTTTGTAAATCTGTTTATTAATTTTTTTTTTTTTTCTATTTAATATTCGCAGAGGATTGGACAGGGGCGATAAATTATTATCGAAGTTTGCCATTCGCCAGGATAAATCCAAAATCATCGGATCAAATATTGACACGAACGTTACTGATCGTCGGTAACGAGGATGCCAAAGTATCTTTGGAAACTGTCGTAAGGAGTACGGAATATTGCGAAAAATTTAACGTCAAAGTAATCACCGGTACCCAACATTTTCCACATCAGGAGAAACCGGACTCCGTTAACGAGACGATATTGAAATTTTTAATCGGTAAGTGAGAGGCAAAAAAAAAAAAAAAATTTTATTTAATTACACAAATTTTTCAATTTTTTTTTTTTATCGTAATACTTTCGACGTTTCGATCAAACTTTTTTGTCAATTTTTCATTTGGAAATTTGTTTATTATTCTTTTATTTATTAATTTTTTCCAGGACCGCAATCGAACGTCGAAAAATCGCCCGGTAAGGGTATCGTGTCTTCTTGGTTCGGTTCGATTTCGAGTACGGTAAAATACGGAAATCAGATGATAGACGCTGTTCACAAGAAGACAAACGGAATGGTCAACGGTTTGCCGAGCAAAATGCTTTACATGGGAAAAACTCCGGCGTGATGATAATAATTTTGAGATTTTTTTTTTTGTTTTCGGTTTTTATTTAATTAGTTTTTTTTTGTTTGTCCATAGAAATTTTTAATTTTGTTGGTTTTTAATTTTTGCTGTTTTGTCTATAATTGTTTCGTTTCGTTTTTCGAACGGTTAAATCTTGTCCAAACTAAAAAAACAAAAAAAATTATACATATAGGTATATATAAAATAGAAATAAAATTTCTCTTCTAGTCCGTAGTCAGCTCCGATAATATAAATCAATACAAATGATGAATTAATTAGTTGATCAATTAGTTAGTTAATTAGTTGAATAATTTTATTATTGTAAATTTTTTTTTCTTTCTCCGTAAGATTTGTTAAGAAAATTGATATAAGATAATTTGTATGAAAATGTAAAAAAAAAAATATAATATCGGATCAAAAATCGCACAGGCAAAAAAAAAAAAGATCCATATATGGGAGCATCAAAATTAGATAATATTAATATACATATGGGGCTGTCCACGTCAAAACGACACGGCTCCGGACCTCAAAGTTTTCGATTTCATTTTTGATTTCATATGTTATCATTCTATGTCTGGAGAAGCTGTCAATTTTTTTTTGAATTTTTTCAGTCAACCCTTTCGGAGCTATGAATTTTTTCATCCTCAAAAAAAGGACCTTTTCTAAAATTCTGAAAAAAATCACAAAAATTCTGTTGCTAATGTAGGACAACCTCCCACTTTCAGAAACGTGGGCAGAATTTTTGTTATATTTTTTTTCTTCATTTTTCAAAAATTTTATTTTTTTAAGATGCTTCATAAATGACTTTCATAAAATCACCTACTCACCTTCTTACCAACAACACAATATAAGATCAAGAACTCCAAAAAATCTGAGTGGTGTAGGTTTGAAAGATTTTTGGTAGGATGAAAGTCATTGGTGAAGCATTTTTTCGAATAAATTTTAGAAAAATTGAAAAAAAAAAATGTAAGAAAAATTCTGCCCACGTTTCTGAAAGTGGGAGGTCGTTCTACATTAGCAACAGAATTTTTGTGATTTTTTTCAGAATTTTAAAAAAGGTACTTTTTTTAAGAATGAAAAAATTCATAGCTCCGAAAGGGTTGACTGAAAAAATTCAAAAAAAATTTGACAGCTTCTCCAGACATAGAATGATAACATATGAAATCAAAAATGAAATCGAAAACTTTGAGGTCCGGAGCCGTGTCGTTTTGACGCGAACAGCCCCATATACCTATATACCTATATACAATAATAGATACCTTCTACGATCTGTTAATTAATTTATGTATACAATAATTTAGCTATAAATTCTATACGAATATATATTTTCAATAATTAATTAATTTTTAGTTCTTGAAGTTTAAAATAAAAAAGTATATTATACAGAGATACCTACACGTGAGGATAAATAAATATAAATTATTCTTGATATACAATACGTACGATCATTATTATTATTATTATTATTATTATTATTATTATTATTATTGTCGTCATTGTCATGATTATTATTCTTATTATCATTATTATCATCGTTAGAAATTATATTTGAGATTATTATGAACAACCATACCGATACGACAATAAAAATAATATTATTAATAATAAATGAAAATTAAAAACGTACATGGAAAGGGAAGTAGGGAAGGGTAAGAAATAAATAATATTAAGTAAAATGATAATTGAAAACGTTTCTTTAATTAATTATTTTGTATTTTACTACGTTTATATTATTCTTATTATTCTTATTATTATTATATTATATAAAAGTATATAATATGGTATATGGTATAAAATGTATACACACATATCTGTAAATATTAAAAAAAAAAAAAAAAGTAAGAAAAAACAAAGATTGCTCAAAATAAAAAATGCTACAAATTTACATAATTTACTTATATATATATATATTATATTATATTATATATATATATATATATATATATATAATATATAATATATGTATAAATATCGTCACATGTAACATCTTTAACAAATATTATATACATTACAACTTTTCTTATTTATTTGGTTTAGTTGCAATTCCTTTTTTTGTTTTTCTTTTCGTTTTTGTAATCGTTTTCTTTATAATCATTTTTTTATTCGTTTATTTATTCATTTTTTAACTTTTTTTTTAAACAAAATTGCCAAAAAAAAAAACAACAAAAAACTTAACAACGATCACGCGTTACAAAGATATAATATTCGTTTATATATATGTACATAACATAATCGATGTAACAATTGGAATTATAATCAATTATTGTGACGTAAATAAAAATTAAAAATAATAAAAATATAAAAAAAAAAAAGAACCTGAAATTCTAAATCTAAAAAAAAAAAAACAGAATTAAAATACAGATGAGAATACTATACATTCCATCGCATATACTGTCAGGTTAAGTACTTTCGGCCGTGCGAAGATTGTCTAATTATTTCCCTCCTCAGGTCGTCTCTCTCTGAAAAACGTCTAAACACGTAAATTAATTCAACTTGAAGCATAAAAAAAATTTTAAAACAAGCAGCATAAAAGAACAAACTTTTCTTTTTTTTTTTTTTCTTTTTTTCTATATATTCGTTTTCAAATTTCAATCTCAATCGATATATAAAAAAAAAAAAAAAAACTCATCTAAACGAGACTTACTTTCCAAAATTTTCACCGTCTTCTATGGTCTCGGGTAAATCGCAGTCCATCGTCTCAGGCAGTAATAAACATAGTCCGGCACCGATCAACGGTCCGATACAAAATATGAAAGCCGGTAGCCAGGGCTTGACAGTTGCCTGAAAAAAATAAAAATAAATAAATAAATAAATAAAAATTTGGGAAATTGTTAATTTCCAATTTTTTTGATTTATTTTTTAACTTTTTTTTATATACTTACCGAACTGACTATGAACGGCGCTACCATACTTCCCATCCTTGCGCAAAGGCTCGCTAAACCGAGACCAACGTTTCTAACGACGGTTGGAAATGCTTCGGTACTGTAAAGGTAAACCGTTGGAAAACTTATCGACATACCGACCAATCCCAACGTGGCGAGACATATTTTGGCGATTGAATTATCAATCACCGATGTCAATAGCAACAGACTTATGCCCGATAATAAATTACCACCGATTAATATCTTCAGACGAGACACCCTCGATATTAAGAATAGTACCAGTACTGTTCCGGGCAATTCCATAGCCGCTGAAAATATTTATATACATAGGTATATGTATATATATGAGGTATTCCACGCCGTTTCGAGCGGTCGAAAAGTTGATAGATCCCAAAGAAATCATAATTTTGTCTTATCACACAAATATATCGAAACAATTTATGTGAATTTTTTCAGAATTTTTGGATCACATTTTTTTGAGTCTTTGCAAATTCAAATTCCTTTCTACGAACCTCCGTATGTCGATCGTACAAGTGAATTTATAAGGCAAAAAAGTTGCAGTTTTGAATCAGCTTTCTGAAAAAAAATTTTTGGGAATTTCTCGAATCGCAAAAATACCAATTTTTATGAAAAATACACAAAAATACCTTTTTTCAACCAATACGTCACTTTTGATTTGCTTCAAAAATTTATGGAAAATACTCTCGAGTGTTCACAGCAACCATATATTTGTTTTAAGATGGTTGGCTCAATCGTTTGGAAGCTATGCTTGATTAATTCTTTTTTTTTTTTTCTCGAAAAATATGAAGATTCAAAGAATTAATAAAGCGTAGCTTCCAAACGATTGAGCCAACCATCTTAAAACAAATATATGGTTGCTGCAAACACTCGAGAGTATTTTCTGTAAATTTTTGAAGCAAATCAAAAGTGACGTATTGGTTGAAAAAAAGTATTTTTGTGTATTTTTCATAAAAATTGGTATTTTTGGGATTCGAGAAATTCCCAAAAAATTTTTTTCAGAAAGTTGTTTCCAAACCTGCAACTTTTTTGTCTTGTAAATTTTCTTGTACGATTGACATCCGGAGGTTCGTAGAAGGAAATTGGAATTTGGAAAAACTCAAAAAATGTGATCCAAAAATTCTGAAAAAATTTACATAAATTCTTTCGATATATTTGTGTGATACGACAAAATTATGTTTTTTTTGGGATTGGTCAACTTTTCGACCGTTCGAAACGGCGTGGAATACCTCATATATTTTTTATTTTTTTTTTTGCAAAAAGGAAGAAGATAAATTTTTCTCTTATGTTACTTTTTCCCGAAAGTTAGTAAAATCGGAGGAAAGAAAGAAAAAAAGATATATATATATATTTCTCACTCGATGCGGCAACGTTGAGGAAAATATTTCCGTTCAGTGTTCCAACGTAATGAGTTATTCCGAAGAAGCATATTCCGCACGTGAGCCAGTTAACGCAAATGCACAATGTCTTTGTCCTGAGATTCGGTGTTCTGAACAAATGTGTTATGTTGTATTTTTTTATCGGTTCTTTGAGTTCCCGATTAGCCAATAAAACTTCTTGGGCGTCCATGGCGTCTCTTACTTTATCGATACTTATTTTATTGCGATTCGCAGCTTCCAACAAAATTTCTTCGGCCTTGAAAATTTTACCAACGGCCAATAGCCATCTAGGCGATTCCGGGATTATCCTAAATAAAGAAAATAAAGAAAAAAAGAGAAAAATAAAAATCTTTAATTCAAGGAAAATTATTATTCAGTTTAGTTCGTGTTCCTAAATTTTATATTCGATGATCAGAGAGATTCCTCTATTTTTTTTCCCCCCTCTTTTTTCTTGTTAATTATAATAAGTGATTATATCACTAAGTCTGCACGAGTGCCAATTATCTAATTATCATCGTTACATAAATGTACTTGGTTATCCCCAATTTATAAATTGTTACATAACAATTATGTGTATATAAACAAAATTTATTTATCTATTATTTATTTTTTTTTATCTATACTGACAAATTAACGATTTCGACGTATGTAATTATACAAAATATTATCGCGAGTACGTGATATTATATAATGTGAAAAATTGATGATTTGAGAAATTTTTTAAAAAATAAAAATTTGTAAATTCCAGCTGTTCGAATTTGATATTAATTTTTTTATTCGATTTTTTTTTTTCTTTTTTTACGATCTTATTAGAATAACTCGTTTTTATTTCAATGATTAAATATATATACGAAATTTTGTTGAATTTTTTTTTCATTGCATCAAAATTATATGAAATCTATTAAATTCTGTGCAAAAAATCGCATAAAAATATTTTAAAAGAAATTGCCACAAATCAAAAAAATCAATAAATAAATAAATAACGATACGCTACGTGAAAATTGCGGTCTCAAATTTTTTTACGAAATAATTTATGACTCAAATTTTATACTCGTATTATAATTATTTTGAATATTTTATAACAGAAAATTGCAGAGTTTGATAGAATTTCGGCGAAGAAAATGAGTAAACGCGATGACTGGGCTACTAATTCATTAAATGAATATGTACATACATATTATATATTATTTAGTAAATATATTTATACCGCTGAACTCGGACATATAAACCGCGAGATAACGTTCGCTCTAAACCTTTTATTATTATATCACTGTAGTCTAAATAAATAATAAATATATACATAGATTAGGGTAAATATATGTGTATATATATATATGGGGCATTCCACGTCAACTCGACCTGGATTTGAACCTTGACCTCTCGGATTGGGCCCACGATTTTTTATATTATTGTTCTCACTTTGAAAGGCACTCAGTTTTTTTTCAGATTTTTTGAAATCGATTTGAATTTTCTACAATTTTTAAAATCGACCATATTGATCGACACAATTTAAAAATCTGAAAAAATTCTGAAAAATCGTGTGTCAGGTATCAAAATTTTGAAGCTTAGAGCCGGAGTGGGGAGATTTTTCCTTCTTACCGTTTTCAAGCTTTTTCCAACAAAAAAACCATAAAAAATTAGAAACAGGAGTTATTTTACTATGGATGGTCGCTGAAACATTTTCATATGTTACACCGGATTTTTTTTAATTTTTTCAGATTTTCCGCAAATTTTTATTTTTTTTATTTTTTCGAAAAAATCTCTTGGGAAAAATCTGGAAAAATTTTCAAGAATCCCGTGTAACATATGAAAATGTTTCAGCGACCATCCATAGTAAAATAACTCCCGCTTCTAATTTTTTTATTGTTTGTTTTTCGGAAAAAGATTGAAAATAATAAGAAGGAAAAATCTCCCCACTCCGGCTTTAAGCTTCAAAATTTTGATATCTGACACACGATTTTTCAGAATTTTTTCAGATTTTTAAAATGTGTCGATCAATATGGTCGTTTTCAAAAATCGTAGAAAATTCAAATCAATTTGAAAAAATCTGAAATAAAAACTGAGTGCCTTTCAAAGTGAGAACAATCACACAAAAAATCGCGGGCCCAATCCGAGAGGTCAAGGGTAAAAACCAGGTCTAGTTGACGTGGAATGCCCCATATATACGTGTACTTTACATGGGATATTCCAAGCTGTATAAGCCACTGCAAGAACCACAGAAAACAGAAGGAAAAAAAAAGAAAATTGTTTTAATTGTGGTTCAAAAATTGTTTTGTGTGATATTTTTTTGTTAAATTAGGAAAACAAAAATAATCGCGGTTTTGGAAATTGGTCGAATAATTAATAAGTTAGAAAAAAATTATATTAAAAATCCAATGTATGTAATATATACTGAAATATGAAAAATATATTTCTACCAAAAATAGTTTTTTTTTTTTTTATATATAATTTATGATGTCTTTAATATTTTCGTTATTTTTCTCATTTTTATGCGGCTGTTTTTTTTTTGTTTTCCGTATTAAAAAAAAATATATATACCTATATTTTTATCACTCACCAGTAATAAACCAACAATAATATCGATGGTACGGAAATTGCGAGTTGATATTCGGTCCAAGTTCGGGTCAAATACGATATCAACGCACTAATCATATGACCTATAATAAATGGTACGTGGAATAGAACCGAACATATTGGCCTCCATTTAACTCCCACGATTTCCATTACTGTTGGGAAATTTTTATTTTTTTTATTTATATTTTTAATAACAATTGTTATATCAAATTTCGAATTTTTTGCGCATATATATTTATTACAATTTTGGATCATTTTTTTCTGCTTTTATTTTTCACTGTTTTTTTTTCTCTATTAATTTCAAGATCGAGAGAAAAATTTATCGCATTATCGACTGAATTCTAAAATCGAACCAGAAATCTTATTATTTTATTATTTTATTGTTTTTGATTTATTTTATACTCACTCAGTACAAAACTGATCAGCATTGTTCCTCCGGTAGCGACAGCGGTGATAAATTTAAGTATTATAAATAATTCATACCACGGTGCAAAAACGCTCAACAATCCGCTAAAGGATTGAATTAGCACAGCCATAACCAGGGGAGTTTTTCTTCCTATTCTAAATATAATTATATATGAATAAACGAATCGTAAATTAGAGATAAAAAAAAATTAACAGATTAATGATGAATAATTGTTGCAATTTTTTTTTCGTGGATTGCATTTTGGATTTTTTTTTGGATTGCAATTTAACGGAAAGAAGAAATAAAAAAAATAAATAGAAAAAAAAAAAAACGAGCGTCGGTATACGTATACAAATAACTTTCTATAAAAATCCCAAAAAATCGTATATAGGTATACATATAATTGAAAATAAAAACTGTAAAATAAAAATATATATATATATAAAATAAAAATAATAATGATAACCAAAAAAAAAGAAATTTAGTTTGTGTTAGACGGTTTCATTTTTTTTATTTTTTGTTTTTCTTCCTCTAGTTGTCGTTTTGTCTTTTGTTTTATTCCACTTTTTGAAATGATATAATAAATTGATATACAAAAGTCGAAATCAGCATGATGACGATTAATTATTAATATTCAGAAAAATGAATGACGTACGTCTTACTTCCTTCCTTTCTTTCTTTCTTTCTTTCTTTCTTTCTTTCTTTCTTTCCTTCTTCCTTTCTTTATATGATAAGGCAAATTAAAAGAAAAAAATAAATAAATCAATGAATTATGAAAACGTTTTTTGTCTTTCTTTATATACGTCAAATTGGGATGTTTAAGTTTTTATTTTTTTGCTCTCAAATTTTTAATAATAATAATAATAATAATAATAATAATAATTATACCTATCGGCTATCATTCCGAATATCATATTGCCAACAAGTATACCGAACATTGTAACAGACTGAAGAACATTTGCGAGTTGTTCCCTGTCGCAAACCAAATTCCACTGCGAATGAAAATTGTATATATAATATGCGTATATAACGAAGAAAAATTTTGTAAAAGAAAATAAAAAAAAAAAAAAAAAACAATAAAGAAGAAAGAAAAGTGGTTTCTCTGTTAAATTACCTCAGTCACAACGGATGTGAGAAATACTGATTTGTCGTAATCGAAACCAGTGCATTTCTCAGTTTTTCCATGATTTATAATTTCGCATTTCATTGACGTATCGGAACCGTGAATATCGTCACTCTTCGGGTATGAACAATTGAAATTAGCATGAGGAGCTAAAAAAACTATCCCAAGCTGGTGCCAAGCTACTGGAAATTTGACTAACGAAAGAGATACGACAATCAAAAGATGCCAAGGTCCGAAATCTCCCATCGCTTCCTGCACCAGGTCCGCCCCGCCACTCCCATCTGAATGAAAAGAAACAAAAAACCAAAAACCAAAAAAAAAATCATCAATATTGAGAAATTTGAAAAATAAAAAAAAAACAACCAAAAAGAATTTTTGAACGAGAAAAAGAAGAACTACTGAGAAAATAAAAAAAAAATGAAACGGGAACTTCCTTTTCAGACAAAAGAGAAATACGTAATTGTTGAAAAATTTCAAGGACTTTGTTCGAGTCGTATGTCTGAATGAAAAAACCAACAAACAAAAAAAAAATCAATTTAACCAAAAAACCATCAATTTCAAGAAAAATTTGATGAAAAAAATTTGGGAAAAAAAAATTTTCTGAAAGAAGAAAAAAAATAAAAAAAAAAAAAAAAAAAAAACAGGAATATTCTTCAAGTCGGACAAAAGAAAATCTTTTGTTGTAAAAAAAAAAAAAAAATTTTCAAGGAACTTGTGTTTACGCGAAGTAACGAACACGATTTTCCTGATCTTACCGCAGAATCATATCGCAGCAGTGATTGCGGCTATAAGACTGAGGAAAATAAACATGTTTTTTTTGTTTATTTGTTAACATGAAATTAAGATATTTATCATCGTTTTATGACACCGTGTATAATGTCATTAATAAATATATGCATATAATAGAAATAAAAAAAAAAAATAGAAAGATATGAAGAAAGAAAAAGAATCTATGTGAACAGTTTTTCGATCCATTTTAGTTTTTTTTTTTTTGCCATTTTTTCAATACAATATAAAAAAATTTCTATTCAATCAGCGACGAATTAACTATAGCATTTGAAATGGTATCTATATATTCATACAGCGTATTCTCTTTCACGTATGTGAGCGCTTATAAAGTACTATACATCGATGGCCTATGTATAGGTATATAAAATAGTGCATGATGCAACTTGAGAAGTGCTGAATTATAAAATTAGAAACCAAAATAAAAATTAAACGTCGGCGTTCGTTGAACGAATCGAATTAAAAGAAAATAATAATAATAAGAATAAGAATGAAGAGAATTAAAAGAAAAGCAAAAAAAAAATGATTCGAAAAATTTCGTCAACTATTTTCAATAAGAAAAAAAAAAAAAAAGAATAATTAACAAATTTATTTTACGTGGTTTTTGTTTCTTTCATAATTACCTTTTTTCTTTGTTTTATCAACCGCCATTTGTGTATTTATTTATTTATTTATGATTTTTAATTGAATTAATTCGTTTGATCGTCGGAAACTATACGGAAACACTTCCACACTGTTCTGCTCTAAGAGTTGCACGCTTTTAACCAGACCGATACTCAGTCGCGAACTAAACTCTGAGTCTCTCCCCACGCGACACGTGTATATTTAAAGCATTGTACGAAAAAGAACATTCCTTGCTTCCCGTTTTTACCGACGGAAATATTTATACATCGTTGTAGATCCATGTTGCGGGGAAATGCATTACCGACTGGCAGTTATTCTTACCGACGGAATGCGGACATAGTCGTCAATCTGCATTGTCAGTCGTGGTAATGGAAGAAATTGATTAGAGGTCGGTATGTTATTGTGAGAGATCAATACAGAGAGATTATTCTTCTGTATTTTCTTTTTCTAAGCATTGTGATGTGATATATACGAAACGATTCGAAGATGGAGTTGAGATACTCATTTATCTATCATGAGATGTTTTTTATTTTCTTTAAGAGGTATAACGATCGCCGGTCTACATACTTCGTCGATTTCTTAACAAGAAGGAATAAAAAATATTTTGAAAAAATAAATAAAAGTACTCGAAAATCCTTTTTTCCGTTTCAGTTTCTGTCGTTGTTATCTTTGTTTTTTTTTCTCTTTTTTTTTCTTTCTTTTTTGTTTGTTCTTTCTCCACGAATAAAATTCACTCTATTTTCCATCGTTTATTCAACGATCTCCCTTTGTTTTTATTCTCGTTTTTTTCTTTTTTTTTCAAACCATCATACATTCGAGTCGAGTCAAATAGAGTCCGGTTTAAATAACCAAAAAAAAACAAGTATAAAAAAAGCACACAGAACGAATGAAAAAGGATTATGCAAGAAAAAAAAAGGGTTAATGAATCCCTTTTCCTTTTATTTTATTTTTTTCACCTTCTCTTTCTCTCTATACACGTTTTAACACACTATAGGCTCTCTCGCATTAATCTCTTCGTTAGCGGAATTTTTTTCTCTCCGTTCTTTTTTTTTCTGTTTTTTTTTTTTTTCGTTTCAATTTCCGGATTTTTTTTTTTCTTTCTTGTTCAACAGTCTATAACACGTCTGCGACTAACTAAACCGTGCTTATACGTAACAAAAATCATCCGATGAAAAAAAAAAAACAAAAAAAAAAAAAAATACAACCAAATTCACGATCTATTTCTCCGAGTGTTCACGTGAGGGTCTTTTTTTTATTTTTTTTTTTATTACGTAAATCGACGCTGCCGTTGCCACCGACGCCTCCGGGTGTGAGAATTTTTAGAACGAAATAAAAAAAGCAGTGTCGTGAAATGAGAAAAAAAAACACAAGAACACAAACGTAAAAAAAAAAAAAAAAAAAATTGAATTTGTTTTGTTTTAGGTAAAAAATAAAAAATACTTTCAACATCATGTTTTATATGTATATACATATATATCTGTACATATATATAGTAGGTAGATAAGTACCTAGTTATGAAAACATCTGTTCTCTAAAAACTATACTGTTTTATATACATATTATACCTATATACCTATATGTATGTGGATATAGGTACATGGATATGTATACATATACTTTTGATCGTCTACAACCGACGATCCCCAGTTCGCAACAAATTGGCTCATCATCGCTCATATACGAGTAGATCTGTACATATACGTATGTATATATACATATATATATATATATATATATATATATATATATATATACATAAATATATGCATGTTTTTAGGTATATATGTATGTGTCCAATCTCCGAACGTGTGCATAAGTGTAGTTAAAATTTCCTGGCACGTTGGTATATAGAATAAGGTATATGTAGATATACACATATATATTATACATACAAATGTATACATAGATATATACATATTCCAATGAGGATGAAAAAGAGAAGTAGAGGGAGTAGGATGAGAAGGAGGAGGTGCCATCACGTAAAAATAGGACGACACCGATCGTGCGGACGTAAAAATATTCGGCGACGCAGCTAAATTTGACCTGGTTATAAAGCCCGATTGATTTTTATTCAAACACCCGATGTTATTTTCTTCCATTTTGTCTTTTGTTACTGTACACTATGTAT
>OX451206.1:23526493-23731310 GCA_949628255.1 Macrophya alboannulata | reverse complement strand
ATATATATATATATATATATATATATATATATATATATATATATATATATATATATATATATATATATATATATATATATATATATATATATATATATATATATATATATATATATATATATATATATATATATATATATATATATATATATATATATATATATATATATATATATATATATATATATATATATATATATATATATATATATATATATATATATATATATATATATATATATATATATATATATATATATATATATATATATATATATATATATATATATATATTGTAACGTGCCGCGGTATTGGCGGGTTAAAGAATTAGCCAATGCCGACGTCCGCGTGAGTTCTTTGTCTAATAATTGCTTTTAGTTAGTGATTTTGAATATTAGTGATTTTGGGACTCCTCTTTTAAGAATGTTTGTTGGTGGGGAAATAATGGGTCTGCCATTCAAAGCCACCTAGCGTGTTGTGAGTTTTATTAGCTGCTATACGGACACGGGAAAAACCAATGCCGTCTCTAGACTACGGACCCGGGGTAAACTTCCCAAGGCCGCCTTCCCTCCACAGAGCCGGGCGAACCAAGCCTGTCGTGCCTGTTATCCCTATCTTTTTGAATCGCTACCTCAGATCCGGGAATGCGATGATTCCAAGACTGTCTGCCAGATTCGGGATTGCAGCTTGGCCCTCGGACACGGGTAAACCAATGCCGTCCGCACTATGCAATGCGCTCCTTAATCTGTTCCCTAATAATTGGCTTGTTGGCAGTTAATTAGGTCAGACGAAATCTCAAATGAACAGAATCTGGGTTAATCTTAGATTATCTGATTTAATAATACGAATTTACCAGAAAGTTACAAAATAAAGAAAATAAATCAAGTGTTGACAGTGATCCTTAAATCTATTCTTATTCTGTGTTGGCCTTTAAACCTTTGTGTTATTGAATATTAGCTATCTTAGCCTTTTCTGTTCAGTATGTTCGAGCGACACAATACTATTTGATATCTTTGAAATAAGTTTAAAGCGCTTTGCTTTTAAATTATATGCTTTTTCTTCTCTATGATCAAATTGCTATAATTTGTCTAGTCTTTGATTCTATCTCGTTACTATTCCATTGCGTTTCTAATTAAATGTGACTCTATATCTTCTGACTCGAATAAATGAATTTATGTAGGTACTGACTCTGACGCTTCAATACCTTTAGACAAGTGAAGTTATGTTAGATAAATTAGACAGCAAGTGAGTCGATCAGGTGCTTTACCGTGAATCGCTCCAAGAGAAATTTAATAATGAGTCGATCAGGTGCTATACCGTGAATCGCTGCCGCTGCTGGCAGACGATTCCTTATATTGCGTTTATCCCCTCCATTTTCGCGTCTAACGTAGCTAGGGGATTAGCTTAATCCCTCGACCTATTGTCGTGTGATTGAGCTTGAATTTTTTTTTGTCTTAACCAGCCAGCCTGAACCGTTACATTGCCCCCTTCCATCAATCGAAACTTCAGGTCATCTGATTTTTTCTTCGGATGCAGTAAGTCTTCGTGTTGATGGACCTTGATGTCGGTTGTCCTTAGGCTTGGATGGTGTTCGTTACCACTTTTTTCTTTTAAATCAGAGCTGTTTTTCTTTTTATAATCTCTTCAGTCCGAGCGGATCAGTCGGATCCCAGTGTTTTACGTAATCCGGTGTTGGTGGTGGTTCAAACGGTCTCAATGTGATCCTTGGTATAGTCGCCTTGTTCGAACCAGGTCTTCGGAGTGCCGCAGGTAAGTCCGGCCTATTTTTATTTATTGACCCTTTTACCCGATTTCTATAGGTCTCCCTTTCTTTCCTTGTTCTTTCAGGTAGCTCAATTCTTTTCAGTACCCATGGTAAGGTTAAATCCACGTTTTTGATTTCACCGACTTCCTTGACGTTTTTTAACCATGGCACCTCTACTTTCTTTTTCAGCATCACATCTTTGATGATAATAGGAAACCGCCATCGCCTCTTCATCTCGTCGAGTTCAGCCAACTCAGCTTCCCTCAACTCTTCGACTTCCTCGTTGGTGAAGTATTTTGATGGATCAGTCACTTTTGGTTTGATTGGCTCCATCTGCATCAACACTTCCAACTTCGGCGTTAAAGAATCCCATCCTGATCTGTATCGCCCAAAACCACGGATGAATCTTCCAGATGCGTACTTCACTTTTCCCTTGTCATCTTCGGCTGTTTGCACCCCTTTATCCTGAACACTGATATAGCCGTACATCTTTGCGAGTCAGAATGTCAACTGATTAGGCATCCAGCTAATTACCTTGACGAGGCCGACCCGTTCCACGAACTTTGTTTTGGTGAGTCTTCTTCTGTTTCTTTTTCCCTACCTAGCATAACTGGCCGATTTCTGTTTACAAGCTAATTATCCTAGTCTTTGGTTTAAATTGCCAACGTTTACCTCTAACTTATATATTACGTTACATAGTGCTTAAACATATTAACATGGAACCTTCCTCGCTCTCTTTGAGTTTCGGGGTTTACCAACACATAAGTTGCATCGGCTATTTTCCTTTCGATTTTATAAGGCCCTTCATATAAAGTAAAGAACTTAGCCATCTTTTTATTGACAGTGTCAGAGACATTTAATGCTCTAACCAATACTAAATCGCCTATTTTGAACTCTGTCATCTTATGCGTTTCGTTAAATCTTTTAGCCCTAGCACTACCTTTTTTCTTAATATTACTTTTAGCTAAAACTAACTTATAGTCATGCGCGACTCGAAATTGATTATGAATAACCCATTGATCCCAAAATCTTTTCGGTCTTTCATTTAGTTGCAATTCACAAGGAGTAAACTGGGTTGTTTCATGATAAACCTCGTTCATGCATGTTTCTATGATTTTTATCCATTTGATCCAGGCAGTGTGTTTATCCGACAAAAATGTTCTAAAGAACCTACCAATTTCACGGTTTACTCTTTCTACAATGTTACCCTGTGGGTGTCTTATTGACGAAAATATCGGAGTTACATTCTCTTCCTGTAATTTGGTTAACCATCTGACGGATGTAAACTGTGTGCCATGATCAAACTGTATCTTTTTAGGTTTTCCGAATTCCGGAATGTACTTCTCAAACACGCAACGGATGGTGGATTTCGCATCAGCAACTTTCAAAGGATATAACTGTACGTATTTGCTAAATGCATCGATTACCACTAGCAACCATTTGTAGTTACCTTGACTTGCCGGTAACGGTCCAAAAAAATCTATCGATATCAAATCCCCCACACCATTAGGTACGATGTTTTGCATGCTTGCGTAACTATAGCGATTCGGCACCTTACATCGCTGGCACCGGTCGCAGCGGGCTACCTCCTTTCTTACCAATTTACCAAACTTCGGGTAGTAAAAGTTCTCATGCAGCATTTTATAACATTTATGAGCTCCTACGTGCCCGTACACTTCGTGACATTCATTTATTATGGGTCTAACGAGTTTTTCCGGTAAGAAAGCTCGTAGTTTGCCCCCTATTTCCCGTTGGTATAAAATGTCATCGACAACGGAGAAATGTGCGTTATTCTTTGTTATTCCCCTCTTGACCAAATCTGCGATTCGTAAATCTTCTTTTTGCAGCTTGGCAAGTGACCGGAGTCCCTGCACCAATTCTTCGCTGACTATTTTAGCTAACTCAGCTATCACGTTTTCATGACTTTCTGTTGGTTTTTCATCACCAGCATCATGAGGATATCTACTGAGTAAATCCGCTACTATATTATCACTACCTTTAACATATTCGATCTGGAAATCGTACGTTTGCAAATACAACACCCACCGAGCAAGTCGCGAACTTGTCAACCTACATGATAACACGAAGGTCAACGCTTTATGGTCAGTTCGTATTATGAGTTCTGCACCGACTATAAATGTCCTAAATTTTTCTAAAGAATAGACAATAGCCAATAACTCTTTTTCCGTTGTGAAATAATTTATTTCAGCTCCTTTTAATGTTCTACTTGCAAACCCTATTATCCTATGTTCTAAATTATCCTTGTCAATTTGATAGAGAACTCCACCAATCGCGTAACTACTCGCATCGCACTGCAGGTAATACTTCTTTTTCGGATCCGGGTGGTGGATAATCATCGTTTTACAAAACATTTCTTTTACTTTTTTAAATTGCTCGTCGGTTTCGTCCGTCCAAGACCATTTTACATCTTTCCTAAGTAGTTTTAACAGCGGGTATGTCAGATTAGAATAGCTATTTGAAAATTTACTATAGTAGTTCGTTAGGCCGAGAAAGCCTTTTAACTGTTTCGGGTTCCTAGGAGTTGGGAAATTTTTTATTGATTCTATCTTTTCCGGTTGCGGTTGAATACCATCCCGCGTGATTTTGTGTCCTAAAAAGTCAATTTCTTGTCTAAAGAATCTAGACTTTTGAAAATTAATCGTCATATTATGTTTTTGAAAGGTTTCAAAAAGTTTTTCTAAATGTTTGATGTGATTATTTACTGAATCCGATGAACAAAGAATATCATCTACAAAATTGATAGTGAATTCATCCACACTTTGTAAAACTATATCTAATGCTCTTATGAGGCTTGCTAAGCTGGTACTTAGACCATAAGGAGTGACTTTAAACTGGTAGGTTTTTCCGCCATACATAAACGCGGTGTACTTTCTGGAATCTACATGCAGTGGTACTTGCCAAAAACTCGCCGTCAAGTCGATGCTAGACATGAATTTTGAATTATTGAATTTTTGAAAAAGCACCTCAGTAGACTGAGCACAATCTCGATCCGGAACTATCAACTTATTGATAAAACGAGCATCGAGGACTAACCTTATGTCTCCTGATTTTTTAGCAACAACCACGATTGGGTTGATATATTCACTGTACGATCTTTCTATAATCCCATATTTTAACATTCTTTCGATTTCTTTATCGACCTTCTCTCTATGCATTATCGGTATCGGGTACGACCTTCGTACGAATGGTCGATCTTCGTAGATTTTAATCTTATGTTCGTAAACCGTGACTTTTCCCGGAATTTTGTTGAAAATAGCTCGATATTTCGTTAATAATTCTATAAACGTCTGTCGATGCTCGTTTTCCAACGATTGACATTCCGCGAGTTTGTCAATGATCTCATCATCGGTTACTTCGTAATTCTCATCATCGCTTTCGACCCTTTTACTTAGCATTTCGTTTGTATCTAGTGTCGCGATTTCGAGTTTATTATTTTTTGAATCTACTATTGTCTGTTTTTCTAACCCGATAGTGTTTTCTTTGTTTTTAGTTTGGATCTTCAAAGTGTTTGACTGCAAATCGATATCCGCTTTCCATCTACCAAGAGTATCTATCCCTATAATGACAGGATGACGAAGTGTAGGAACTACTAGAAACGGAATCTGATCAGTGAACTCTCTGACTTTGATTTTCACAAACATTTGTAATTTTACTTTGACTGGTTTTCCACCGGTAACGCCAACTATTTGGTAATTTACCACTGGTAACTTATCGCAGTTTTCAAATATATCTATTTGTTGTTTGTACCATTCCTCAGATAAACAAGTTATTTGACTACCGGTATCTAACAACGCTGTAATGCTTTGGCTTTCTAAATAAACTTTTATACTTGGACATTGTATATTTTTTGTTTCACTTACTACTTTTTCTTTTATTAGGTAATCTGTGGGGTTTTCAAACGGATTTGATTTTTGAATTTCCTGCTCAATTTCTGCCGCGTTTAATTCAAATGTGCGCTGTGCCGTATTTTCATGCGGCACGCCTAACACAGCGCAGTCGGGTTTTCCGAATTAGGCTCACCCGTTTCTGCTTTATCGGTCTCACAAATCTCTTCGGTGATCGCGTTTATTTGTTTAGTAGTTGTCCAATTTGTACGTCTGTTTAATTCTTGAGAATTAGCCTTTATTCTACTCTCATGGGAATCGTTCCCATTGTTTTCATCTCGCGACATGCTCGGTTTAGTATTGCCAGTGTGTTGACTCGGACTACTACGCCAAGAGTTTTGTTTTTGTTTTTCGTCGGCGTATCGTGTGTGATTTACAAACCGATTTGGATTATGTGTTGTGTGCGAGTGTTTTGGTGCATTCGACCTGCCCCCTGATTGCATTTGGTCAAGAAAAGTCAACAAATTGTCTATGTCTCGGATGCATCTACTTTTCGCAGCCTCTACTACCGATTCATCGAAGTGACGGATCAGATTACTGATAATCTCCGCTTCTGGTAACGCTGGATTTAGCCCGCATGCAGCCGCAAATTTTCTACTGGCATATTCAGACCATCCTACCTTAGTGTCAGGTAGGTAATATCCAAACTCTAAATCCCGACGTACATCTCGTTGCGTTTCCTCGCCCCAGTACCTCGATAAAAATCGTTTTTTAAATTCTTCCCATGAATGAATTACCTCGCGTCGCGCTATCCACCAATCCTTTGCGTCGTTTGTTAAGCTTTGACCTATCAACCTCAGTCCAATGTCATCACCTACATTTAGAAAACTGAAATATTCTTCTAATTCCCTAATAAAATTGACTGGTTTTTCCCAAGCCTTTCCTGAGTATGTCGGTAATTTTAATTGTTTTGTTATTAAACTAGTGTTGTCAAACACAGCAGTTTGACCACCTCTTTGTTGTCGTATTCTTCTTATGTCAGACTCTAAACCTATTTTCAGACTATCATGTTTATGATTTAACTCGGTAAACATATCCTGACTTGCTTTCTGGTTTTCAATAATTTTACTTTTTAAAACCTCGTAGGTTCCTACTTGTTCGCTACGTAAAATATTTTCGCATGTCTCGATTTTATTTCTACAGTCTGAAACTTCGTAATTTAATTTGTCTGATACAATTTTTAAATCCGTACCGATTTTGTTTATTTTTGCCTGACTTGTTTCGTTATTTTCTTCTAGCTTTTTATTTATTTTAGACTCAAACTTTGTTTGTGCTTCTATGCTATCTGCCTGCGATCTTAACATGGTTTGTTCCATTTGCTCGAACTTATTATCCATTTTTCTTTCTAGACGTTCAATGGATTCAATTAATCTGGAAATTGGATCTGGATTATCCGTATGGCTACTGTTTGGATTCATCGTGGTTGATTGCAAGGAAGAAGCAAAGCTTGTATCCGAAAAACCTGAATCTAATTCACGATGACTTAAATTGACGACACTGGAACTTTTGGTTTTGTTTACTCTACGAGATTCCTCATCTGACATTTCGTCTGATCGTAAACAAACAACAATCCCAAACCTGGCATACAAGTCTTTGTCAGTCTATTTATAATCTAGAATTTGACTTTATTTTTCCGAAGCTATTGAATGAACGAATTTACTGAATTTAAAGATTCTAATGATTTTAATGAACTTTTTTATTTCCAAAAAAATTCCTTTTTTGAGGAGCCCCACGTTGGGCGCCAATTGTAACGTGCCGCGGTATTGGCGGGTTAAAGAATTAGCCAATGCCGACGTCCGCGTGAGTTCTTTGTCTAATAATTGCTTTTAGTTAGTGATTTTGAATATTAGTGATTTTGGGACTCCTCTTTTAAGAATGTTTGTTGGTGGGGAAATAATGGGTCTGCCATTCAAAGCCACCTAGCGTGTTGTGAGTTTTATTAGCTGCTATACGGACACGGGAAAAACCAATGCCGTCTCTAGACTACGGACCCGGGGTAAACTTCCCAAGGCCGCCTTCCCTCCACAGAGCCGGGCGAACCAAGCCTGTCGTGCCTGTTATCCCTATCTTTTTGAATCGCTACCTCAGATCCGGGAATGCGATGATTCCAAGACTGTCTGCCAGATTCGGGATTGCAGCTTGGCCCTCGGACACGGGTAAACCAATGCCGTCCGCACTATGCAATGCGCTCCTTAATCTGTTCCCTAATAATTGGCTTGTTGGCAGTTAATTAGGTCAGACGAAATCTCAAATGAACAGAATCTGGGTTAATCTTAGATTATCTGATTTAATAATACGAATTTACCAGAAAGTTACAAAATAAAGAAAATAAATCAAGTGTTGACAGTGATCCTTAAATCTATTCTTATTCTGTGTTGGCCTTTAAACCTTTGTGTTATTGAATATTAGCTATCTTAGCCTTTTCTGTTCAGTATGTTCGAGCGACACAATACTATTTGATATCTTTGAAATAAGTTTAAAGCGCTTTGCTTTTAAATTATATGCTTTTTCTTCTCTATGATCAAATTGCTATAATTTGTCTAGTCTTTGATTCTATCTCGTTACTATTCCATTGCGTTTCTAATTAAATGTGACTCTATATCTTCTGACTCGAATAAATGAATTTATGTAGGTACTGACTCTGACGCTTCAATACCTTTAGACAAGTGAAGTTATGTTAGATAAATTAGACAGCAAGTGAGTCGATCAGGTGCTTTACCGTGAATCGCTCCAAGAGAAATTTAATAATGAGTCGATCAGGTGCTATACCGTGAATCGCTGCCGCTGCTGGCAGACGATTCCTTATATTGCGTTTATCCCCTCCATTTTCGCGTCTAACGTAGCTAGGGGATTAGCTTAATCCCTCGACCTATTGTCGTGTGATTGAGCTTGAATTTTTTTTTGTCTTAACCAGCCAGCCTGAACCGTTACAATATATATATATATAGGTGGTTATAGATATGAAATAGAAACACGAACATATGGAGAAAAACAATAATACCACAGCTGATCTCGTGAACTAGGCAGCAACGCGATTAGATGATGATGATGATGAGTTGTGGAGAATCTAATTCTATTTGATTATACTAACAACGTAAGTAGCGTTGGTGTAATCCAGATCGAAGCAGATGTACGTATATACATATATACATACATATATGTGTCTCCTATGTATACATATTTGCAATTTGTTAATATAACAGTATAACTGCTGTTACCACTGCCGATGATGGGGCGAGGAGATGAGAAGACGAGTCGTTTAATTTCCTAGTCGTTTCATTGTTTCAACAACAACAAAAATTTCCGTATATTTCCTTTTGATTGGGCAAAGGGGAAATAGAAATAAATGAATTGATCCAATTTCGGGACGAACGCAACCGGAATATCATCGAAAGAAATTTATTTCGTTGTAATATAGGACGAGGAAATTTATAGGAATTAAATTTCGCTGTGATACGACCAAATTTTTTGGTGATACGACACAGTTATGCCGTGATACGACTGGATCTGATTATCGTATGACAGAGTATCGGCTTGAGAAAAATCAATTTTCACGATACGACTTGATTTTGTTATGATACGACTGCAGATTATCTTGATAATATGAATATCATCTCTATAAAAACTAATTTCATGATACGAACGAATATTGTGATGATAAGACTGAAGATGTTGATGATACGACCCTGATTTAGTGAAAAATTTCTATCATTTCTTTTCTTTTTAACGAAACTTGAATCTTGGTCTAATTTTTCGATCATATTTCTTGAATTTTTCTGATCACCTGTTCCGATATCGTGTGTACATTGACGTGTTTGGAAAAAGATTAGTTAACCGAATCTGCTGTTACCTTGCAGATATTGTATTTGAAGTGGCTGAGGAAAATTCATACACGATTATCGAGTTACCATCATACTGAAATTCTCTCTAGACACTGATTTATAATATGTATCTCCACGTGGTGAGAAAGCATCTCTCGAATAGCGAACGATATGTATATGGGTCATTCCATGTCAATTCAACGACGTTGCGACGGTGACCCTCTTCGATTTTTTTGATTTTTCAATATGTTTTCATAGATGTAAAGAGAAGTCTTCAGCTAAATTTTTAGCTCTTTATCTCCACCCACTCCGGAGTTATCGATTTTTGCTTAAAAAATGTATATCTTTGACTATAATCATGATAATCTCACTTTATAGGGGTCATTTTTTTTTCTTTTTCAACGCTCTTTCTGAAAAAAATGAAAATCTGAGAAAAAAAATTTTTAATGCTTTTTCAGGAATTTTTAGTCAAAAAATTAGTTCTTCGTTCAATGAGACACTTTGGATTTTTTTCAAAAAAATTCACAAAATTCTACGTTAAAAAACAAAATTTTGGAGCTATAAACCAAGATGGGCTTCATATAACTTCTAGTAAAAAAAATTAAAAAACGAGGAAAATAAATCAAAATTACAGGAAAAAAAATTGTTTTTTAATTTTTTTTACTAGAAGTTCGTTGAAGCCCATCTTGGTTTATGGCTCAGAAATTTTGTTTTTTAACATAGAATTTTGTGAATTTTTTTGAAAAAAATCAAAACTGTCCCATTGAACGAAAAACTAATTTTTTGACTAAAAATGGCCGAAAAAGCATTAAAAATTGTTTTTTTTTTTTTTTTTCAATTTTTTTTCAGAAAGAGCGTTGAAAAAAAAAGAAAAATGACTCCTATAAAGTGAGATTATCATAATTATAGTCAAAGATATACGTTTTTACGCAAAAATCGGTAACTCCGGAGTGGGTGGAGATGAAGAGCTAAAAATTTAGCTGAAGACTTCTTTTTACATGTATGAAAACATATTGAAAAATCAAAAAAATCAAGGAGGGTCACCGTCGCAACGTCGTTGAATTGACATGGAATGACCCATATACAAATATATATTAACGAAAGGTAGCTAATAAGCAATAAATATCGATGAGCAAATATAATTATGGTGCCTGGGATCGGTATAGCTAACTGAACAACCAGTCAGCGATCCAGTCGCTGCGTATGGAGCTGATGTTGCAAAATAATTGTTAGAAAAACAATTAATTAGTCTACAAAAAAAAAGAAAAAATGTATATATTCATTTTTTTTTCTTCTTAATAACTGATGAATTGAATTTGATTGGGAATTTTTTTGCATTCGTAAAAGATAAAATTCCTAAATATCAGATCAGATCGGAATTATTACGAAGTGGATGGAATTCTTTCATGGGTATGTCTTAAAAGTTTGCTAAAAATATTTTGTACGCGCAAACAGAGCGGAATAAATTAACACTTTAGATGTGTATATGTGTATAGTCAAGATCATGCAAAAAGGACTCGAACGTAGACGCGTATACATATAGTCGATTAGTAATATTACGTATAACGATCGTCGGCCGACGACGAGTATAAAATTTGCAAATATTTGTAAATTTATATAAAAAAAAAAAAAAAAAAAAAATGTACTGCACGTGATTCACGGTATATTGTATATTTATTCGCCTCGTTATTCGCAGAAACGAGAAAAAAAAATTAGAAAAAAAAAAGTCGAGAAGGAATAGAAAAAATTTGATTTCGTTCAATTTTGGCTCATTTTCGAAGCCCGTTTTTTTCTTTTTGAATCGAAAAATTACGCAAAGAAAAAAAATCGCAAAAAAAGAGAGAGAGGAATAAAACAAAAAGGAAGAAGTATCGATAAGGAATAAGAAAAAAAACCAGAAACGGGATTCCAAAATCGCGAATAATCGAAAAATTGGGCGGAAAAAAAAATCGCCCTAAAACCGAAAACGAAAAAAAAAAAAAAAAAAAAAAAAGAAGAGTAATAATGAATATACTGTTACTGTTACTGTTACTGCTATTGCAATATATATGGATATAGTCGGCCTATACAGAAATGGAATTGCGAGGGGATAGCGAACTCTGCAACGTTTGCGTCCTTGACAACGACCTCGCGTGGGCAAAAGCCCTGCCGTATTCCCATCTGACTGAATGAATCCAGTATACGTACTCGTATCTATGTATTATATACATACAAATGTATATATATATATATATATATATGTATATGTATATTATCAAACGCGTGGGAAATAAGTATAATACATACATATACGTTATAAGTATATAAGATACATAAACTGTTTCTTTAACAATTTAATTCGTTCTCCGGTAGTTTTCCATTTCAAAAAAAAAAAATTTCAATCTATTTCTTACGCAATTTTTTTTATATTTTAGTCTATTTTTTTTTTTTTTTTTTTGTGGGGGGCACGGGGGGGGGGGCTTTTTTGATTCCATTTTCTTGTAATTTCTCTCACGTATTCTTCAGTTTTTTTTCTCTAATTTTTTGTTTTCCCCCCCAAATTCTATATAATTTTATATCGAATTCCGTATATAAATATTTCTATATATACATACATATATATATATATATATATATATATATATATATATATATATATATATATATATATATATATATATATATATATATATATATATAGATAGATATAATACACATGTGCCTATACATAACATCGCTACAAAGGTATTTTTAAGTTGCATAATCGTATATCGGACACACGTACCTATATACATATACCTTCATACATATTAGATAAATGGATTTGTATGCGTTAACATTGTGTTCGCGAGCCTCTTTCCCTCTCTCTCTCTCTCTCTCTCTCGCTCTCGGTCTCTGTATTTTTTCCATCCGTTGTATATATATGTAATGTAACCGAGTATAGAGTCCCGGTGCAGAGAGAGCAAATTCTCATTGCTTGGTTTCTAGCCCAGTCAAAAGCTTCGTTACAGAATTTAGGCATAGGCCATATAGATGTATGTATGTGTGTATGTATGGTTACGTAAACGTGCGAAACAAACCCCACTAATTGGCGCCCACCACACACGATCCTATACTATATTATACGTATACTATACATATACTGTACGTATACATACTCTCGATGTAATAACAGCAGTGCGACCGGTGCCCAGCATGGCTTGAACCAAAAATAAATGCACAAGTATGTATATACACACACCCGTCGGTATATATAGTATGTAAACATTTTTTTTTTCTTCTACTTTCTTAATTATACATGAAGCTATAGACATATATTTATTGCAAAATAATCGAATAAGGATAATAATAGTTGATTTTTATGGAAGCAACAAATCGATATACATAATTTCTTCCGGGGGAAATAGACAAGGAAATAGAAACGGTCAGAAGAGAAAAAAAAAAATAAAAAAAAACTTTATATCGATGTAAGATGCGAAGCGAAATAATATCCCCCGGGGCCCGCGACGACTTTGAGCCACTCCTTGATATCGCGTGCAACGAATGAGTAAAAATAATCATTTAGAGGAGAAATAAATATATATATAATATACCTATATATCTACTGTATGTATATACCTATCAATGTATTAAGACACTGAGGATAAAAGATATTGGATAGTGATTGTTATTCCTTTCCATATTGTTTATTTTTTTTTTCAACCTATATACATATATACTCAATCAATGCACAATCGGAAATCCCAAAGAAAATCACACGTACGTCTTGTTAATTTATTCCCATTTTAATTTCTCTCTAAAACGTTCTAAAGCGTATAAGAATTTTTTGGAATAAAAGTGGAAAAGAAAAAACCTGATTCAAAAACTCAAAAAGTCGATTTTTTATACCCTCGCCAAATCTCTGTATTTACATGAAAAAAACTTGCCAAATTTCGGGCAAATCGGTTTATTAGTTCTCGAGTAATCGTTGATTGAAGATTTCTCGACGAGGAAAGAACGACAGCGCCAACTGGCGGCAGCGTCTATCGATAAAACGACCGTTACTCGGTTAACGCGCTCGCGCGGTGATTGGTCAGAATTTCTGAACGGTCTAGTTTGAAAACTGTTAGACCAAGGAATATTTCGTTTGAACAATATCGCTGTGTTTTTTTTTTTTCAAAGAAGATCGGGCTACGGTTACGAAAAATGGTTCTCCGATTTTTTCTGCATTTTTTTGTTCAATTTTTTTGGCATTTTTTCTAGTTTTCAGATCGCGTAACAATGACCTCTGTGTCTCTTAGCCAGAGCGCGAAAATCCCAGACGACGTCGTGTGATATACACCACAGTGGCAAAAGTCTCGACCACAGTTGTTTCTAAGTATAGATCAACGTTGACTATTTTCGATCTATCGTTTGTATTCGCGGACTATAGACGACGGTTTCTACTTCTTCTTAGTCTCGCACGCGCTAGTTTTCTTATAGCTTTTCTAAGCCTATATACTCACCTGCCGACCGCGGTGAAAAATATTTTCGTATAGTTTTTGGAATTGTTTCAATTCGCCTAGTCGGAGCAAAAATTAACTGATAATATTATTGTTTATTTATTTATTCATTTTGTTTGGTTTCATTTCTTTCTTGACCCAGTAAACTTAACCCCCATTCAACTTCTGACCCCTAGTCTTGCTCCGTCCATGGCCCATCTGTTGTTACGTGTGTCTTAAATAAACTATTTCAAAGCCTTGACAGCGCCATGCAGAATCTTTGCTGTTTCTACTGGTGCTGCTGCTGCTGCTGCAGCTCCATTGATAATTATAGATGTTTCAATATAGCGAATAACTAAGAGAGGAGCTTTAATATAGAGCGACCATCTGCTGTCAGACGTAATGTTACAAATATATCCGATTCGAGTTTGACAAATTTCTTCGACCCAGAATTTATTCGACTTCTTTCTTAACGGTTCAAAATAAAATCGGACCGATTTTCGACTTAAAAAAATCGGGATTTAGAACCCGGAAATAATTTTGATGATGAAATTGAAAATATCGGTTATTCTCGTGACTCAGAATTCGTTTCTATATATTCCGGGGCAAAGACCTGGAGGTTTTCTTGTACACTGTATATATCGTGTAATAGACTGACCGACACGCGATGCTTCGGATATAACGGATAGAGCAAGAAGGCCTTGAAATAATCCCCCAGTTTCGATTTCTGTTTAATATATATATATATATATATATACCTACGTCGTTAAAGTTTTATACATATATCGTGACGTCACGCACCTATGTATAACCTTATTCACCAAAAAAGAATACCACGATCGTCTATGATCTGACCCTAATCCATATATAAACGATAAAATGTGTGCCTAAAAATAGGAAATAAATATGGCCCGAAGAAGAAATTTATCCAAAATTTAGTTTTTGAGCTGAAAGATGAAGAGAAGAGAAAACACTTGTTTAAGGAATAATTGTTCCATCGAAGGCGCCGTTTGTAGCCGACACTATGGGCGATAGGGGTAGAACAAACAGAGAGGCGGAGATGCTTTCGGAGGTATTGATTTTACAGCCCGGGACTTTGCGCCACTTCGAACACAAACGTCTGACAGAGATACTCCCCTAGCAGCCCTAGCACATACAGTCGAGGTTATAGAGGCGTGTTACCTCCTCCCTCTCTTCCTCCCTTCGGGCTGCTCAAACTCTGAAACTTTGATGCCGGTATTCGGCATGCCGATCTTCTTACAGGGTTCTACGAAATGGGTAGGGTGTGTATGGGATTCGAGACAAAAAAAACAGTTTCGGTTATCGTTTTTTTTTTTTACGCTATCTAGAGGACCGTACACTTTTTTGATTACATGTATCGGGAGGAAATTTCAGGGCTTCGAAGAACGCGCGTTTTATCTCCTATGAAGTTTTTCATCGGACCAACCCATGAGGAAATAAACAGGGGCTTAGATAAAGCCCGATAATGGACATGGCTGTTTTTTTCAATTTTTCCGTTTATACCGGTTTTCTCGCGAACGGTTAAATTTTCGAAAAAACAACATCAGACAAAAATTGTAGGGCTTCAAAAAACGCGTATTTTATGTCCCATCAAGTTTTCTATCGGATCAACCGGTGAGGAGATAAGCGGAGGTTTAGACAGTGTCCGATAATAAATATAAATGTTTTCAAATTTTCAGTTTATTCCAAGTTATCTCGCGAACGGTTATCTTTTCGAAAAAACATAATGAAATCAAAATTGTAGGATTTTTAAAACCGCGTATTTTGTGTCCCGAGAACTTTTCGATGGGACGAACCGGTATCGATAAAAACCAAAATTTAGATGACGCGGAATGATGAGCATGTCTAAAATTTTGCTTTATCACGATTATCTCCTAAACGGTCAACTTTTCGAAAAAACAACAAGAGACCAATATTGTAAGGTTTACAAAACCGCATGTTCTGTGTTGCAAGAAATTTTTCATAGGACTAACCAATACCGAGAAAAATGGATGTTCAGACGTTGTGAGATATCGAACATGTTTGAAAATCTGTTATATCGTGATTATCTCGTCAAGGATCAATTTTTCGACTGAATATCACAGAACAAAATTTGTAGATAATAACGAAGCGCGTCTTTTTTGTCAAAAGTATTTTTTCGTAAGAGGGACGGTTGTCAAGAAAAACGTATTTTCTTCGGAACAGGAAATTTAAAATTCAGATTCAAACCATTTCAAAATCAGACTGAGAATAACACAAAGAAACGGGTAAAAAGAAAACGGAGATATAAAAACGTTGCCCCATCTTCTTCGTCCGGGAGTAGGACTAGCCATTGATAAATTCAACCCCAACTCGGGAGGGTCTCTCGACCAACAATTCTTTGTAGTTAGTACCTATCTGCCGACCAACTCCGCGTTATTCTCTTCCTCTCTTTTTCTTCTCTCTCTCTTTATCTCTCTCGTCTGCTCGCCTCTTATTATTCTCGGTTGGTTATTTTAAGCCGCGCGTCAAAGCCGCGAGAGAATCGAACATTTTTCCTTTTATCCCTCAGGCCGTTGATCACGAAGAGTCGATAAATCCCGTACCGCACCTCTATGTATACGAGGCTCTCATATACCTATGTAGCTTCTGGCGAAATAACAGTATGTATAGTATACAGTATAAAACTACTCCCCAAATATAATATACACAAATAAAATTAGAAAAAGATACAAAATTTAAAAAAAAGGACAAAGTCAGTAGTTTTACTTTTTTTTTTTCTTTAATTCTCTTTCCCTCATCTCTTGAAAATTTTTCCACATCGGTTCGAAACGGGATAAAAAAAAAAAAAAAACAGACAAAAAAGAGACGAATTTTTATTTGACGAGTCTCGTCGAAAATTCTATTTTTGTTATATTAAATCGTATTTTTATATATAAATATCCTTATGTATCATACATATATGCGGAAGTTGTGTGGAATCTCGACTATAACCTACTACACTAAACCGGAAGGAAGGAAGGAAGGAAGGAAGGAAGGAAAAGGCTGATATCATTAGTCAGTGCGGTTAAACTCTCACTCACTCACTCGCTCATTCACTCCTTTGTTAATTCTCAAGGTATACAGAAGCCAGCGAGCGAGCAAGTAAGTAAGTAAGTAAGTAAGTAAGTAAGTAAGTAAGTAGCTAAAAAGGAGGAGGTAAGAATAAAATTGAGTATATAGGTATGTATGTATATAATGTATATAATATATATACGAGTTAAGGAAAATCTGGTTAATTAATAAATTAAGAAACTCTTTAATTATTTTTTTTTGAATTCCAATTTTTTCTTTATTCTTTTATCAATTTTTTGTGACTAACTTTTTGTTTTCAATTTTTTTTCCTTTCAGATCATAAAAGATTGTCTCATTTTTTTTTCATTCTCTTTTACTCTCTCTCTCTCTCTCTCTCTCTCTCTCTCTCTCTCTCTCCGTCTCTTTTTTATCTTCCTCCATATTTTTTAATTCCACACTGTTTCGACTTGAGACTTCTCTGATAAGATTTGTTATTATTTTTCATTAATTTACATATACGTATATGATCAATATAGACGTAATATAATAATTAATAATACTGATAACAACAATACTGATGAATAAACTTACTTACGTTCAAGAATTGTTTTGTTCATTTTTTTTTTTTTCGTTTCTGTTCGTTTGTTGCTACCTTAATTCGTATTAAGTATATAAATAAATTAATGATTAAAGAAAATTTTCACGAATATATATATTTATATATATATGTACTAAATTATATATATATATATATATATATATATATATATATATATATATATATATACATATATATAGGTATGTATATACCTATGAATATATAGGCATTGCAAAAATCAGCTAAGCGAAATTAACAACATTAGCCACTTCGTTGGCTGTAAAGCCGATGATGCCGAGGGGTTACGGTTGAGTGAGTCGCGAATTACGTCACAGAAATCTCTACCTACGTCACACGGTTTTAACTCAGCTATATATGTACTATACTATGTATACTATATAATATACTATATACTACATGTATAACTATTATAGTTACAAATAACAACGATTCTTTATCGGCAAGCATTGGACCGATGAAGAGAAAAAAATAAATTCAAAAAAAAAAAAAAGAGATAGAAAAGAAGAAACAAAAACGAATAAAATGAAAAACAATTTTGTATGTAATTGTAACGTGTCGTCGTGTGCCGTAGTCGTCGTTCGATTGTCGATCGATTTGCAGTATTCGATTACAATTTTTATCAAATACAGAGAATCTTAATAGAAAGAACGATAAAAAAAATTAAAAAAAATGAAAAGAAACTAGGCGAGTTAGGAAAAGAGCTCAAGTGGGACTGGGTGAATTTGGAAACCTTTCCAGAGAGAGAGAGAGAGAGAGACAGAGAGAAATAGAAAAATAAAAAAAATTCTATACATCGTAAGCGAACGAGACAAGCAAAAAGCCACATCTATACGAATGCATGCTTGCTTATAGACATACACTCAGGGGATTTTCCCGCAAAAATTTCAGCGAACCTCCTCGGGTCAGATATTCTCCTGATACTCTCTCAGCATTCTCTCGGATTATCGATACTTAGAAAGTGGAAATTACCAGCAGGATTTAGCCAAAAAGCTCATCACTTTTTTGCATTAGGCACGATCGCACAGTGCTGTAATAGTTCGTTCAAAGCCAATGGACTATATTTCAAAGTCCGCTATTTGTATCTTCAAAATATGGAAGTGGGATCGGAAAAACACGATCACTCGCATCTCTGCGAGATGGAAACAGTATTCTTGTACAAATTCGCAAATTCTGTGCAATAAAATGTGCAAAAAGAAAAGAAGAATGAAGCAAAAAAAAAAAATTAAACAGAGGAAATGTAAGAAGAACTGAAATTTTTGGAAACGGAAATTGTTTCCCTAAAAAAAGAAAAATAGGGAAACTGATAAGAAAAAAAAAAAAAAACAACAATGAAATTATATTGTAATCAATTAATTGATCGATGAAAATTTCAGAAAAAATTTTTTCAACCCCTTTTCGTATTTTGTATACGCATATATGTAATATGAGTATTATGTGGCCATATACATATACAATATATGTATATCTATAAATATATGTATAAATACGTATAATAGCTGTTGAAGCCAGATAAATGACAAAATTCTATTACTGTATTATTATTATTAATATATATGTATATATACGTATGTGTGTATGTATAAAAATGTATACCTATGTATGTATGTATTGAGGCAATATATAGGCAATGAAGAAAACGGAATCGTATGTGACCTTGCAAAGCATTTGTTTGGATGCAGAAAAAAAAATGTTTCACAGTTGCAACTCATTTTATTTTCATTTTATTTGCCATTCATATAAAAAGAAAGAAAAAAAATGTGTAAAAATCGACTTTTTCTTTTTTCTAACCACCCTACGCAATATATAAAATTTTCTATTTTCCGATCGGAGAGAGAGAAAATAGAAAATTTAAAAGAGGTTTATCAAAGTTTTTTATTTTTTATTTTTTGCGATTATTTTCGCACTGCCAATTTTCTATTTTTTTTTTTTTTTGTCTGTTCTACTTTTTTTCTACACGGTATTTTTTTCTATTCAGCAAAGCCGGAAATAACGAGTTTTCCTTCGTTTTTTTCTTCATTTTTTTTCACCCCATCACGCGAAAATTTCTAGTAGCTGAAGGAAAAAAAAATTAAATTTTAATTCAATTTTCTTAGTTTCTTTTTTTTCTCGAATGTCTGAAAAATCTCGCGTGGGTATAGGAAGTACATATGTGTAGGTTATGTATGTATGTATGTATGTATATATGCATGAATATATGCACCGCGACCGACCGGAAGTGGTTTAACGAAGGAATTAACCGCCATAAGGCGTAGGAGTTTGGTATATACATATATATGTATACATACAATATAACTCACGTTACATATTTTACATAGGTACATACGTATACATACATACGTATACATATCTATATCTATATACACGCGGTTAATAATAATATAAACCAAATTTTTGGAGATGTTAAAAAAAAAAAACATAATAATAATAATAATAATCATTATTGTAATTATAATAATAATAGACAGTGAGAAGCTATTCAATGATTTATTTATAGTACTGTACGCATTTGTATAACTCTTTTTTTTTTCAATTTTTTTATTTATTTTTTTTTCGTCGCTTCTTTATCGTTAAACAATTGGTTTTTCATTAATATAATCCACGGATTATACTGATGACGTTTATTACATATATATGTATATATTTATATTTTAATAACAATAATAATTATTATTATTATATATATATAAATATATATAATATAATTATATAATATTACAATGATCATTTATAAATACAAATATATTCTACGAGAAAAAAACCAAACACATATAACCATTAACCATATTATATACATATACATATATAGGTATATGTATACATTAATTTATTTTAGTTATTTTATTCTTATTGATATTCATTTTTGTTCACCTTTTTTTTTTTTTTTTTTTTTTTTTTGTTCAATAAGAATTTCATCGATCAATTATATAATATTCACAGACAAACCGCTCCTATAATATTTCTTCTTTTCGGGTGGTGTTTTTTTTTTTTTTTTTTTTTTTTTTTTTCAAAAACCGATTACTAAATATACATGAATATATATTATATGTATTATAATAATGATATTTATTTATATAACCCGTGTTTTTTTCTCATCCCTCATTGTATATATGTATATACATATATACAATTATATGTATATAATTTTAATATAATAATATTGATAATAATTAAATACAAATCAACTTTACAATCCTATATACATATAGATGTGTATATATATATATATATATATATATATATATATATATATATATATATATATATATATATATATATATATATATATATATATATATATATATATATATATATATATATATATATATATATATATATATATATATATATATATGGATATTCAATTATTATTTACTAATTATACTATCATTATTATTATTATCGTTACTATTCGTATTTTTGTCTAATAAATTTTTTGAAGGTTTTCACTTCAACTATACATATATAAGTATGTATGTATATATATTAGGATGGGACAATCTTAATCAGTTGATTTTTAATATACCGAACAATAATGATAATAATATCCAATAATTATCGACGAATCAAAAAATTAAATATTGTAGGTATGTACAAGGGGGGGGGGGGGGGGGGGGGGGATTGTATTTAGAAAAATAAATAAATAAATAAATAAATATGTATATAAGAAATAAATTAGTAACAAAAAAAAAAAAAAAATTACTCTTCCATTTTTCGATTTTGTTTTATTTCTTATACATATATATACATATATGTATATATATTTTTATTTATTTGCGATTTTTTTTTTTTTTTTTATTAAAATTACCAAATTTCAACAAGCTGGGTATAAATTATTTATTTTCTATAAAGCATTTCCATATAGTTTTAGTTACTTCTTAATTTTCGTATCATGAATTTTTTTCTTTTTTTGTTCTCTTTTGCCTATATGTATACGTACGCGTATGTATGTAATATATAATATAGGTATATAATAAATGAATAATTTTCATTAGGTCCAAGTAGTATTTATACTTCGCTAGCTATATACCTATAACAATAATAATATTAATATTACATAATACATAATGATAATAATAACATTATATATAAACTGGAATTATTTATTACATTTCGAGTGGACATTTTTTTTTTTTGTTTTTTTATTTCTCTTTATGACGGTAAAATTTTGAATTCTAAAGAACGATCGTACACAGCCTATATATAGTGCGATTGAAATTAGAAAATTTAATCAGTGATCGAGAAACAGAAAGAAATAAAATACAGGATAGAATAACTCGATAGAAATAAGAAAATTTGTCAATTCCTTCGATTATCGACTATTCAAGTTTCATTTTAAGTTTTATTCAAAACTAAATTTTGATGTACATACAGTTTTCGGTTTCATTTTCGTACAGGTATAGATATATATGTATATACGAATTGATCGAGAAGAGATAAAAACAAACAAAAAAACAGAATGGAATAAATGAAAAACTGAAATGAAATGGAAAAATAAAGAAAATCCAACAACAACAACAAAAATAATCCGTTTTCGATAAAAAATATTGATGTTAAAGCGATGAATCTATATTCGTGCAATTTTCTACATTCACACCGAGGACACTGATCAGTTAATAATATCATCTCATCTATATTTTTATTTTTTATTTTTTTTTCATTTTGAAAGTTCGAGGATTCTTCATCCGTGGACTTTGATTCAATTAATTGATGTACATATGAATAAATTCAAAATCCACGAACCTTGATGTATTATACCTATATAATACAACTATACCTATGTATGTACCTACACATACGTATATATATACCTATACATATATATAGTAGTCTAATAAATAATTCATTTTAAATCTGATAAATATATTAAATATTATTATTATTTATCTATAATAATTATAATAATATTTTCTATCATTAGAGAGAATTTTTTGTCTATTTTTCATTCATTCATTTATTTATTTATTTATTGGGTTATTTGCCTTTTTTTTCAAGGTGATAACAACTCGAGTTGAAATCAATTAATTTATCATCGATCAGGCGATACTCTTCCATTCGTTTTTTTTTTTTTTTTTTATAAAAACTTTCTAAGAAACAAAAAAATTCTGGAAAAAAATATTGAAACTCGTTCTACTGTCGACAAAAAGAATGATAATTCGAATATACGATTTTTGTCCCACGAATATTTAACGTCAAAAATCGTCTCATAAACGAATAATTAGAAAAAAAAAAAAACGACACAAGGAATTTTCTTTTTTTACTTTTTATTATAATTCGTCACACAATAATCTATAACATGTATCCAAGTATATGATAAGATTATTTCTTTTTTTTTCTTTTTTCCCCCCATACACAACTGTAAAAACGACTGTATACAACGGAGTGTGCCATATACCATATTCACATTCACGTAGCCGTATAACCTATAAAAAAAAAAAAAAAAAATCACGACGATTTTGTCAAATAAAAAATCTCCTATGTATAATAGTTTTCAAATTAAAGCGATACAAAGTATCAGCCAATCGCGTCTCGATTCCCTTCCCCACTAAAAAAAAAAAAAAAAAAAAAAAAACTTCAACCCTTCCATAACTCGAGAACTATAAGGAGCACGAAAATTTCTTTCGAACAAAATCTTCTCAGTTTTTGTCAAAGAATACAGTACCATTTTTCTTTTATTTATTTATTTATTTACTGTTTTTTTTCGCTATAAATATTGTTTCAATTAAAAGATACACCCTGTGTAGACGGTATATAGCATAGCGTATCTTTTTACTGTTTTATCAAGCTTATATACGGTATATAACTACTAGTTGGAGATATTATCAATTATATGTATATATATATATATATATATATGTAAGACATACATGTATACCTGCATATTTGTAATTGGTAAGCCTGTATCTATATATATTTATATTCGTAAATGTAATGACAATAATAATAATAATAATTTATTATATGTATTGCTGATTTGAATGGTCCATGTATCAATCTAATTCTATTTTATTTAACAACATGGCAAATTACATTTATTATAACTGTATAATAATAACTATACTATTATATATGTATATAGGAAGTGTACCGCCATTTATTGGATTTGTATTTTTTACGCGCATTATTAAACCAATGAAAAAAGAAAAATTCACAAACAATACATCAACAAAATGTATGATTGAGAAAAAAAAAAAATTTCTTTCTAGTCTCGTTTTTCCTGTCTCATTATTGTTCTTTAAATTTTGTAAAATCAACGAGCCGATTTTCAATCGATAATAATTATTAATGAATTTATTGTATTTCTTTTTTTTTTTTTTTTTGTTTCAGTCTCCATTCGATGTCCTTTATTGCGATCGAACGAGTCCGCCAATCTGCAGAAAGAAAATTATTAATAACAAAATATAAACCGAAAACCAAAAACCAAAAAAAGAGAGAAAGAAAGAAAACTAGTCGACGATTTTTAAATTTTATTTTTATTCAAACTTTGCCACCATAAGTACGCGTCGTCGATAATTTTTTTCAACAAATTTTTATCATAGTGGATTATAATCGATAAAGGTTTTTGGGTTTTTTTTTTTCTTTTTTTTTTTTGTTTTCTCTGTTTCAATTAACTTTATTTTATCGATTTATTTATTTTTATTTTTTTTTCTATTTTGCATTCACTTCCAGGTTTTCTCATCCTTCTAATAATAATAATTATAATTATAATAATAATAATAATAATAATAATAATAATAATGATAATACTAATAATAATAACATTTATGTATAAACAATAAGATAGACAGTTGATTAATAGTAGATATAATTGATATATGATATAATAGTAATTAATTAATTAATTAATTTTTCATATATATATATATATATATATATATATATATATATATATATATATATATATATATATATATATATATATATATATATATATATATATATATATATATATATATATATATATATATATATATATATATATATATATATATATATATATATATATATATATATATATATGTGTATAGCTTAGTCAGTATAGTTATAGTATTATTATTATTAATAGTAGTAATAGTAGTAGCAGTAGTAGTAGTAGTTGTAATAGCAGTAGTAGTAATAGTAGTAATGATAATTATATACGAGTACCTATAGATATACCTACCCATCTCAATCTTATATACCTACCTCTTAATATGCGGAGAAACATAACTTCATCTTCATTTTCTGATTCTTCTTCTTGTTCTTCTATTGATTATATTAATAATTATTAATTGATAATTATTAATAATTATTAATTGATAATCCTCGTCGTCTGTTAACAAAAATTGTATCAAAAAAAAAAAGAAACGTTTTCGAACTACGATTTTTTTCGTGAAGAAAAGAAAAAAAAAAAAAAAAAAAAAAAAAAAGATTATTTCACCAACTCGAGGCTGTGATATACCTATACAGTTGGTCTAGTATAAGTATAAGTAAGCAAGTAACTCTTGAGTGAGTGATTTTACCATATTATATACTATATAATTCAGAGATCCAGTAATAGCTGTTATGATTCTCAAAATAGCGATTTATAGTCACAGTCATATACCTATAGTCATAGTCGTCGTCGTCGTCTACCACATTATATATATATATATATATATATATATATATATATATATATATATATATATATATATATATATATATATATATATATATGTGTGTGTGTGTGTGTGTGTGTAAAAATATAAAGAAATTAAATAAATTCGCACTTTCGGATTTTTTTTTTTTTTTTACAATTTTCTCGTATCGAATACGTCCGTGATCTACATATATGTGTATAATATACATACCATTGCCGATGTCCTATTATACATATATATATATAAATATATATAAATATATAGGTATACCTACATGTATTCGTATATTATACATATTCAAGAGAAAACTTTCCGTTCTACACAAACAGACACATACGTACGACGACTACGACGACGAAGTCGACGTCCATACCTCCACCTCCATCTCCGCCGCCACCACCACACCTTCTCCACAACGTGAAGAGAAACCTTGAGTGTTTAGCTGATTATAATTGAATTTCACAGCTGTCCACACGTATGTATATACGTATACATACTGTATACCTACGTGTATGTATATATGTATATTATTTTTTAATATCATATGAATAATTTTCTTTTGTATTCAATTTTATTCAAATTGTATATATATATATATATATATATATATATATATATATATATATATATATATATATATATATATATATATATATATATATATATATATATATATATATATATATATATATATATATTAGGGTGGTCCTTATTTTGGATATTTTCGATTTTTTTTCCAGGATAGCCCTCAATCGGTTCTAAATAAATAAAAAGAAATTCCTGCCAAATTGGAGCTCGATATTTCGATTTTAACCCGGCCCCCACAGCCATCAAAGTTTTAAACGGGTAAAATACGTGTATTTTAGACTGTCGATTGTTTGAACATTTTTCCAACCTAGTGAAAATTAATATAAAAATTCGAGATTTGGCACAAATATTCCCCATAGTATAAGGTATAGTTATAGTAGTATATCAAAAATTTTTTCTAAATTTATTTATTTTCTTATGGATATTTAGATAGACCATAACTCCAGAAATTACGGACGTGAAAATTTGATATATACTACTTCAATTATACTTTGTACTATGAGGAATATTTGTGACTAATCTCAAATTTTTATATTAATTTTCACTAGGTTGGATAAATATTCAAACGATCGACAGTCTAAAATACACGTATTTTCCCGTTTAAAACTTTGATGACTGTGGGGGGCCGGGTTAAAATCGAAATATCGAGCTCCAATTTGGCAGGAATTTCTTTTTATTTATTTAGAACCGATTTATGGCTATCCTGGAAAAAAAATTCAAAATATCCAAAATAAGGATCACCCTAATATATATATATATATATATATATATATATATATATATATATATATATATATATATATATATATATATACATATTAATGTGTGCCAGAAATTTTTTTTTTTTTCTTTCATCGTTTCCCATATGAAAAATGTGTGCTTTCATGTATTATAAGAAACGTCGTCGAAGGGGGGCTCCGACGAAAAATGTTAGAAGGTGTCTCAGTCGACCAGAAGTCACACTGATGAGGCACTTGCTAGTCTTAATCGACCGAAGCCCCCTTTCGCAATGTGAAATTTCACAGCAAATTCAATGAAATCACAAGACGGTACAGGGAATAGACTAATGAAAAATATTGTTTCGAGAAAAACGTAAGAAAAAATTTTTTTTTCTTGTTTTTTCTCACTTCCACCGCGGAAAGACCACACATCATCCCACATGCTAAAACAGCTGAATGTCGTGTAATATTTCAATTGCCGAAAGGGGGATGCTGATAATCAAGTTTGAAAGGTGCCTCACCAGTGTTCGAGTGAGACACCACTTCGCATTTTTTCTCAGTGCCCTGCTTTATCGAGACTTCTCATTTCATGAAATCACTTCGATTTTTAATGTAGGAGACTAAGAAAAAAAAAGTTTTTCCTGGCACACCCTAATTTATACATATACGTATGAAATCTGACAAATAAATAAATAAATGAATAAATGAATAATTAAATGAATGAATAAAGTTAATTGAATTGAATAATTCGAATTAATCGCTGAAAGCTGCCTATATTGTTGCATAGTTTGCATTGATTTGCTTTCCCGATGATTTTTTCGTTTTGTGTATACCATTGCTGTTCAGTTTTTTATTGTATCTTATTTTTTTTTTTTTTCTCGAATTCATTTGACCGATAATAATTAGTCAGTCGATCAATCAATCGTTTTTTTTTTTTTGTTTTTTTTTTGTTTATTTCTGTACAATACCGAGGGAATATAGGTGCATACATACAAACGAAGTAGGGGCGGGGGAAACAAAAGTGAAAAAAAAAAACAAAAAAAGATAATGAAAAACAAAAAACATATCGTTTTATATATAAATAGTTCTTCGATACAGATATGATTATTCATAATAATAATAATAATAATAATAATAATAATAATAATAATAATAATAATAATAATAATAATAATAATAATATATAATAATAATAATATATAATATATTTACAAAAGAGATTTTCAAATTTTTTTTTTTAGCTATTATTATTAGTACATATAATTAAAATAGCGTAATAAATTAACCAGGTTTTTGAAACCAACAATATGTGTATATGTATATGTATAATTACCTATATATATATATGTATGTATATCTGTGTATTATTATAATTATATATGTACGTATGTACGTACGTGGGTATATATGTATGTTATGTATATGTATAGTTGTTTATGGTATAATAAACGCTGCTATTGCCACTTCTGCTGCTGCTTCTGATTTATTCATATGTATATATATAGTATGCATAGTTTTTATAAATAAATTTTTTTTTTTTTTCCAATTTATTCATTCATTTTTTTTTTTTCAAATGTATATATATATATATATATATATATATATGAGTAAAATAAATGTATAATATGTATTATAGAATATCAGAATATTTTTCTTTCCTTTCGGTTGTTTTTGCAATTTTTTCAGTTTTCAGTTTTTGTTGTTTATAGTGTTTCTGTTTTTTTTTTTTTTTTCAATTATTTTTCAAAGAAAGCAAAAAAGACGAAAGAAAAAAGAAAACAAAAAAAAAACGATGAAAAAACTAACCACGCATTGAGATTGCTCCGTATTATTTGTAGTGTAAGTATATGTATGTATAAATATATATGTATATATCATAATAATAACAAAAGCAACGATAATAGTAATAATAATAATAATATTATTAATAAAAATAAACTTGAAACGTTTAGTTTCAGCTAATTTCACGTTGCAAAATTCAATATGCTATATTTTTATTTTTTTCAATTTCTTTTTTTCTTTTCTATTCTATCATATTCACCTATACTCCTATACGTACTTCACGCGATAATCAAATTGTTTCTATATTCAATCACAATAATGATTAATTTCAATGAAATAAGAATGGAAAATAAAAATAAAAATAATTAAAGAAAAAACATGACAGATGGTTTTCGGAGATCAGGTTTATCTTTTTTTTTTTTTTTTTCTTCTCACTTCCCTTTTTCTCTCCCTCTCTTTTACTTCATCAATTTGGTACGACGTAGCTATATCTATACCTAGATGTGTGTATATGTACATACATATGGGGCATTCCAAGTGAAACCGAGGAGTCATTTCCCTCAAGTCATCAGATCCTTGCATAATTTTTTTTTTCGCATTCATTCCACTTGAAAAGAAGCCCAATTTTTTCGCAGAATTTTCTCGCTACTCCTTCAGGTGGCGCGACGATCGTTTTTGTGTAAAAAGGGTTGACTGAAAAACACCATTTTTAAAATTATGAATTTTTTTCCACAGATTCTGGGTCCTAAATAAGTAATATCTATCATGATTAGAAAGTGGGATGCGGCTGCCTCATATTTTTTTTTTTAATTGTTATTTTTTTTTAATTCTCAAAACGAAAAAAAAAATTAATTTTCAATAGTCCCCGCAGGAGTGAAAAAAAAAATAAAAATAAAACATGTCTTAGAAAATTTTGATATTTTGCATAGTTCCCAAAATAAATGAGAAAAATCTGTTTTCTTTCAATAAAAAAGTTCTATATGCAAATATAATGAGAAAAAATTATTTCTGTGAATATATATATATTAAAATAATTTTTTCTCATTAATCCTGCACATTGATCTTTTTTATTAAAAAAAAAGATTTTTCTCATTAATTTTGGAAAATATGCAAAAAATCAAAATTTTCAAAGATATGTTTTATTTTTATTTTTTTTTTCACTTCTGCGAGGACTATTGGAAATTAGTTTTTTTTTTTCGTTTTAGAAATTGAAAAAAGATAAAAATTATAAAAAAAAATATGAGGCAGCCGCATCCCACTTTCTAATCATGATAGATATTACTTATTTATGACTCAGGATCTGTGAAAAAAATTTCAGAATTTTAAAAATGGTGTTTTTCAGTCAACCCTTTTTTACACAAAAACGATCGTCGCGCCACCTGAAGGAGTAGCGAGAAAATTCTGCAAAAAAATTGGGCTTCTTTTCAAGTGGAATGAATGCGAAAAAAAAAGTTATGCAAGGATCTGATGACCTGAGGGAAGTGACTCCTCGGTTTCACTTGGAATGCCCCATATATATGTATAAACATATAGTATACATATATATATATATATAGTATTCAATAAAATAATATGATCTGTACATGTAATAAATAAATTATTCTAACGAGCAGGACAAAAAAGAACCCCCCCCCCCCAAAAAAAAATACAAAATTATCGTACATACCAGCAGCAAAATTTTTACACCTCAAAATCTTAATAATAATAATAATAATAATAATAATAATAATAATAATAATAATAATAATAATAATAATAATAATAATAATAATAATAATAATAATAATAATAATAATAATAATAATAATAATAATAATAATAATAATAATAATAATAATAATAATAATAATAATAATAATAATAATAATAATAATAATAATAATAATAATAATAATAATAATAATAATAATAATAATAATAATAATAATAATAATAATAATAATAATAATAATAATAATAATAATAATAATAATAATAATAATAATAATAATAATAATAATAATAATAATAATAATAATAATAATAATAATAATAATAATAATAATAATAATAATAATAATAATAATAATAATAATAATAATAATAATAATAATAATAATAATAACAATAATAAGAATATTTATTAGAAAAATAAAAATTGAAAGAAAAAAAGCAAAAGAACAAAAAAAATTAATAAACACGACGATCGACGAAGAGGAGGTAGTATTATAATAATAACAATAATAACAATGAGAATAATAATTATTATAGTAATAATGATTTATTAAGGAAAGTAGATTATTTTTTTTTTTTTTCTAAACAGATGAGATTATCAATTATACAGGTATATATTATATACATATATATCCCATACACATGGTTATATTAATTAATTATTTATTTATTTATTTATTTATTTATTCATTTTCATCGTTTTCTGTTTTCCTATTTTTTTTTTTTCTTCTTCTTCATTTTTTCGTTATTCGTTCTCTTTTCACAATAAAGTCAATGTACGAGTAAAGTATAATATGTGTAAAATACATACGTATAACGTTTTCTATCGTACACTGCACCTCGTCATAATCATAATTATCCATATACATATATATATATATATATATATATATATATATATATATATATATATATATATATATATATATATATATATATATATATATATATATATATATATATATATATATATATACACACACACACACACATATATATATACATATATATATATATGATCAAATGATATGAAATGAATTTTTTGCTTTTTAATTTTTTCCATTTCATTTTTCTCCTTTACTTTATGATTTTTGAAACGTTAATAAAAGGAGAAACGATTATACCGAGAAAGGAAAAAAAATAACATTAATAACAATAATAATAATAATATTAATAATAATAATAATAAATAAATAAATAAGTAAATAAATAAATATATACTATACCTACTATATGTATATATATATAAATAAATAAATTTTTCAGATCATAGAGAATATACAATATGTCACCATTTAAATATACAGCTACTCCTTCGTAACAGTTGTTTTCATTTCTGTTTTTTGTTTTATTTAAATAAATTAATTCTTTCAAACTTTCACTTTCTTTCATTCATTCTATCATTTTCTCATTCTCGGTGTTTGCTCATCCTCTCGTTTCTCTCTTGCATACAACGTAACAATAATAATAATAATAATAATAATAATTATTATTATTATAATAATATATTACATACAGAGTATGAGACTGTACCAGTAATTTTCTCGGAGATTTTCTCGTTTTTTTCGTTTTTGTTCTATTTGTAAATTCTAATTCATGTTTAATAAAAATTTTTGAACAATTGTTAAACCGTCGTAATATCAGTGACAATAATACCTACAGTTATATATAGTTGGTACATATTTTCCTTCTAGGACAGGCTACAATAAAGAAAAATTGTAAGTATTCGATCGTTGAAAATAATATGTGGTCGATGAAAATTCCAACAAAAAAAATTGTTATGCCTTGAAAATTGAAATAAAATAATAAATAAATATATAAAAAAGGAAACTATTCATCTCATACTCTGTATTTCAATTGATTGATTGATTGATTAATTAATTAATTAATTAACTAATAACTATACACTACTATAATAAACGATCAACATATATATATTTTTATTTATTCATTATTCTTGTATTTTTTTTCCAGAATTTTTGTTTTTTTTTCCTGTCCCTCTTCTCTTCCTTTTCATTTCCATATTAATTTTTTTTTTTTCTTATTTATTCAATTATTCACTTTATTTATTCATTTTCATTTTATTATACATATATACTATAGATTATAGATGTTAGAAAATTTTCAATCCGTTTGCATGCTGCTGATTTCTGCTGCTTTTGTTGTTTGTTGTTGTTGTTGTTATTATTCCACAAAAATAAGAATATAATAATAATAATAAACGAACGAAAATAAAGGAAGTTTAGAATTTTTCCCCTTTTCTTCTCTTTGCTTTTCGTTAGATTTCTTCTCTTTTTTTTTTTTTTTACACATATACAGATTTTGGAAACTTCACTTCTTTTGCTTTTTTTTCCTCTCTTTTGTCACTTATAGTTAGTTTCTATTTCTTTGATAATATTTCGATCACTCTGCTGCACCATTTTTTTATTTTCATTCTTATTTTTATATATTCATTTTTCTTTCTACTTACTGTTTTTTCTTTTGTTTTATTTAAATTCACCACAATTCTATCATCATTATTACGATTTTCCACATACGGAAATTTTTATTCATTCCTCTCATTCTCAGATAAATAAATTACAAAAAAAAAGCAAAAAAGACATGAAGAAAAATTAATAAATAAATAAATAAAACGACCAAACAAATCAATCAAAAAAAAAAAAACAAAAAAGAAAAAGACAAAATTCAAGATATTTCCAAATTTTCATCATCATCATCATCATCATTATCGTCGTCATTATCGTTATTATTAAAATTATTACTATTAGTACTTTCGTTATGATTTTCTTGTTTCAGTTTCAGTTTAAAAAAACAGTTCTTTAACCCGATCTCGCGTTTGACGAGCAAACAAAAAAATAACAAAAAAGAAAAAAAAAACTGATCTTTCAACCTCTTTTCCATTTTCTTCGACCACGAAATAATAACAATAATAATAAATTAAATTATATATATATACATCAATATAAATAAGAATAATAAATTGAATACAACAACAACAACTATTAATATTACTATTAATATTATTATTTTATTACTACCGCTACTGCTACTACTACTACTACTACTATTATCATTATTATTAATAACATTATTATTATTATCATTATTATTATTATTATTACTATAATTATTTCATTATTATTATTATTAGTATTAATTCGCAAAATATTATTAGCTAGATTATTCCAGTCTATTCCCCTGACGAAAGAGATAAATCCATTTATGCAATTCATTCATTTTTTCGTTTCCATGTTTATTCTTTTCGTGCCGTTTTTTTTTTTCTTCTCCTTTTTTTTTTGTTGGTTGCCCCCCTTTTATTATTCACCGTCTCTCTGTCTTTCTCTCTTTTTTTTTTTTCTTTCGTATATATATATATATACCTATATGTGTGTATTATATATATATAGCGATTAACAAACACAAACAAACACACACACTTATTTAATTTAATTTAATTCAATTTAATTCAATTTAATTTACTTTTTTTTTTTTTATTCTTTTAAATTTTATTTAAATAACTATAAACTATATTAATATATTAATATTTGAAAATTTTTAAAATTTTCTTCCTTCTTTTTTCTTTCCCCTTTCCCCTCCCTCCTCGTCTTCTTTTTCTTCTTCTTCTTCTTCTTGTTCATTTTCCTCTTCTTTCAGCTATATTATTTGAATATTATCAACGGAAGGACGAATGAAACGGAGAAAGGAGAAAAAAAAAAATTCTTCTTTTTTCCCTCTGCTTTTTTCTTCTTCATAATTTTTTTTTTTTTTTTTCTCTTTCATTATCTTCGTAATTATTTTCTTTTTCTTTTTAAGACGAATAATCGAGACGACAAGATCTTATCGGATTAGAGCAAATATTGATCCTCTCTTCCGATTTCTTTCCTCGAAATGGAAAAAAAAATAAAAATTTCCCGGTACCAAAAAAAAATACTACCAAAAAAAAAAAAAATAAATAAAATTCATGATAATAATGACGATTTTCAAAATATAAGTAATACGATTTATCTATATATTTAAAACTCGGCGAATTCTTTGGCGCATTTTTCCGTTGCCGAAATCCTTAACGCCTCCTCTTCGTAGTCGTCAAAATTGCTCGTGTCGCCGGGACCCTTGCACCGCGGTATAAAAGGGGCCTCGATACGTTTTTGAAAAACTGCAATCCAATCGGTGCTCGAAAACCACTTGTGTCCTTTGATGTCGTTAACACCGGCCTTCAAATTACCGTATCTCTTAGTGAGATCGACTTGGAGTAAATTTCTCAACAGATCCTTTAAATCGCTACCGAAATGTGACGGAAACCTAACTTTACCGCTAACGATCTTTTCGTATATCTGGATCGGTTGGTCGGCAAAAAATGGCGGATATCCGGCCGCCATTTCGTACACTAATACACCGAGTGCCCACCAGTCAACAGCCTTGTTGTAACCCTTGCTGAGGATTATCTCGGGTGCCAGATACTCGGGAGTACCGCATAGCGTCCACGTCCGGCCTTTAACCCTTTTGGCAAAACCGAAATCCGTCACTTTCAGATAACCCTGAGAGTCTATCAGAAGATTTTCCGGTTTAAGATCCCTGTAGATCAGATCCAGGTAGTGAAGATATTCGAAAGCGAGTACGATCTGTGCCGCGTAAAATCTCGAATGAGGTTCCGAAAATCTACCGACTTTGCGCAGATGGCTGAACATCTCGCCACCCGGTACGTATTCGAGTACCATGTAGAGATTCGAGTTGTCCTTGAAATGAAAACGCAACGATACCAAAAACGGGAAACTTATTGCTTGGAGTATCCTCTTCTCGTTCAACGTGTGCTCGACTTGTTTAAGTTTCACAACTTTCTGCTTGTCCAATATCTTCATCGCGTAATATTCTTTGGTCGGTTTGTGCTGTACTATCATAACACGACCGAACGAACCGGTGCCAAGTGTTTTTATACGCTCGAAATCGTCGAGACCGGCTGTGTTCGTTGGATTCTTCTTCCATTTCTCTTCGAAATCCTCCTTCGCCTGGTCCAAAAATTCTTTAACACTCTCGGCGGCGTCCACCTTCTTGTTGGCTGCTGTTGCAGCATTGTTACCCATTTTTGATGATCCGCCCGACCCTGCCAGGGCTCCGCGTAGGTCAAATTTTTTCAAAATTTTGACGACGGTTTTACAAACTTTTTTTGCTTCGAAAAAAAAACAAAATTCTTTGTTTTTTTTATATCTATTTATATATATTCTTTTTTTTTTCACATACGTTTCGCGATTTTGATGGTTTTTTTCTCGTTTATTTTTTATTTCAGTCACTTTTCAGAAACGAACGAAAAAAAAAAAACACGAACGCACGCGTATGAAGAGAAAAGCTTGTTTTCTTCTTTGTGTATAGAAAATTTATGGATTATTATTATTATTATTATTATTTTTCTTCTTCTTCCTCTTCTTCTTTTTCGTTTTCTTTTTTCTTCTTATTTTTATTATTATTTTTATACCGATCGTATCCTTCGGCGATGATTTTTTAGTCCCGTTTCTTTCACTTTTTATAAAATGGGTCAACAACACTCCCCGTCGTACCTTACTCGCGCCATCTTTCACCACCCTGACCGTCGACGACGACGACGAACGCTACTACGAACTTCAAAATCGCTTCTCGAAATTTTTTTTTCACTTTCGTATTTATTTTATTTTTTTTCGGTCTTGTTTTTATTGTTTTTTGTTTCAACAATTTTCTATCGCGGAAATTTCACGACGATCGATCATACGAGTTTTCGTTATCGATATGAAATAATTTTTCTATTTTCAAAATTTATAATTTTCTTCAGGTTTTTTTTTTTTTTTTTTTATATAGCTTTTATAGTTTTTCAGTTTTTTGCTTTTTGCTTTTTTTCTCGAACGCGTTAAAAACTTCGCACGATTCCGAAACCACTGAAAATAGATTCTCTCGAATTAAAAAAAAAAAAAAAAAAAAGAATCACAAACGAAAACGAAACGGAAACACTTTTGTCACTCAAGAATCTCAACGAAACAATTTAAATCCAATTTTTGTTATTTTTCATTATTAAGTTCAATGAAAAAATTCCATATATTTATATGTATGTATAGATTTTCCAAATTCCAAAGGATTTCGTACGAAAAATTACCAAAATTTATCGACTTTTTATTTTATAATTGTTATTATTTCTTTAATTCACGAACACAAAACTCAGGTTGATTGTGTTATTTTTTTTTTTTATGTGTTAATTCTTGGTTTTTCTTCCCACTTCTTATATATCTATCACTCGATCGTTTGCAATGCGAATCTGTATTATTTTCTTTTTGTCGCGACGAATGTGGCGTGTTTTTAATCCTTTGGACAATTTCTTCTTTTTCTTTTTCTTTCCTTCTTCTTCGATCTTCTTATTTTATTTTATTTTATTTTTTCCTTATTCAAATCAGTATCATTTGGTAATAATAAATCGACTGTAATCGATTATTCCCTAACGTAGGAAGTAACGAACGAACGAGCTAAGTAACCGATCAGTACACACACACACGTATATTATGTACGTCAGTTCTTCTCTCTCTCTCTCTCTCTCTCTCTCTCTCTCTCTCTCTCTCTCTCTCTCTCTCTCTCTCTTGCTCTTTCTCTATATTTTCTGTGTAGTGTCTTAAATAAAACTCCACGACACAACTCACTCGCGAGTCTGAAAGTTTAATATATTCTTGTTATTATTACACCTTCTGCAATGACGACAACGACTCGTAACTCCAACTCAAACTTAAACTCAGAATACGACTCCAACGACGACGGTGATGATGATGATAATAATAATAATAATAATAATAATAACAACAACACCGATATCCCAAAAATACCGTTTTCACCAAAAAAATAAGAATAAAATAGTCAATGTATATTAGAGTTCAGAATTTTTTTTTTATTTCGTTTTTTATATATTTCTTTCTTTCTTTGATCGATTAGAATTTTAATAATATAATCCAAGCATCGATTACTCGAACACTGATCGATCTATTTATTTATTTGTATATTAATACACTTGAAAATTTTTCCACCACGTATTTCCTTTATTTTATTTCTATACTTTATTATAATAAATCTATATATTATTTAATTTTTTTTATTTCGTATTATATTCGGTTATTTAAAATGGCGTCCCGAGGTTCGTCGTCGGGTGTTTTTTTAACGTACGGATACTGTACTGGTACACCGCGTTCTACTGTATAAATCACAAGCAGAATATTCAAACGATTATTATTATTATTTTATTATATTTATTTTTTGTTAATTTATATACGTAGGGTAAAGGTAAGATGAGAGAGAAATATCCGTGTCTCCGTACCCTAAAGCGCCTACTTACACACTCGGGTAAAATCTGCAATACCCCGAGATTAAAATTTCAAACCCACGAATTACTGTTACTATTACTGTTCCATTTCAGTGTACCTATATTCCTGTCACAGACGACACAGAAAACTTGAATATAGGTATATACGTATAGTCTCGAGAGGTTTTCGTGTGTGTGTGTATAAACACGACCGACTGGACTAACTACGACACTCTAAAACTCGACTGGTGAATATATAGTATCGTATTCCCGTACATATATATGTATATATATCTATGATATATAGTATACGTGAAATCGTTTCGTAACGTGAAAATATCGTCGAATGGATATTTGTTCTTCTTTCCTTTCTTCCAAAATTCTTTTCAATCCTCTAGATTATCATTCGTTCACGTATATATATTTTTTATCTTCACTTTATTCAATGAAACACACACGCGCACGCATTTCGGATTTTTTTTTTTTTTAATAAAATAAAAAAAACCCGAAAAAAATCACCGTAGAACGCCACCAGAATACGTAGTAGTACAGCGTCGTATATCGTCTACGATGAGAACGACTTCTCCTAGCCGAAGGAGAGAGACGAGAAAAAAAAAAATCGAAGAAATTGTTGTAATAATAATAACAACAATTATTATTATTATTGTTATTATTTTTGTCTTTTATACTTTTGTAGTTTGTTTTTTGTTTATTATTATTGTTATTGTTGTTGTTGTTGTTGTTTAGTTGTCAACGTGAGTTACCGACGATTTGTAGAATTGACAAAAAAAAAGTGTGCAAGAAAAAAAAAAGTACGAAGAAAAAAAAAAAATATGGTGGATGAGATAATTAACAGCACACCGTACACACACGCACACGCGACTCGAAAACGAAACGCGGAGAGAAAACCTCGAGACTCTTTATTTCGTTTGTTACACCTCTCTCTAAATACGACCGATAATATTAAGGAGGAGGTCCCCGTACGAACGAACGAAGTAACGAACGAACGAACGACCAACCCGACTACACAGAGACTCGAGTAGTCGCAGTGGCCGCGGTTGACGATGGTGGCTTGACGCTAGGCTAGCCTGTGCTAGGGCTTCGTTGGTTGGGTTGGGATGGTTGGTTTGCCTGCGCCGTGTAACCCGGACCGTTAACACACGAAACTAGTCAAATATAAGCGACGAGGAGAGAGAGAGAGAGAGAGAGAGAGAGAGAGAGAGAGAGAGAGAGAGAGAGAGAGAGAGAGAGAGAGAGAGAGAGAGAGAGAGAGAGAGAGAGAGAGAGAGAGAGAGAGAGAGAGAGAGAGAGAAGAGAGAAAGAGAGAGGGAGAAAGAGAGAGGAGTTAGGCAGTGAATTTCTATGGTTTAACGGAGAGCTTAGTTCGGTTTAGGAGACGGTAGATGGAGGAAGAAACGGGGATGGATGATAAACTGGAAGTCGGTAAGTGGCGCTAACTTGCGGTGGCGTCGGTTGACTAGATAATGGTGTTCTTCTTTTTCTTTTTCTTCTATTTTTTTTTTTTTTTTTTTTTTTTTTTTTTTTATCAGACGTTGAGAGAGGGAGAGGTTTTTCTTTTTCTTTTCTATTTTTTTTTTCTTGGTTTTTCAAATTGTACACAGAAAAAAAACTAGATATAAAAATATTGGAAAAAAAAAACCGCCATTCGTTTATTTATATAATTTTTTGTTTCTCCTCTTTTTGTATCGGTTTTTTTTTTATTCATTTACAGGATCTCGAGGAAGGAGGCACTCGAAGTTTCCAGAATTTCAAGAAATTATATAGAAAATTCTACTGTAATTATTATTTTTTTTTTTTCTAATTTTTCCATCTTTTCAAGTTTTCCTTTATCGCTATTTAATGTATGTAGTACGAATACGTAATTAGTAATTGTTGTGTATTTAAAATTCTGTAGATGTATCGTATACGAAATAAAGAAAATTTTTCAAGATACCGAAAGAATAATGAAACTTGAAGAAAAAAAAAAAAAAAAAACATACCTATCATAGGTATATGTATAAAAGATTGATCGAAAAATGGTGAAAATCAAGATAAGTAAATTGCAAGAAAAAAAAAAAAATTATGTATATAATAATAAATAAACGGAAATACGGACGAATGTACAAAAGTAGAATACATAAAGTATACATGTATGTTATATATACCTATATAGGTATGTGTAGATAGATATGTATATAGTTATATATACATAGGTATATGGGGTGTGGGGGGGTGTTGTTTTGTCGGATCCTCATCACGGAAGGATGATCGCATCATCAACGCAGGGTTTTTATAATTCTATATACGGGGTTATATACTAGATATAATACATATTCGCTGGTTCGTATGATAATCGTTTACCGATTATAATAACCCCGCATCAGCATCATTATCATCATCGTCATCATCGTCGTCACATACCCCAACTCTGATCTATATACCTAAATATATGTATACGTATACCTATATGTATGTACTCATATCGTACATAACATACATATACACAGATGGGTATAATATTATCGTCGTCGTCACGGTTTTCGCGCGACCAACTCTAAAACCAGGCCATACCATAAATAGTATTATACATATATATATAAATACATGTATATACATTGTAGCTATGCATATGTATATATATATACGTAGATAACGATTTTTTTTATTATTATGTACTGTGACTATCTCATTTTTTTTTTTTTTTTTCTAATTGTCAAAAAACTTGCAGAAGAATAAAAAAAAAAGAAAACAAATTCGCAAAAATACGGATAGATTTTTGATTTTTTTTTTGTTTTTTTTTAATTTCTTTCCTCTTCTTCTCCTTCTTCTTCATTGATATCATGAAAAAAAATCAAATTTTCTTGTTCATCTTTTTTTGTCCGATTGTTTCAACTTCTTTTTGAGTAAATTTTGAAATCTTTGTTTCTTCATTTCTCTTTTTCAGATTCTACGAGGTGTACGTATTATATTATCTACGTAAATATATACCTACATATCATGTATGTGTACATACATACGTATCTATATAATATATATATATATATATATATATATACATATATAACACAGGTTTGATGACATTCTTGAATAGATAACAACAAGAGGATCAGAGAAAAAGAGAGGAATATGGGGGGGGGGGGGGAAGAAAGAGAGAAAAACGTAGACGAAAGCTAAAAGATAACGAGAAATAGCCAAAGTGAAGAAGAAAAGAGAAAAAAAAAAAGAAAGAAAGGAAAAGGAAAGGCAAGGCGTAAGGAAAAGCAAAGGTAAAGGAAAAAACGAAACGAAAAAAAAAAAAAAAAAAAAAAAAAAACGAAAGAAAAGAGAGAGTAAGTATGTACATATAAGTATGAGCAGTCAGTTGAATAACAGGCGGCAGGCCAGCTCTCTTATAATATGCCTGCAAGCGTCAAGTTTATTTATTTCCATTCCTATCGCTATGTATGTATAATGTATAAGTATAATATATATATATATATATATATATATATATATATATATATATATATATATATATATATATATATATATATATATATATATATATATATATATATATATATATATATATATATATATATATATATATATATATATATATATATATATATATATATATATATATATATATATATATATATATATATATATATATATATTTATATATATACGTCTATACATTTTATAGGTAGATATACATACATATACCTATAAATATATCTACGTATAATATTATATGTATAGATGTATCTAATATGACGATGGCAATGATAATATATATGATATAAAATATGGCGGGAACGAGACTTGCACGTATAAAAAAAAGAAGATGAAAAAAAAACAGTAATAAAACCAAATGAATAAATAAATAAATAAAAGGAGAAGCGAGTACGGAAGAATAACTGAAAGGATAAACTGAGAAAAGGGCACAAAAAATACGAAAAAAAAAAAACCGAATCAGAACCACAAGAAAATAATTTATTTTTCTTTTTTTTTTTGCTTCTTTTTTTCAAACAGGAAAAGGTTCGTTCCTTCGGTTGCATTCGGTTTACATTCGGTTATTTCCGTCTCCCCTCCTCCACCTGCTCGGGCGCCGCGTCGCTCTCTCTTTTTTCTTTCTCTCTCTTTCTCACTATCTATGCCATATAGGTATATGTATATACACGTATGTATATACGTATGTATTTATACAACGATCTGCGCGCTGTTCACTTAAAAGTCCGTTTCGCTCGAGACGCGTTTCCTTCTCCCACCACTTTTGTATTACAGGTATAAAATCCCCTCCACAATTATTATTACTGTTATCATTAATATTGTTATTATTGTTAAAAATATTATTATTACTATTATTATTATTATTATTATTATTATTATAAGCGTATCCCCTTCTCTCTTCTGAACTAAACGCAAAATTCTACCATAAAACCTGCCACAGCCTTCTAGATGCGCGCGACGACAACGAATTGTATGCGTAGAACCTGCGCTGCCACGCCGAGGAATGGATTATACAGATAGGAAACCAACGAACGAAGCCAGCCAACCAGCCGGTTGCGTCGCTTCGGTCGGTCATATCGATTGAAAAGAAAGAAAAAAAAAAGGAAGAGCAAAAAAAAAAAAAAGAAATTCAAAAGAATTCTCTTGATTAAAATTTTTTTTTTTGTTTGCAATTTTTTATTTTTGATTTTCAAACAGGAGCTTTCGCTTTCTTCTTCTTCCAAATCTTGATTGTAGTTCTTCGATATTGTTCTTATTATTGTTATTATTATTATTATTATAAATATTATTATTATTATTATTATTATATATTTTTTTATTAAATTCAAATTTGGTTCCTTTTTTTTTGGCAATTCTGGCACCGTTTTTTTTTTTCTTTTTCCACACCCATTTTCAGAGGTTTTGGATTTTTTTAAGAATTTTTGCAATGCTCGGAAAAAATCTTTGAAGTTACAACATGTTTGCAAAAATTTATTAAATCAAATGGCTCTTCGTGAATCGGAGTTCGGACTTTGAGGGCATTTGGAAGCTAAACGATTGACTTTACGGCGAATGACGTTCAGTTCATTTTTGTAGATAATTTTACGCTCTACAAAAAAGATAAGTATACTTCGTAGCCGTATCTCGCTTGGTTCACGAGATATTCGTTAAAAACTAAAAAAATGAAGAAACAAAAAAACCGCCTTTTTTGTTAAAAAAAATAAATAAAAAAACTATTTGTTAAATTAAAAAAATTGTCAACACCTAATCATTCCCTGTTCTTTCGTCTGAGAAAATTCAAACTCCCTTTCATAGGGCCAAAAAAAAATAATGTCTGATTAATATGTATGGCCTAAAAAGTGCGGGAGCACTGCTGCCTTTGCCGCTCGATCACGCTTACAACGCCATGAATTTACAGTTTTCACCCTAACCTACATTTCGACTGAATATTTTGTTCGATGATGGTACTCTGAAAATATATATATATATTTTTTTTTTTAATTATTCTCAACCTCGTTAAAAAAAAAAAATAAAATAAAAAATAAAAAATATTATGTCTCTGAAACCAAACTTACGCAAAAGGATATACTTAATCGGTGATCTTGACGTAAAAATAATCGGTAATAAATTACCGTCAAGAGGTCAAGTGTTGAAGGTATTATTTTACAAAATACGAGAATTAAAATTGAGTATCCGTGAGAGTGCGAAATTGGTAATAAACGAGGTGAAAATATTTTGGGAAAAGGCTCGATTACCGATACAAAAGGATAGCCGATGCATAGACAAGGTAGTCGCTCTCCACAAGGAATGGAGAAATTTACAACGAAGTATTACCAGACCGGGAAATTTGGAAAAAGAAAAAGTGTTCCGTGACAAGTTAAAGAATTTATTCGACATTGCTCATGGGAACATTATGCAAAAAATCGACATGGAAAGGAGAGAATTTTTGGAAAATCAAAGACGAGATGGTCGGGTCGGAAACCTCCATCGATAACATTTCAAGTTTACTTGTTTTCAGAATGAATAAAAGAGAATAAAGAGAAAAAAAACCAAAAGGCAAACAAGATACAACGTCTCAGATGCCACCGATCAACCCAATGGAAACAAATATCTTGTTTAAGTATTTATATTCAATTTGGTAACGAAGATGAGGCACGGATCATCCAGAAAGATCCAAAATAAGTGAAAGAGACGCTGTCCGCTTGGTCACCGCTGTGACAAAGGCTCTGAATGCGGGTCTAGAATCTTTGTGACTGTTTAAAGATAGTCGGTTTAGTAAATCATTGAAAAAAAAAAAAACATAAACAAAAGAAATCAAAAAAGTTTTTCCAAAATGGAGATTTTTTTCCTTCCCATTAAGATCAAATTTATGGATCATTTTCTGTTCTGGTGAGGCATCAACGGTGAGAAACTTTCAAACTGCGGTCTATGAAATTATCAAAGTTAGGGACTACGGAGTTGAAAGATTCACAAACTCTTTAGTGCGGAAGAAAGAGATCTGATTTTGGGAACAAGGAATGGTTCTGCAATTTTATTCAGGCATCTATAGAGAATTTTTGTTGTATTATCTAATTTCTACTCTGCGTTAGTTTGTTTGAAGAGAGAAAAAATAATAATAATGGTAATTGCTGATCAGAACCAGAGCAAAATTTTCATCTATTTGCGAATTTTCGATTCCAAGGAATTCCAGAATGAAGATGCGAGGTAATTTTCCATAGCCGGCGCATAAGTTTATTTTATTCTTACAAAATGGATTATCGAAGGATCTTCGACGCAGCGACGATCCTAAAGAGATGCTAGAGAGTTTATTCCTTGTGTTTGTTAGTGAATACAAAAATAAAGAATAGAAAAAATTTCCAACAGATAAGAGACAGAGGAGAGAAACTGTTGAGAAACAATTTCGACTCATTTATTACAGTAATTTATTATTATTATTATCATTATTATTATATCGGTTATTTTTATGTTTTTTTTTTATATCTTCCTTGTTAATTCGAATCTCTTCGAATCGAACATTTTCCACTAATCGACGACACAGCTAGGATTGAGATAAAAAATTTGTGCTTCAGAAATGACTTTTTTTTATTTATTTATTTATTTTTTTTCGATTTTATGTATTTGCAGACGATTTTTGGAGAAAAGGGCGGTCAAAATTCGACCAAAGCTAAATTAAACGACCACGCTAATATATATTTATACGTATATTTATATCTATATATACCGATCTATAATCTATAAGTATATATAATGTATACAAATACTCGATATAATTGATGGAAGTGGTTTTTTGATTCTTTTTTTTTTTTCTCTTCTTAGATTTTCAAGTGGCTGATCGTGTTATATCTAAGAATCTAATATCTCTACATCATAAGTACTGCAACTACTTGAATATCATTTGATAATACGTATATCAAGTACATATATATAGAAGATCGATATATTATATCAGCAATTCAAGACGATAATTAATATATAATTACAATTATATCGATATAATCAATTGAAACCTATATAATATTGTATATATACTATAATATACGTATACGTACATACATACGTACTTGAGATTCTATAATCTAGATCAAACGACGACAAGATAATAATAATAATATATAAGATAGTAAAAAAAAAGACAAACAAAAACCAAACTATTGTACCCAATTTTGAATTTGAAAAAATATGAAACCACCCCCCCCCCCCCCCCCCCCGCCCCAAAAAAAATCAATTTTGGAAGAAAAATTTCTAATATAACAATAATAAATACTATTTCACATTGTGTATTCATATTGAATAAATAAATAATTTTTTTTCGGATTTTTATTTTTTTATTTTTACTTTCATTTCATATTTTTTTTTTTGGTTTCATGTTTTTTACCGTTCTCGTCGGGTTGTTTCATTGCGACGAGCAGAGAATTGACGTCAGAGTTGGAAATTCACCATTTTCCATGTAAAGGTATATCTATTGTATATGTATTATATGTATAGTCGGTTCAGTCGACGAAGCGAAACGTTTTGAGTATAAGGCTTTAAGTTAGACGAGTTGTGTGTGTGCCTCCATCTCGCGTTCAACGTTATTAAACTAATGAGAAAAAACGGACACGATCTAACTCTAAAAACTTATAATCTTATTTTGTTTTTTCGTTTTTTTTTTGTCATTCAAAAGTTGAATTAAAAAACGGAGGAGAAAAAGGGAAAGAAAAAAAAAAAGAAGATCTACCTTTATCTCTCTCTCTCTCTCTCTCTCTCTCTCTCTCTCTCTATGGCTCTATGGTGTTTCATGTGCCCCAACACCGCACTGTCACCTACCGCAATTCCTTTTATCTTGCTGCGATCTACTTTTGGCATTCTCTTCCTGCGGAGGTGACCGATGGGCAATCTTTGCAATCGTTTAAGACTAAACTTTTCGCTTACCTTTTTGAACGCGATACAGGGTCTGACTAGTCGGTACGCTGCTCTTTGCACATTTGCTTACGTAAACTTATCCCTTTGCAGAGGTGAAATCTTTATTTTTTACTTATTGTATACTTACCTACTTGATGTACTATCCCATTTTTCTATTTTAATTTTCTCATGTACGTACTTTTAATTGTTTTCTTTTTATTTTGTATTCTTTTTATTCTGTATTCTATTCTATTTTTATTCTGTATTCTATTTTATTTTGTATTCTTTTTATTTTGTATCTTTCATATCCCTTATATCTTTTATATTTTTTATATCTTTTGTATCTTTTATTTTTAACTCGGATATTATTTTTATTCTTTATTATCTTTCTGTACTGCTGTATGGCTTTTCTTATTCTCCAGTGTTTGTACAACCGTCTAGTTGTAAGCTATTCTCTTTGCTCTGCTCTGCTAACTATGTAATTTTGTCATACGTACTACCACCTAAGTGTTTCTTTGTCATTAACTGTATCTCATCATTGCCCCAACGTCTTACCAGGGCATAAATATACGTCAATCAATCAATCTCTCTCTCTCTTAAATGCCTATAACACGTATAAAACGATATGGATAAATATAATAAAAGAAAATGAAAAAAAAAGAAGAAAAAAAACGCGGTGAGCCATCTGCCTACTGCAGTTAGCACCTGCAGCACAATGCAGCGAATAGACGCGGAAGGAAGAAGGCAGTAAGTATCCCCCCCTCCCACCCTCAATGCTGCAACAAGCAACAAGTAACAAAAAAACGTGCAACATAAGCAATAAGCAACATCAAGCAGCTGCACTTCCTGTATTCATGTATAACGCTTGTATGCTGTATATGTATATGTATATACGCAGTATGTATTTGTACTTATAGTACCTTTTAGCACGTGCTTCTTTCTTATTGTACATGAATAATTATTATTATTATTATTAATTTTAAAACAAGAGAAGAAAAAAATAAATAGAACGAGTTGAAAAAAATTTTGAATTGTTTTTTTTTCTTTGAATTCAAAAAAATTAACAAAATTACAATTTTCTTTTTCTTCCAATTTCCTTTCATTTCCTGTTCGATATAGTTGGTGTGAGTGAATTGTTGTAAGACTGATTCAAGAAATTAGAAATAAAAAATAAAAAAAAAAAAACAAAACAAAACGAGAACGAATGAAAGGAAAAAAAAAAAAAAAACCTGTACGAAGAAATTTGCGAAAATTTGATGTAATTGATCAAAACATTGTTCATATAATAAATTAGATCGAGAATATTTCAATAAAATATATATATACATATACGTATAATATTGGGATGGTCCTTGAGAGGTTGAATGAAACAAAATTTTTAGTCCCTCCAACCTCTCAATCGCGGTTCCAAATCCAGAGAAAAAGATTTCCCGCTAAAATTTTCTTATGTACATATATATTGTGTGTATATATATATATATATATATATATATATACATACATATATATATATATATATATATATATATATATATATATATATATATATATATATATATATATATATATATATATATATATATATATATATATATATATATATATATATATATATATATATATATATATATATATATATATATATATATATATATATATATATATATATATATATATATATATATGTATGTATATATATATATATATATATATATATATATATATATACAGGGTGTATCAGGTTGAGCGCACCGAAGTATGTGGGTAGATTCCTTGAGTCATTCTAAGACTAAATTCCCTTTACCAAAAATTCGAGGGCCTAATAGTTTCTGAGTTATAGAATATCTTAGTTGACCAATCACAGGGCTTGGAGCTGGCCTATTCAGGGCCGTGTCAAAAGAATAAAATAGGTAGTGCCCATGGATGTGAACCCGTGAAATTTTATTTTCCTTTTTCGAAGGTGACATCGACTCATCTTCGGGAAATGTCCTCGTAAAGCATACGTCTTCCTTATCTGCGTTCTGGCTCTCTGCTTCGTAGTTTTCGTCTTTCAGGTCACCCGCTTCGTAGTCTTCGACGCCAGGTCATCTGCTTCGTAATTTTCGTCGTCCAGGTCATGCGCTTCGTAGTTTTCGGCGTCCAGGCCATCCGCTTCGTAGTCTTCAACGCCAGGTCATCTGCGTTGCTTTCATCTTCCAGGTTCATCGTGCAGGACCTGGACAACAAAAACGACGAGCCGGATGACCTAAAGGACGAAAACCACGGAGCGAATGACCCGGACTCCGAAAACTATGAAGCGGATGACCTGGACGCTGAAAACTACGAAGCAGAGAGCCAGGACGCAGATAAGGAAGACGTATGCTATACCAGGACATTTCCCGAAGATGAGTCGATGTCACCTTCGAAAAAGGAAAATAAAATTTTACGGGCTCACACCCATGGGCACTACCTATTTTATTCTTTTGACACGGCCCTGAATAGGCCAGCTCCAAGCCCTGTGATTGGTCAACTAAGATATTCTATAACTCAGAAACTATTAGGCCCTCGAATTTTTGGTAAAGGGAATTTAGTCTTAGAATGACTCAAGGAATCTACCCACATACTTCGGTGCGCTCAACCTGATACACCCTGTATAGTATACAACGTATACGTTTATAGGTATAGCTAAGGTAGTAACAACCACCTCATGACTCAGCGGCGTTATTTCAGAATATGAGACATAATCTCTACATATGCGCGAAATATTCATCATCGCATTCTTGAAAAAAAAATAAAAAAATAAAGTAGAAAATAGAAAATAGAAAAAAAAAATAAATAAATAAAATTAAAGACACGTATTACCTGTACGTATATACATTAGGGTGGTCCTTATTTACGGTGTTTTTGAAATTTCCTGCGGACAAGGTGGAAAAAGTTTGCAAATGAATAAAAAAAAAAGTACCCAAAATTTGGAGTCTATAGGTCAACTTAAAGTACTGCCTATAAGGCAGCGAATTTCCCCATTTGATTTACATGGAAATTCGGGCTCACTCCATTATTTTTTTTTCCCTGCCTAAATAGTGCTTCGAAAAATCTGAAATTTGGTATACGTCTTTCCTAAAGTCATAGGTATTTAACAAAAAATTGGGCGATTTTTTGGAAAAAAAAACGTTTATCCCTGTACGGAAGACGTATGCCAAATTCACTGCCTTGTAGGCAGTACTTTGAGTTGACCTACAAACTTCAAGTTTTGGATACTTTTTTCAAATTTATTTGCAAACTTTTTCCACCTTGTCCATAGGAAATTTCGAAAACACCATAAATAAGGACCACCCTAATATACATATACAGAATATTACGTACATACATAACATATACGCGTACATAAAAATTATTCACGTATGGTGGTGCAGTATATATAGAATAAATTTAGGAGAACGACGTCAAGAAACAAAAAGAAAAAAATTAAACAAAATAAAATAACAAATAAAAGGAAAAGGGTTTCAAAATCACAAAAAAAAAGTTATTTTATTCCTCGAAAATATTTGAGTATGTTGGTTATACTTAATTATTATCATCTTTATTATTATTATTATTATTATTATTATTATTATTAATCGTTTTTTTCCGAATTTTTTTTTTTTTCGTATTAATTTGTATTTTGATCTTTGATTTTTTTCTCATTTTCTTTTCGAATTCTTTCTCGGAACTTGAATTACCATTAATATCGCAGGTATTTATTATACGATATTTATTGCAAAAAATGGAACAAAATAAAAAAAAAAGAGAAAGGAATAAAAAATTTACCGAAGAAGAAAAAACGTAATTTTATTTTAATATTAAACAGCATATAAGCCAGGCGATACGAATTATATTACATACTCTGTACATCCTCCTTGCGGATACCACCATAGGTATATAAATAGTTAAATACATATACCTACATCAAGGTATATATACATATATGTATAATATATGCCGTATAAGCAAATAAAGATTAGATAAGATTAGGCCACGTTGATATATATATATATATACATATACTTATGTATGTAGTATACATATTATGTACATACGTGTATGTATGTATGTAGTTAGTTAGCTCAACTGGTCCAACAAAACCCAAGGAGAACAAAAAAAGAAAAGAAGAATAAAGAACGAAAAAGAGAAGAAGAAAAAAAACGTATGGAAAAATAAACTAAACAAAATAGAATAAAAAAAAAACGAAACGAAACGAAACGAAAGTCGAAAAAAAAAAAAATCAATAAAAAAAAAAAGAGAGAAGACAGAAATGGAAACAAAAAACAATCATTTCTGTTTCTCGGATATATAGATACAGGTATAATGTTGGTATGCAGTTGCGGCAACAAATGATGAATTTTTATGTTTTTTATTTCCGGAAAATACGCCTGAAGAAAGATAAAAAAAAAGAATGAAAAAAAAAAACAAAGAAAGGTATAAAATTGGGCTGTTGAAGAAAAAGATTGAGTGAACAGAAATATCTGAAAAAAAAAAAAGCAAGAAGACGAAGAAACAAAAAAAAAAAGGTTATTTTCCGAGTCCAATCGGAAACCGCGGGACTGCACTGTTGAATGTATATCGGAAACCAGTGTGAAAATCCCAATATCGTAATACATATATGTATAGGTATCGCGAAGAATCGACTGCTGTACTACTAATAGTAATTTACTTGGCGCGAGACTCTACCGAGTCTCTTGATAATAGTAGTTGGTAGTAAGTATAGACTATGTAAAAAGTATATGTTTCTATGCATGTACTCGTATTTAATATAGGTATAGCAGTATTAAGTATGAAAGAGAGAGATAGAGATAGAGAGTTTTATATCCCTATATTCTTCATCTGTGTGTGAACACGGTACGGTACGATCCATACATACATACATATACGTATGTACGTACGTACGAAGCCGTCGACCTCGAGTATAAGCCTCCTCCTCCTCCTTCTCCTCTTTTCCTTTAAGCCACACGCAACAACATACATAGAGAGCTAAAACAGCGTTCCGATAGACAACGGAGCAACGATACTGTACGAGGCTAAAGAGTCGGAGAACTGCCTCTATACCCGGTACTTGTACTCGTACCCACCACCTTTGCCTTTTGCCTTTGGCTTTAGAGGTTTTTAGCTTTTGCTTTGGGTCTCTCTTTTAACGTTTTAACGCGTTGCGCCGTTGCGGCGCAATGCCAGTCTTGTTTTTAGACTTTCTAGTAAACCTTACGGATGCCGGCCGGCCGGCCGGCTCACCGGCTGGCCGGCTGAACCTGAACCGGAAACCCCGGGACTGGCGCTTCGCGCAGCACGACGCGATCGCAGTTACGCGAAACTTCTAGAATAAACTCTCCGCGATTTTCACAAATATCAAACACACGCGCACGTACGCATACTACATCCATACCTCCGTTCGCGTTTATCATATTCTCCGAAATTCAATTTTTAATTTTGATAAAATACAAAAAAAAAAAATCAAAATTACAAAAAATACAAAAAATTTTCTTTTTTCTTTCTCATCACGGTTGTAATTTTTTAAGGAAATTGAAAAATAAGAAACACAAAGAAAAAAAAAATTTGAAACCAAAAATTCACGATTTTTATTTATTTAATTTATTCTTTTTTTTGCTGTAATGAAATTAAAAAAAAAAAAAAAAAAAAGCAAAAACGAAACGATTTTTTACATTCAAATTTCTCGTCTCGCCTGTGTGCGTGTGTTGAATTCTTTTTTTTTTCTTCGTCTTTTTCTTTTTACTTCGTTTCTTTCTTTTTTTTTTTTTTTGGTTTCGTTTTTTTTGTTTCTCCGTTCTTTTATTTTTTACCTCGTCGCTGGAATTGAAATGAAATTATACACGAAAGTTTTCATTACTATTCATTATTATAAGAATCGCATTTACGTATGTACATTATGTATATACATAATATATATGTGTATCTGTATCCGTACGTATGTATATATATATATATATATATATATATATATATATATATATATATATATATATATATATATATATATATATATATATATATATATATATATATATTATTTATTTATGTATTTATGTATAGGTAGATATATAGGACACGTATATACAGCTACACGTATATACAGCTATATGTATATGTATATACCGTAGGAACACATACAGATTATTAAATATATACGTATTAACGTTATTCAGCGCCATCTAGAATCGAGCGGGAAAGGAAGTGGTTTGAAGGCCGGACCTCGAACCGGCGCGCGTCGCAACGCGTATTCCATTCCGTTTCGTTTGTATTACATGCATACCTATATCGTTCGTTTGTGTACACGCATACAAGCCTCTCTACCCTCTACCTTCGCGCTACACGAAACCGAGCCAAGCCAAGCCAAGCCGACCGGCGCGGCGCGGCACCCGTTTGGTTCGTTGATTCGACTCAGTTCGACTCGACTCGAGTTCTCTTCCTCTCTCTCTCTTGCCCCCGTGTCCCCGTATCTTCTGTATCCTCGATGCCTCGAAATTGTACCTCGAAAGCCCTCGATTTGAGCCGTTGAAGCTTGAGCGTCAGTACGCGTTAGCATCGTGTAGAGTGAACAACGGTTTACTTATTGTAGTATATACAAAAAAAAATATATATATATAGATATATATAAAAAGAAGAGTAATAAAAAATATATAAAAAATAGAAATATATATATAGATATATATACATAGAAGAGAGGAGAATAATAAATTTTATATAGTGCTATAATACGAACGATTCGATTCAGTGTGTTTGTTATAATTATTATTGATAATAATAATAATTCGAACCGAAACTGTTACAGCAGTTTTGTTAAAAAAAAAAAAATAAATAAAATAAAAATAAACAAATAAAAAAAACAACGAAACACAAATAATTCTATATAAATATAAATTTCGAAAAAAAAAAAAAAAAGAAAACTATTCGAGAGATACTATTATAATATATATATATATTACACATATATACAGGCGCGCGCACACACACACACATTTTCAGTTCAACCGCTACTATTTCCTATATATCTATAATTCATACCGTGTGTACAAAGTGTGTACACAAGTTTGTGCGTTTGTGTGTGTAAGAGAGGTTTTTTTTTTATTTTTCATTTATTTTTTTTCCTATACGTGATTCGTGTTTCTCCAATATTGCTATTAACATTTTAATTATCATTATTATTGTTTTTTCTTTTACCCCCCGGTAATACGATATATATATATATATATATATATATACGAATATATATATTTAATTAATTAATTCATTAATTAATTACCAACACTACGATATAATGGCCGATACCGCAGCCGTTGATACCAAGTTAGTATTTATATACATACCTATATGTACATATAATATATACAGATTTGTATATACGATATATTATGTATAAATTATTATTATTTTTTTTCTTTCTTCTTTTCTCACTAATAATTTATTCTTAGTTTTAGTAGTTTCAAGTAAATTTATTATCACGTTTATTATTATTTCCTTTTTTTTCCCCCCTTAATTATCATTCTTCCATACGCACGAATTTCTTCGAATTCTCGTCGTTTTTTTTTTTTTTTTTATATACATGTAATAACAATAATACCTCTGTCTCTCTTTCTCTCTCTTTCTGTAATCTGTATAGGTATACTATAGTACGCACCCGCTATCCCAAGCGCCATGCTTTCTCAATGATATACATACATTCGTACTTTGTGTATATTATTTCAAAGGTTTTTTTTTTTTTTTCCACCCGGCGCACCGCGGCGCGCGTTTTCGTACCTCTGCGTACACAGTTTGAATACATACGTATATGTATGCAGATGAATACATATATATATACGTACAAATAATTCACGGATAACGAGTTCCTTGTATGTTTGTAAAAAAAAAAAAAAAAAAAAAAAACATTTGTTTCCATATATAATATAATATAATATAATTCGTATACGTATAGTACACATATGTATATGTGTAATAAATAGTTATAAATACATCGAGATGCAGATGAAAGAAAATAGATATACGTACATGTGTATAGTATGTAGATGAACGGATTTAAGTGAATAGAAATTGAAAAGCTTGTGTTTATAGTATAATCAAAAAAAAAAAAAAAAAAAAAAAAAACAAGAAAGCAAGAAAGTAAACAGAAAAAGAAACACATACTTTGTACATACATACACATTCATTCATTGTGATTATTATTTATTTATTTATTTATTTTTTTTGTAACTGACTGTAGAGTACACGCGCTCGTATGTGTATAGATATTACATATACACACGCACTCAACTGTACTACGTAGCATACCGTAGTAGTAGTAGCGCGGTGGTCGTCGTTCTCCTGAGTGAGTATCGATCGTCGTGCTATAGCTCTCTCTCCCTCTCTTGTTTCTTTCTCTGTCCTTCTCACTCTCATATTCTACTCTCTCTCTCTATATATCCTACTCTATCCTTCCGATTCTCTTTTTCTTTCTCTCTCTCTCTCTCTCTCTCTCTCTCTACCTACAAAATTGACTATATTATCAAAGTGCCGGCTTTGGCCGGGTGTTCGAACGTTTGTTTGTTTGTTTGCGTGCGTGCGGCACCGAATCTGCTCGGTAGTAAAAAGAAAAAGAAAAAATAAAAAACTAGTTGTAATATCGTATGGTATGGGTAGTACTCTTTCAGTGTCTTTTAGAGTAATATTTAGTATAAGTTTTATATACAATGTAATGAAAGAAAAATAGAAAGAAAAAAAAAAAATAGTCCGATCCTTCAAGAAATACAAAAAACTGAGGAAAACTAAAACAAAAAAAAGAGAGAGAGAGAGAGAGAGAGAGAGAGAGAGAGAGAGAGAGAGAGAGAGAGAGAGAGAGAGAGAGAGAGAGAGAGAGAGAGAGAGAGAGAGAGAGAGAGAGAGAGAGAGAGAGAGAGAGAGAGAGAGAGAGAGAGAGAGAGAGAGAGAGAGAGAGAGAGAGAGAGAGAGAGAGAGAGAGAGAGAGAGAGAGAAGATTCACAACAATTCGTTATATTCTATGTATAATATCGTCGTTTCTCTATATATTTCTTATTTTTTTTTTCTTCTCTCTTAATAATTTTATCGAAATTTTACTGAACTTACGATATGAAGACCAAAACAGTATAAAAAAAATAAATAAAAAAAATAGGGATACGAAAGGAAAGGCGGGAGAGCGTTGGGAAATTTTTTTAGTTAACGAACTTGACGTTCAACGACGCCACGGCGTTTGCGGCGTCAAAGCGTTCGCGCGCGCTGCCGCGTTTCCTTGACGCGCTCCGAAGAGTCTCGGGGCGTCCTATCTCTCGCTCTCTTTTTAAACAACACGAGTTTCTAATTTGCTTTTTTTTTTCTCTCTTTGTTTCATTTCATTTTTTTTTTTCTTTTGTACAATTATTTTTTTTCTTCTTTCCTCATTTTTCTTTCGATATTTTAGACAATTCTCTGTACACAATATTTAATGAAACACGTGAAATGAAGTAAACGAAGACCAGAAAAATAACTAATGACTTTTTTTTTCCCTCTAATTTCTACAGGGACACGAAGACCGTGGCGACGCCTGAGAAAAAGGTTTTGTTGGAGGACGAAGCCGATAAAAAAATCGTCGACGATGTCGCGGACGATGATTCAAAAGCATCCGAGAACGGGGATAAATCTACCGATGTTACCAATGAGACAACGGCAGCGTCGTTAAAAGAAAATGGTTCTACGGAGGAAAAAGAAACTGTTCCCGTAGCGGATAATAAGGAGCCTGAATCAACCGGAAATGGGGTATCGACAGGTGAGTGTCAATTGAATGAGAAAAAAGAAAAGTAAAGAAAAAAAAAAATTTTGAAACGAATGAATAATCAAACATTTTTAATTTTTCTTTATTTATTTATTTTTTGTATATTTTTAGACGCGGCCCCGGCAGTAGCGGCTGACGCATGTTGCATAAAGAGAAAATCAACTGTTAGCGGTGGTACGGACGCGGTTGATGGAACAACACCAGCAGCAGCGGAAGGTGGTGCTAGTCCGGAGAAGAAGGCAAAATTGGAAGAAAAGAGTCCGGCAGTTGCGGAGGCGGAGAATAACGGTGGAGTCGGGGGGGAAGCGGAAGCCGCTGCTTAATCATCATTGATTATATATATATATATTAAATAAGAGAAAAATAAAAATACAAATAAGAGTAAAGATAAAAATACAAATAAATAAATGAATACAAATATTATTAATATTAATAGAAATAATAATAATAATTCTATTAAAAATTAAAGAATAAACGAAAAAAAAAAAAAAAAAAAAGATAGAAATAGGGAAAGAGGGGAAAGAAATGGGATTGTAGAAATAATAATGATAATAATAATAATAACGACGATACGTTGATAAATAATGAATAATGAGTTCAAAGGAGAAGAATTGGTGAAGAATTGTAAGGGAAAGCGTAAAAACGGGGGGGGGGGATCGAAAGACAGAAAGAAGATCATCGAGAGCAGCAAAAAAAAAAAAATTCTCCCTGCCTAATTGACTAGAAGAATTCGAATACAAAACAAACAAAAAAAATACAAAAACTACAAAAAATAGAAAAGAAATAGAAAAAAGAAAAACAATTATTTACAAAATATATATATATGACACGAGATCAATTGAGAGATAGGTAATATAATATAGAAAATAGTAAGTAGAAAGATAGAAAATACAAAATGTTTTAGATTATTCGTTTAGGGAAGAGGGAATGAGAAAAAAAAAGTAAAATAGAAGACGAGAAAGGGGGGGGGGGGGGGGGGAGTTGGAGTAAAAACGAAATCTATACTTTCTGGTAAACGCTGTTAGTTGATTTTATTTTTGACTCGTTTTTTGTCTTTTTTTTCACTTTGATTTTCATTTTCATTTAAATTTTGATCAGACGTGATCGCAAAACAAAAAAAAAAGTATAAACAAAATTCTATATTGACAACTTCTCTTTTACATTTTTTTTTTTCTGTATTTGTATTTTTTTTTTTCCTCTTGTAGAATGTAGAATATTTGACCATAAATATACCATCACTACCATTATTATTATTATTATTATTATTATTATTATTATTATTATTATTATCACGATTATTTGAAATGTTAATTAAATGTATTGGAATTTATTATTATTATCATTATTATTATTATTATTATTATCATCGTCATCGTAATATTTTTCAGTATAACTGCCGCGAGTGATTAAGCATTTTTATTATAACGATATATTATCTGTGTAGTAATACAATAATAACGTTATAGGTATACAATATATATATAGATAAAGAGAAGAATAGAAATGAAATGAAAATAGAACATAGAAAAATGAAAGACAAGAAAACCGTTAAAAAAAAAAAAAAATCAAAAACAAAAAATAACAGTTTCGACGTATTTGAAATAACTTTTATAACTAACAAACACACACACACACACACTGTTTCAAAAGCAAAAGTTTATGTTACCGATAAAGGGATAAGAAGATGAATCATTTTACGCAAATATTTTTTTTTTTTCATCTTCGTAAATTTGCAAAACGTAATTATTGATTTTTTCTTCTTCGTACTTCTATTCTTCTCATTTCTTTTTATACTTTCAAACATTTTGATAATATTAATAATAATAGTAATAATAATTATTATTATTATCATTATTATTATCATTATTATTATTTAGGTAGTCGACGGGGGGGGGGGGGGGGGGGAGGGAGGTTGCGGTTGGTTTGGATTGAGAGTGTGTAGATTTAGATTTGAATATTGAATTATTTTATTAAAAGTAAATAAATAAACGAAATGAAGAAATAACCTACCTACCTACGCTAGAGATTTCTTTTTTTTTTTGCTTTTATCATTTTATTTCATTTACATTATTATTATTATTATTATTATTATCATTATTGTTACTGTCAATAATACTAGTGGTAACAAAACATTTATGCCGCATTTCGTGTGCTTGTGACGATCGGTTGCAGTCGATAATTGACGAAAAAAAAAACAAAAAAAAAGTATATATATATATAATACATATATGTATACAGGGTGTATCAGGTTGAGCGCACCGAATTATGTGAGTAGATTCCGCGAGACATTCTAAGACTAAATTCCCTTTACCAAAAATTCGAGGGCCTAATAGTTTTCGAGTTACAGAATATCTTAGTTGACCAATCACAGGGCCTGGAGGTGACCGAGCCAGGGCCGTGTCAAAAGAATAAAATAGGTAGTGCCCGTGGGTGTGATCCCATAAAATTTTATTTTCCTATTTCGAAGAAGGCGTCGACATCATCTTCGGGAAATGTCCTTGTAAAGCATACGTCTTCCTTATCTGCGTCCAGGCCCTCCGCTTCGTAGTCTTCGTCTTTCAGGTCATCTGCTTCGGATGGACATTTCCCGAAGATGAGTCGATGTCACCTTCGAAAACGGAAAATAAAATTTTACGGGCTCACACCCATGGGCACTACCTATTTTATTCTCTTGATACGGCCCTAACCAGGCCAGCTCCAAGGCCTGTGATTGGTCAACTAAGATCTTCTATAACTCGGAAACTATTAGGCCCTCGAATATTTGGTAAAGGGAATTTAGTCTTAGAATGACTCAAGGAATCTACCCACATAATTCGGTGCGCTCAACCTGATACACCCTGTATTATATATTGTACATCCAAACGACAAAAACTATACGCATATGTGCCTGCGAGAAGACGCGTGTTTCAAATTTTTCATTGATAGAATCAAGTTTATTTTTTATTTTTTTTATAATTTTTTAGATTTCTCTTTCACTAGACACGTGTGTTTGTCTATCTTGTTGTATTATTTCTGTTTTCTGTTCGTGTGAGTGTTTGTGACTATCTGGGAAATGCACATTTAAGATTTAAGTTCAATTAAATCCCTAACATATATATATATATACGTATATAACCGATCACAACCACAGCGCCCAATCTTATGAGAAAAAAAAATACTGCCAGAATATTATATGAATAAAATAAAATAGTATCGATATTGCAAATATATCTAGGGGTGTATACTCATTATCGTTAATAATAATCATAGACAAAAAAAATTAAATTGGAAAAAAAAAAAAAAAAAAAACATTTCTATAGGAACACACAATTTTTCGATTTTTTTTGTTTTCTGTGCCTATTTTTCATCTTTTGGTTTTCCGTTTTATCGTATCTATACGTACATAGTATGTACAATCCAAAAACATCTTTTCGCAAAAAAGAAAATACTGTTTTCATAGCTACTTTTTTGAAAATATATATATAAATATAAATATAAATATATATATATATATATATATATATATATATATATATATATATATATATACGTGTACATTAAAATAATAATAAAAAAAAAAAAAAAAACCCAACAATTAATTAATTTAATGATTATAATTAATTGATTTAAATCTCTCTTTGGTATCCGCTCTCTGCAAGACATATAATACGTGGTTAATATAATATATATACTTGCATAATTGTAGCATACCCTCATCGATAACCCATTACATAATATTACATACTTATTATGATTATAGTACTAATTTTCGCGATCATATATAACAAAAAAAAAAACAAATTAATTTTATATTACTTTTACTACTACTATTATTATTATTATTATTATTATTATTATTATTATTATTTCTTCTTTTTTTTTTTGGTTTCGTTTTTTATTATTTTACGAAAGCATGTACACATTCCTTGACAAAGAAATTTATGAATAATATAGACGACCGTTAGCTGAGAAAAAAAAAAACATTTATGAACCTGTAACCTTTTCCCCATCTTCTGTTCCTGTATTTTATTTTGAATAGTATTATAGTGACATTATTAACTTGACATATTTTTTCTTATAATTTTTTCATTTTTTTTTTTTCTTTATTTTTTCTTATATATTTTCTTTCAATTTTGTTAATATTATTATTATTATTATTATTATTATTATGATTATTTGCAATCACTCATTTCCTCGCGAATCTTGTAACCGCGCACATTTATTATATAATGTATACAGTACATATTATAGTGTATGATGTAGGTATGTATGTCGCGATGTGGTACTGTAACAATTACAAGAACAACAACACACACGTATATATCTTTGTATTTATAATTATACAAATATATATTACATATTATATAGGTATAGGTATAGGTATACTCGTATGTGTGATAGATTCTCCTCTATATATATATATATATATATATATATATATATATATATATATATATATATATATATATATATATATATATATATATATATATATTTTATATCGTCTTATGAATATTTTGGAAACCCTATAACGACGACAACAACAGCAACAAAAATAAACAAATTCATAACTGATAAAATAAAAATAAGAGAAAGAAGAAAAAAAGCTACAATAATAATTATATTAATAATCGTACAAAATGAACAAAAAAAATATATTAATAAATAGAAAAAAGAATGAAAAAAAAAAAATTATATGTATATTAGGGTGGACGTTAAATACCATCTTGAGGAGTGAAGCCCCACAGTTTATAGACAAAAAATAGATAAAAATTTTGGCCCCAGAGCGAGATTTTTAAAATGAAATCAACCCGTGCCGGTAAGGTCTCAAAGTTTCCCATTTAAAACACATGCATTTTTACGGATCTTAATTCAAAAATTCACTGTGAGGCAAATTTTAATTCAAAAAATTCCAAACTATGTGAAAGTATCAGGTATGTGTACTACTACATGGAGAAAAATCGAGGATATCATACCGTTAAATCTGCTCATGATACCACTCCGCCCCAAAATTCTCGAGAATTTTATTTTGGAGTGGAATCATGAGCAGATTCAACGGTACGATATCCTCGATTTTTCTCCATGTAGTAGTACACGTACCTGATACTTTCACATAGTTTGGAATTTTTTGAATTAAAATTAGCCTCACAGTGAATTTTTGAATTGAGATCCGTAAAAATGCATGTGTTTTAAATGGGAAACTTTGAGACCTTACCGGCACGGGTTAATTTCATTTTAAAAATCTCGCTCTGGGGCCAAAATTTTTGTCTATTTTTTGTCTATAAACTGTGGGGCTTCACTCCTCAAGATGGTATTTAACGTCCACCCTAATGTATATATATACATATATATATATTATAAGTAGAGAAATTAAAACGACTAATATACGACGAAGACGAAGACGAAGGAAGGACGACGATGACGAATAATCTTAATCGTATAATTGTATGATTATAATAGACGATTTTAGAAAGAGAAACTAAGAAAACGAAAAAAAAAACTAAAAAAACTAAAAAAAAAGAAAAAAAAAAAAAAAAATGAACAAACAAAAATTAAGTTAGAATTCTCGTGTACAGGATAATATATTAATAATAATAATAATATTAATAATAACGATACTATTAAATATATTTGTGTAATTCAATGTGTTCACTAATGTTGCAGATAAATAAATAAATAAATAACAAATAAATAAACAAACAAAACAAACTAACATATACTATATATACAAGAAAAGAGAGAAGAAAACAATTTTTTTTAAATAAACTTATATATATATATATATATATATATATATATATATATATATATATATATATATATATATATATATATATATATATATATATATATATATATACATATATATATATATATGTATATGTATATGTATATGTATATGTATATGTATATGTATATGTATATGTATATGTATATGTATATGTATATGTATATGTATATATATATATGTATATGTATATATATATATATATATATATATATATATATATATATATATATATATATATATATATATATATATATATATATATATATATATATATATATATATATATATATATATATATATATATATATATATATATATATATATATATATATATATATATATATATATATATATATATATATATATATATATATATATATATATATATATATATATATATATATATATATATATACATATATCTAATATTAAAAAAAAAATACAAGAAATGAAAAAATACAAAAAAAAAAAAATTAAATAATAATAATAAAATCACTGGTTTCTCTAGTATGGCAATAAAATGTTCGTTTTAATCTCTCTGTGTTGTTACTTATCTACCCTATAGGTATATATACATTATACACATTGTGCATATTTGATATTTTTATCATTTTATTTTATTCATTTATTTTTTTGATTGTTTTCACCCTTTCCCTCTCATTCGTAATTATGTATGTGAGTATCTCGGTGAGTATAGGAAGAAAAAAAGAAGTAAAATAAGATATAGCTTTTTTTTCTGATAAGAAAAAGGCAAGAGAAAGGAAACAATGAAAGAAAAACAATATTATTTCAGACTCCAGCATGCTGAAGTGAATATATCTATATTATTTATAAACTTATTTGTCGTCACGTTATATATACATACTTTTACTGTACACATTGTTATTATCAATTCAAATCAATAATCATCCCCTTATCAGTTGGGGGATTCACCCAGCTATTATAGAAAATTTAGTTATACAGTCAAAGAGAAAATTCATTAAAAAATCAGCAATGTATATAAAAGTAGATAGTATATATATAAAAAGAGATATATAGAAATAGAAATAAACTAACAACAATAATAATAATAATAATAATAATAATAATAATAATAACGATAAATTTTGTTCACGCGAAAATCGAGAATATTGTTGAAATGAAAAAAAAATATCAGAAGAAACAGAACAAAAAAAAAAAAAACGAAAACAAGAAAGAATAGTAATATTTAAAAAAATTCAACTATTTTAAAGCAGTCGTTAAAAACTTTTTCTCGTGATCTTTTTCATTCTCAATTTCGATATTTATCATCGATAACCGATGCCTGATCTACACATGCACTTTGAGAGTGGGTATATTTGAGAATTCTGTGATTTGATTGGTCATTTCTGTTGTGCGAATTCAGTGATTGGCTGAAACCTGAAATATACCCGCTCTTAAAGTGCGTGCGTAGACCAGGCACGAGTCACCGAAGTGAGTCGAATGAACGCAGCCTTTTCGTTGAATCGATATATCGCGATGTTAAAACGTAGGTATATACGTATATATAAATCGATTGTCCAGGACCGGGATTCCCCCACCTCGTTGTTTTATTAAATGATGACTATATATAAAACTGAGTTCGCAGTTAATCGGTGAGATTATTTCCCCCGTAGATAGAATTGACATTCATTCGAGTCCTATAAGTCTGAACGAAAAGACGCGCTGCAGAGATATATAAAGGTGCATTATAATCTTCTGATATAAATATAACAACGATTATAATAATTCGTTCAACTTTATCCTTCTTTGTGTATTCGAATCTCGAAACTCGATGTAATCGTCCTCAGGACAAAGGGGTTACATATATATATATATATATATATATATATATATATATATATATATATATATATATATATATATATATATATATATATATATATATATATACAAGGTGAGTCTGGTATTGTTGTATTTATTATGCTTATACCATTCATTCATTCAGACATATGAATATCTATGGGTATACCATATGTATCTTTTTTTTTTTCTTCTTTTTTGTTCATTCTTTTTATTCTTTCTTATATGTATTTATACATACAGTATATGTATAATATAATTGAATGAAAATATTTGATGCATAATTTAATTTTTTTTCTCCTCTTTTATGTTTTTTTTTTTTTGTCAACGTTTCCATTTAATTCAAATTTGTACTTGTACATGGGAATCTGAGTGTCTGAAAATTTGTCTTCGATCACTTTATCGACAAATAAAACTTGAAACGTCTCCGTCTATAATTATATTACAAAAATTTATAGGTATTATGAGTTATTACACGTGAAAAATTAATTACTTATAACTTAGAGTAATCAACATTTAAATAATGTTTTTAACCGCATTATTTTTGCCTCATTGATAATGTTGATACATTTACAATGGATAATGTTGTTACAATGTTTGTAAGTCGCTCTGTCTAATTATAATACGAATTTACACGGTTAATGTTTTTACACGTATCAAGGACTCTTACATCGAAAAGTAATCAACATTCAATAATTTACAGGTTAATATAAATTCGATGAAACGCCTCATGATAATGTTGTCTAAATACTACATTTATCATGGAGAATGTGGTTACAATATTGTGTAAATCTGCAGTGATTTATATGTCTATACATTTAATGTATATTCACATTACAATTAGACAGTTACATTAATATAACCAGTGCCGCAATGTATAATTAAAAGTAAAAATTGTCCCATCGTGTTAGTGAGGAGGAAAAAAATAAAAAACAAAAAAATTACGAGAAAGTTAAAAATACGATGAAAAAAAAAAAATAAAAAAATAAAGACGATCGCAGTCCCCGAACAACGCATAATTATTCCACTACAAAATATAGGTTTGAAATTTTGTTCAGGAAAAAATTTCCCCCGGATTTTCGAACGAAAAAAATATTGAAAAAAAAAAAATGTAAAATAATGTCGTAAGTTGAAAAAAAAAGAACGTATACTTTGATTTATAAAATGATTTAAAAAAAATCCCTGAATTTTTGAAACTGACAAAATTTCCTGACTATTCGGGGTTTTCCCGGTCTGTCGCCACCTGCACCCTGATATACGTGTAGATGTATTTATAGATTTAGATTATTCATAGGGAGAAAAAATACATATAGTATATACCTATATACACTTCCCTCCGCGTGCTTTTGCCATCAAAAAAAAAAAAAAAATAGTGTGGAGAGAAAAAGTTTTATATATCTTCGAGAGAAATGATTTCTCTACATATACGAGTATGTATAAATTCTGCATGTAAAAATACATCTTCAACCGCCAGGGATTTTTTTTCCTATCATTTTTAGTAATTCTCGAGATATTTTAGCGATCGAGAAAAATTGTACCTTTTTTTTTTTTTACTCAAATAACTTCGCGAAAAATAGTCGTTAAAAAATTGCTCAACTTTTTTTTTTTTTTTAAACTTCACCGGGCTCGAAATCTGTCCTGAAAAAATAAAAAAATGAATTCTTTTTTTTTTTTTTCAAGTCCACTGTAGCATTTTCGTTCGAAAGTTTTTTTTTTTAGTCGTAGATGAAGATATCGTTGGAATTTTTTCGAACTGTGATAATTTCTCTCGAAGATAATATAAAAATTTTTCTCGCAACACTTTTTTTTTTTTGTTTTTCTGGGGGATGGCAGCAAAAGCATGTGGAGAGGAGTGTACATACATACTCATAGATAATATATATGTTATTGAAGGAGGAGAAGAAGAGAAAGAAGAAGAAGAAGAAGCAGAAGAAGGAAAATTAAAATGGAGACGAATAATAAATTCGTGAAGACTGCAGCTGAGAATAATTTTGGCTACCGATACGTTTTCTTCATCTTCGTATTGGCAACGAACGTGGTATCGTCTGAATACGTTGCCGCCACAAATTCTTTCGAGTAAGGATTATTTTCAATTACAATATATATCATCAATTACACTAGGTTACTTATAAGTGTTATTTTTTTTTTTTCTTATGTATATGGGGCATTCCACGTCAACTCGACCTGGTTTTTACCCTTGACCTCTCGGATTGGGCCCGCGATTTTTTGTATGATTGTTCTCACTTTGAAAGGCACTCAGTTTTTATTTCAGATTTTTTCAAATGGATTTGAATTTTCTACAATTTTTGAAAACGACCATATTGATCGACACATTTTAAAAATCTGAAAAAATTCTGAAAAATCGTGTGTCAGGTATCAAAATTTTTAAGCTTAGAGCCGGAGTGGGGAGATTTTTCCTTCTTACCGTTTTCAAGCTTTTTCCAACAAAAAAACCATAAAAAATTAGAAACGGGAGTTATTTTACTATGGATGGTCGCTGAAACATTTTCATATGTTACACCGGATTTTTTTTAATTTTTTCAGATTTTCCGCAAATTTTTTTTTTTTTTTCATTTTTCCGAAAAAATCTCTTGGGAAAAATCTGGAAAAATTTTCAAGAATCCCATGTAACATATGAAAATGTTTCAGCGACCATCCATAATAAAATAACTCCCGCTTCTAATTTTTTTATTGTTTTTTTTTCGGAAAAAGCTTGAAAACAATAAGAAGGAAAAATCTCCCCACTCCGGCTCTAGGCTTCAAAATTTTGATATCTGACACACGATTTTTCAGAATTTTTTCAGATTTTTAAAATATGTCGATCAATATGGTCGTTTTCAAAAATTGTAGAAAATTCAAATCGATTTGAAAAAATCTGAAATCAAAACTGAGTGCCTTTCAAAGTGAGAACAATCATACAAAAAATCGCGGGCCCAATCCGAGGGGTCAAGGGTAAAAACCAGGTCGAGTTGACGTGGAATGCCCCATACACAGGGTGTTTATGTTAACTCTGGACATACTTCTAGGGTGTGTAGGAGCTGCCTAGACAAGCATTTTGAGGTAAGACACCTATGGTCGGAAACTCATCCTAAAGGCTGTGGAGGGCTTTGAAGGATTTGGTACCGCGCGCTTATTCGTAGTGTAATGAATCAGATGTGATCACTTTCGAACCAACGTTTTATTCATCCAAAGACAACAGTCCAAAGTTCTCGTGTAAAATCAACAAAACGATACACTTGACAATAAAAGAATAAAAAAATAATTTCCGGTTCTTATAATATTATGAGAACAGAAAATTATTTTTTTATTTCTTGATTGTCAAGTTTATCGTTTTGTTGATTTTACACGAGAACTTTGGACTATTCTTTCTTTGGATGAATAAAACGTTGGTTCGAAAGTGATCGCATCTGATTCAGTACACTACGAATAAGCGCGCGGTACCAAATCCTTCAAAGCCCTCCACAGCCGTTAGGATAAGTTTCCGACCATGGGTGTCTTACCTCAAAATGCTTGTCTAGGCAGCCCCTACACACCCTAGAAGTATGTCCAGAGTTAACATAAACACCCTGTGTGTATATATATATATAAAAATAAAGTCCTCCCCAAAAAATCCAGCTCGATATCTCAATCCTGCTAAAAGAGAGCTCATCGAGAATCCATTTTCACGCGTGAAAATTTGCTATTTTTTTTTTTTTCGTTTCTCTAAAAATAATGAAACAAATAGAAATGAACGAATGAAAAAAAAACATCGAAATTTCCTGTTATATGTTATAGTGTTGTTCTTTTTTTTTGTTTTTTTTTTTTTTAACGAATCTAAAAGAAACAAAAATTGCCCATACCTATTATATACCATATATATGTATATGAGTAATTCTCAATAAGCGTTAAAAATGCAGTATAAAAATATTATGATCTTTTTATTGCAGTACACACATAATGAAAAATATTTCTTTTTTAACATTCAGGTGTACAAATCAATAAAATAATGTTGCCACTCATTCTGGAAAAAACTTTATCAAAAAAGAACCCTATAAAAGCTAAGTCAATTTTTTATATGGCAAGGAGGCACCTAGGAAAAAAATTCTACATAGAAAAAGTTCTTAGAATTGTTCAAGGAATACCCCTACATTTTTTCAGAATTTTTCGAGGAAGTTTTTGAGTTTTTGAAAAAATGGCATAATTCATAAAACCGAAAATGACCCGAAATATTCTGAAAAAATTCAGGGGTGTTCTTTGAACAATTCTGAGTACTTTTTCACGTATAAAATTTTTTCGTTAAGTGCTTCATTCTAGAGCTAAAAAATTAAATTATTATACAATTAAAACATAAATCATTTTTAACTTGAAACATATTTTTTTCAACATTTAGGGGTATAAATAAATAAAAAATTGTTGCCACTCATTTTAAAAAAATATTTATTAAACAAAATGCATTATGAACTTTAATATTCAGTATTCCCTCTATTATGCAAAAACTATTTATTTAGAGGCCTTTATTATATTATTAGTAATTTTTAATGAATAATTTTGCAATCAATATTTAAAAAACAATGTTTAAACAATAATCATTGTTGTTTTAACAATAAATGAGCTAGTTAATTGTTAAAATCATGCTTTGAATCAAATTTGATAACATTCAACGAATTCATTGCAATAATCATTTTTTATTCGATTGTCTTCAGCGTTTCTCCGCTATTAAAATTAAAATTAGGATGTAAGATACGCATTTTTACGTTTAGTACCATGTATATTAAAAGTGGCAAATGGTTTTAGGAACATCCGAATGATTTTACGAGTGTAATATTGAAAAAACCATATTCTTTCAGCGAGTGGCGCAGCATACAAGCTGCATTCAATTGCATGCATATTCTTCAAATTAAGAGCTACAGACTTCAGCGAAGTCGCAAAAGATTCCTTGAAGCAAATACTTGAAACCCCTAAAGTTTGGTGCAGAAACATAAAAACTTTTTTTGGCTACGCTCGTTTAAGTATTTCAAACTTGATTTTACAAAAAGCTAGTCCCCCGTAACATGTTAATCATAGGCGCTTTTTAAAAGTGCCTACATCAATCGTACGTTTTTTTTCAAAGAGTATAGCCTCAGAACGATCTCCAAAAAAATTTTGGCAAAGATTGGAGAGAGCTTTTCTTGTTTGGCAGCTCTAAGAAAATGTTCAAGTAACATAGTCCCCTATCATTATTCCTGAAAATGACGTATAAATTGCTTGCAAATCTATATGTAAGTGTTAAAAACTAAGCAATATATGCATGATGACTTTCAAAATACTCTATAGAATAAAAGCTATACCCACTGGATCCTCTTTAAACCTTAAATTTCGATGTACATAGCGGTTTCCAACATTTTAACCGTCACTGAGAATTACTCATATGCGTAGATTTATTTTAATTTTTTTTTTTTTTTTTTTGCTTCTGAGTCGTTCTAATAATTTGCCTGTAACACATAATATACCTAGACGTATACTATACTCGTATATGTATATATATATAATGTAATTGAATTTTCTATAGTCTGTAGAACATTCAATATTTTTCTCATTTTTTATTTATTTATTTATTTATTTATTTTTTCTGTACGTATATATATGTGTTACCTATAATGTATACCTATATCTATACTACATGTATACGCGAATGTACAGAATACCGATCTATCGACAAAGTTTGGTTATCGGATCGTCGGAAAATTTGGCCGCCGGAGGAGGAGCTGGGTCAGATAATTTGTTGAATGAAAATAACGAACAGATTTCAAATAATAAACCCAGATGGTACAACGATACGATACGTTTAAGCAAATTCATGGACGTAAGTGACGTATTATAATAATAATAATTATTATAACAATAACAATAACGATATACAAATAAATAAATGATATTTTGTGTGAAAACCGCGATGAAAAAAAAAATAATTTTTTTAATTAAAAACTGAAAATAGATATAATATAAGAAACGTTGAAATATATTTGAAAAAAAGGAGAATTAGTGGGGGAAAAAAAAAAGAAAATTGATTCAGAAAAATTATATAAAAAATGTAAAAAAAAAAAAAAAAAATCAACACTTTTGTGAATAATTTTTTTCTCAATGTTCAGGGTGAATATTACGGTGTGATTCGTATAGGAAGTCCGGCCAGGGAATTCAAAATGAGTTTCGACACAACGTGGGCGGACACTTGGGTACCGTCTGTACATTGTGGATTATGGGAAATAGCTTGCAGTAATAAGAAAATGAACAATAAATATTAAATGACAATTATAATAACGATAATAATAAGAGACTCTTATATATTGTTATTTTAATTTCGATTATTTTTTTCCATTATAATTATTATTAATATCGTAATTGTTACAGTGATTCACACTAAATACGACGGAAGTAGATCGTCGACTTATCAGGAAGACGGAAGAATCTTCGAAACCGGTGATACTAGTAACGATCTTCGCGGTTTCATTTCCACCGATAATATCAACGTAATTATATTTCATCGATTAGTCGATTTTTTTTTTGTTTTCATTCTCTCATTTGGTTTCTTTATATTTTTTTATTTATTTATCTATTTTTGTTTCCTCGTGATTTTTCTTATCATGTGTGTATTATTAAATTTTTTCAGTTGGCTCATTTGACGGTGAAAAATCAGAGTTTCGCCGAGATAACACACATGCCATGGATACCGTACGGTTTGACAAGGGCCGACGGTATAATCGGTCTAGGTTTTCCAAATTTGAAACTACTACCGACACCGACATTCTTCAACAACATGCTCAAACAAGGACTGATCAAAAAACCTGTATTCACTTTCTACTTCAACAGGTATACATATAATATCAACATATGATAAAATAAAAAAAAAAAATTTGCACACAATTATATAAAATAATAATAATAATCATCATAATAATAATAATAATAATAATAATAATAATAATAATAATTATAAACGGCAGCGGGATTTTTTTTTTCTTCTTTTCAATAATCGATTCTTTCTTTCTTTTTTTTTTGTATCTGGATTAATAATTTCTATTATAGTTTCTGATTTTTGTTCGGATTTTGTTTGTTTTTGCATTTGTTTTTGTGATTATTCGATTCTTTTTGAGTTTCTGAATCGAATTTTGATCAATAATAATAATAATAATAATAATAATAATAATAATAATAATGATAATAAATGCAGAGATAAGACTACCGAACGAGCAGGTCGTCTGATACTCGGGGAAACTGATAGGAAATACACTAACGCATCACTACTGACGGCCGTACCCGTGATCGAAAAATTGTACTGGAAGGTGAAAATGGACAGGTGTGTGTAGAGAAATGATTTTTTTTTTTTTTTTTACATCTATTTTTTACTTATATCTTAGTACAAGAAACAGATAAAAAAAAAAAAAAAAAAAAAAAAAGAACTTTAAAACGAACAGTATATATCATATAGTATTTTATTGTTATAATTATTTATTTATTTATTTTTTTTTGTTTTTTTATTGTTTGAGGAAGAGGGGGGGGGGGCACCCTTCCGCCCTCTTACCCTCCCCCTTCCTCCGACATGGGGGTTGTAACGTATCTTGAATAGAAATCGGAACTACAGCTGTTATTTAAAGAGAGAGAAAAAATACATAAATAAATAAAAAATTGTCAATCGAAATTTGAATAATTAAAAATACGTATAATTTATAATCTTGTTTTTTTATTATCTTTTCTTTTATTTTCTTTCTTTGTATTTTCGTATATTTTAGCGTAATCCTGAACGAAACGGGTCACCATAAACTTCATTATTTCTGCAATAAAAGTTGCGAAACTATATTGGACACGAGTACAAACACGATAACAGGACCTACGCATGAAATAAACAGAATAAACGATTTGCTCGGTGCGAGATCTTTCGTACCGCCAATATTCAAGATGAACAGATTCATGGTAAGATGAAAAAGAGAAAAAATAAATAAAATTTACACACAATATATACGTAATTTTCAAAAGAATCACAGCTTTTTTTTTCGTTTTCCTTCGTTTCTCTTCACGTTTATGATAATTCATTTGTTTGCATAGGTGAGCTGCAGAGATGCTTCGAAATTATCACCGATAAAGTTCTTTCTCGGTGGCAAGCCTTTTGAAATCCAATCAAAATACTACATTCAACACGTGAGTACAACAATAATAATAAAATCTTAATAATTTTACCATATTTCTATTATACACGGTATAAAATTTAGCTGTAACAATAATTATACAGAATTTCAATTTTGTTCAATTTCTATTTTATTTTACTTCCATTGACTTTATTTATTTTTTATGGTTAGCTCGTCTACGAGAGTATGGAAGTATGTTTGTCACCGTTCGTACCGAATGATCAAACATTTTGGCAACTTGGGGGTGCATTTTTGATGGAATTTTATACAGAATACGATTACAACGCCGGTCAAGTTATGATTGGCAAAACAATATTCTGAGAAGAAGGAAAAAACCAAGGAAAGAAAAATAAAAAAAATATCTTTGCGTTCCTTAATTTCATTTCATTTTATTTATTTTTTTTTTTCAATTTTTCTTTATTAATATACAATATTATTATTATCATTATATAGTTTAATTTTCTTACTCTATATTCATTTCGAATTTATGTATCTCATTTTAATACAATAATAAAGTATATATATAGGTAATACGTGTTATGGACCAGCCTTAGAAAAATTTTTTGATTAATATTTGTATAATACAGAGACACGATTTTAAAGATTCTACTGCGTAACAAGCGACATTGCGTCAATTAAGATTAAAAAAAAAAATATAAGTCATACGTATGTACTCAGATACTGTAGGTATGTATAGATCACACGATAAATTATCAACTAATTATATCACTATCGTCAAGTATAAAAATTAATGGGTAGGTACACTATTCAGCTAACAGGGAATACTTTCTTCCTCGCTTATGGCCAGCACTGCGCCGCTAGTAATTCTAACAATTAATGCTTTCAACGTATCTTCTCGTATATCGGCTGAAAATCTCTTAACAAGTTGCTCCTCGGCAAAATTCGTCAAGTTCCCGGAAGCATGCGTTCTGGATCTCATAGTAAACACATAAACAGCTTCGGCAACCAACGGATTGTACGGATCACATATATCGTGGAAAGCCTTGATTGCTTGTGGAGGAAAACTTAATAAATCCAAAAGAACCACAGCCTTGGTTTGCTTAACTCGGTTTTCCATCAGATCGAGTACTTGGCCTATATCGTTCTCAAGCTTGTCAGGAGTTAATATCACATCGCCAGTACCTTTTAGAATGGAACGAGTTAATTCGGCGACTTTTTTAGTCAGACAATTAGTAGTTTCGTCGTGAGATGCTAGTAGCAAGAATATACCAGGTCTGTGATCTTTAGTTAAAACACCGTGGATTCCAGTTCCAAATTCACGCCAAATAGTGTTATCCTGGGATGGAAAAAGACCTTTCAAAACAGTGATACCCTGTATAAGTCTCTCAACCGTTTCCCTCGCCGTTTCCTCCGTCTTGTTGCTTGGAAACCATAAACGGTATGAACAAGCCGAAACTAATACCAAAATCGAGAGCAACGAAATTATAACCCAGAAAGAAAACCATGAATTAGATTTTCCCTGGCCTTTACTGTTGCCTCGATACTTTTAAAAAAAAATGTTAACCATTTGTGAATAGTAAGAGCGATTTGTGTATGTCCCATAAGTTGATGCAAAAGATCCATCCGCACGGCTAATATCGGCTGCAGGTAATTGTGGATAAAGTTTGGAAGTTGGAAACCATGATTTTTCTCCCCTTTTTCTTTCAGATTCCTTTCCTTTTTCCTTCGTCGCTTTGCTCAGTGCTCTCTTAACTTTTGCTAGTATCCCTTTTTCTGTGTTTTTTCTGTTCTCTTCCTCTTTCCTCTCTAGTTTCTCCAACCTTTTGCTGTGCTCTTCCCCTTCCTTCTCTACTTTCTCTAACCTTTTATCTAGTCTCTCCATTTCCTCGTCTCGTTCCGCTTTGTGTTCTTCGATTTTTATCATCATTCGCTCCATTTCTCGGCTCGTCTCTTTTCCACCTCCCCCCACCTCTTCCCTCGTATTCTTTATTTCTCCCATTAGGGTTCCGAATCTTTCCCTTTCTTGTCTCATTTCCTCTCTTATATCCTTTTCCATGTCTCTTGGCGACTCTTCGGGTTTTTCGCTACTTTGGAATGCTCTGCTTTCCTCAGTCTCTTTACTTTCTTCCTATTCCCCTTTCTCTATCTTCTCCTTTCGCTCTCTCGTTCCTCTCCCTCCTTTCGCCACTTTAGTCATCGGCGCTGACTAGCGTATTGTGCGCTCTTCTCTCCTTGCGCCTGCGCTGTCTCGTGTTTTCATACGTCGTTCTTTACTAGGTTATCTGCTACACTTTACTGCACTCTTTCCTCTCTAACTTGCGATTTTCTTTGTTTCCTCTTTACCTCAATTATACTTCTCTCGTTTTTTCCTCGTTTGTTCCTTTACTTTCTTTTTTACGTCGTTTCCCTCCTTTGACTTTGTTTTTCTGTTTATTTTACTTCACTCGCTTGCCATACCTCAGCCGCACTTTATTCGCACCGGAAACGGACCCCATTTTTATTATTGTTATAATTATAATTGGCATTACGCATAAGCGTTGTCATGGCTTCGGTATATTTTTTATCAACCTATGTATGTATGTACTGTCTGTTATGGGTACAAATACACTAATAATTCGACGACTGAAATTAATTCACGACGATCTCTCCGCAAATCAATCCTGAAAGTTTTTTCCCCACTTCGCTAACCAGAAGAGAAATATTTCTTTCGTATATGAGATGACGATATACTGACAACAAATGAATAATTGATTGGCTAGCCTCCTTCTGAACGAAACTCTCCCTATTTTTTCGAAATTCCTCAAAGATATGAAATACAGATTTATACTATCAGCAATTTGAATGCCTTCGCAGGAGACACCAGCTTTTTTTTTTTTTTAATTTATCCCTTCCCTGCATTTGCCAGAGCTGCGCTATAGAAAGTAGCGTTCTTTCTTTTATATTTCCTTTACTTTTATTATTATAAAAAAATAAAACAAAAAAGAAGACTTCAAAATGAATAATAGTATTTTTTTTTGTCGTTTTCTTCTTCGGAGGAAGAGGGGAGCCACCCTCCCTCCAACTATCACCCCTCTTCCACCAATGGTGTCGTCTTGAATGGAAATCGGAACTTATTATATTAAAGAAAGGAGAGTAAATTTGAATTAAAACATCAATTCTTGTCCTGATTATTAAATTGTCCCCACCCGAATAATAAACCTGCCATCGAATTTACTCGACTCAATCATAATAATTTGTAGTACACCCAACGAGGTTGATTCTGATCCCTGCGATTTGGACAACTCCCGAAACAGCAAATCAGTGCTCTGGACAAAGGCGATTCTTACGAGCCGATTGGCTGTCTCGGAAATCGGCCATTTCGCAGGGATCAGAATCAAAGACATAATATACTTTGTTATCGCGCGATAATCAATACCAGTCGGTCCTGCAGCATCGACGGTAAGGAAGAACTCCGAGTTGTATTTCGTATTAGTCGGTAAGAAAGGAATTCGACGGCGAATTGGTTGGGTCGGTAATGAAGATTTTCTTGGTTACCGTTAGTCGGTAAGTGAATATCATATGCCGCTGTCTTAACATCGAATGGTATACATATGCCTTATCATAACGCGACGGTTTGTTGTCGATAATTCAAGATGAAACGAATAAAAATATGTTGAAAAAAAAAAATTAAGAAAAATAAATACAACTCGAATGAGAGAAAACGCGCGACTAATTTTAATACGAAGAGATGACCTGTGTTAATATTATAATCTATACGGGGATACAAAATGAAAAGTTAAATCAAAACACGCGCAAACAAACGAATGGGATAAAAATCATGAAATATAAATAAATAAATAGAAATACAAAGTAAAAAGAATTTCATTTATATTCTCTTACCTTCCAGTCCTTACGTCTCCTCGTATGATTTGTAATTCAAAATTGCAGGGGGGAGGGGGGCGGGGGGGGGGGGGGGGGCAAGGCAGAGCAAACCAGGGCAGGACAGGGACACTTGAACACCGTACATCCAACACTTTAAGTTATTATTAATTTGAGAATAAAAATGAAAGAACGAATAAATCAATCAAAGAATAAATAAATAAATAATTATTGCCATTCAAAAAATTAGGAAATCTTTATTATTTCGTTGTTTTTTTTTTATTTTATTTTTTTTTCTAACAATCGAAGAAAAGAATTTATCGTATATTATTATTACGTTTGTATTTTAGAGAAAGAAAAAAGAAAAAGAGAGAAAGAAAGAAAGAAAGAAAAGAAAAAAAATACGTATGAACGAATAATAAATAAATAAAATGATATAGTGAAGAAAATAAAATAATACGTATAAAAAATCAAACAAATCGGAACTGTTTTTTTTTTGTTTTTTTTTTTGTTTTTACTGCGAGTAAAACAAGTTTATAGTTAAAAATACTGTTAATACTGTTAAAGTCTGAGAAAATTATAAGAGTTTGTTATTTTATCTATTTATTTTGTTCAGTTATTTTTTGCTAACGATACGAAATAAAAAAAAAAAATAAAATAAAGAAGAGATTTAGATAGAGAAGAAGATGAAGAGATAATCATATTTGTAATATAGAAGTAAAATTTCATTTCTTCTATAATTACTTATTTCACTCGTTTAAAATTATACACACGTATATTAATCGATAAAAACACATCAATGATCATCACTATAATATGAATATTAGATATATTAGTATTATTATATATGTATGCGTATTCCTGCATACGGGGCACGGTGATCGGTTTTATATAGGATTTTATCACACATTTATATCACATAGAGAAGAATATAGATCAATTTCTTCCATAACTTTTTTCTTTCCACTCATTTATTAATTATTATAATAAACACATCACTTATGGATTATATATGTATGCTTCGTTATCCTGCATACGGCGATGATTGGTTTTAACTGATTTATACATATTATAATAGACGGATAAAGACAAACTTCATTGCAGAATCTATATCTAATACACTCTGGCACTTATGCGATCACTCTTGTATCACATACTATAATTATTATCACACATATTTAAGTATAAATATGTATAAGGTATAATTCCTGGTTGCGACGAACGAGAACGGAATATACGGAGTTTTAGTCGAATTTATTATTATTAGAAAAAAAAAAAAAAAAAAAAACGGACACTGAATTTACACTTTAGACTGAAAATAATAATCGAATCACTGTTATAATATGGAAGAACGATCTTTTGTTTACACGGAACGTTAAAAAAATGGAAGACTTTTCTCTCAAATTAAGCAATAACAATTGAGAGTCTCAGACGCGTTTATAGATATACTGAAAATGATAATGAAACATTACTCCGCCAGGTTGCGACTCTATGGAGATTTAATATATTATAACCATTAAAACGAAAAGGATTCTAAATCCGAATGTAAGGGGGGGTGGGAGTAACGCCGTGAACACTAATAACCAACTCAACAGTCTTCTAAATTCTTTATTTGTCTAATTCACGAATCTACTTTTTTTTATCTTTTCTTTTCTTTTATAGTTTTCAGATTTTTCCCCGATGAATTTATATCAGATTTACATATAAGAACGCAAAAAACTGAATCGAAAAAATAATATATCCAAAGAGAAAAATTATCATATGTAAACAAACAATAAACGCGTCCCCCTTATATCATATTCACCCCCATCTTTCTAAACTGACACTGACTTTAACTGCAACCACTTGTTTTATCTTACAATCAGCCGATTATTTACCGATTTTTACCGATATTTATGCGATTTCTATCGCACTCGACCGCCTAGCCGTTCACTCACTTCGAATACTACACTTTTAAACGACTTAAACCCGTTTTTTATTAATTACAATCCAAGAAAACAGAGGAATGAAAATATGAGTTCATCCTCAGCCGAATCGCGAACACGAACTAGGGTAATGGTTGGCGGTTATTAGCGGGGGGATGATGGGTGATCTTTCCGTTGTTGCTAATTTGGATTATACGTATAGGTATGTATGCATATTCAAACAGCGGCGCATCCTATTGGTCGGTTTAATACGATCTCAACAACGATCGACCAATGGGCTGTTGATAAATCTCTACGGGTTCGATTAATGTTCATAAACGCATCAGAAATTACTATTTTATTTATTTAAACTACGTAATGTTTTAGACAATATTATACAAAATTCTTAACGATATTAATCATGTTACGATTATTATTAAATAAATAGAGAGCAAAAGGAATTAAATAACTAGGAAAGGATTTTATTTACTCAGATCGATCTAAAAAAACAAATCGATTCAACTCATCATTTATTTACCCAAGAAAAATCGATTACATACATAATTTTGATCAAAGTATTCGCCATTTTGATTTCTCGAATTTATGACGTCACAAAACCGACCTAGTCTATCGACTATGAAGAAATAAATAATAAATAACAAAAATCCAAAAACATAAATTTACATAAAAAAATCGATCAAACTGCAGGCCAACTGCAGCGGGTCTGTTTTATCGGCGAAGCACACCGTCGTAGGTTAAACAGACGATGTTTGCAAGTTCCCTGTTTTATCGACTGAGTTATTCACACTTCACGTCATTTAAAAATAATTTCGATAGATGTCAGTGTTTGTTATTTGCATACATATCTACGGCAGATCGCAATCGTCGCAAGCGGCTTGCAAGCTCATCGTGACGTTGAACGTTGGGGTCTCATTCGTCCATCGTTGTCGGTCTGGATAATAACTCGAACTTTTCTGCTTTACTCCGTTGGAAAAATAAAGAAATATACATATACATACGTATATCTAAACGCTTACCAAGGAAAAAAAGTTGGAACAATAAACCGCCGATATGTTTTGGCGAATTATTTTATTTGTCGGTATAGCCGTGGCTATCGTTAGCGGAGAATTATCCAGGTAAATAATAATAATAATAATAAATAATAAATATTGTGACGTTTGAATAGAAATTCTTATTATTAATTTTACTCTTTATCATCGTTCTCGTATTATTCTTATGATCCTGTTGTCATTTTGTTGAAATAATCGTTTCAATCAGAATATTCAAGCTTTGTATCGTGTTTTATCGTAACAGACATACATCTGTGTATTAGTCATTCGCCTAATCTTATTAAAACATCTTAAAACCATATGTATGTGACAAATACATATCGACCGAATGCTGCAACGCAACGTTGCTTATTTTTTATTTTTCGTTATTTTTTTTCTTCTACTTATACGCAAGCACGTAATGTCTTTATCTTCACACATGCACAATCTACTTATTTACAAACTCATCATCATCGTCTAGCTCCGTATTTCTTTGTTATACACTAACTGCTGCCAGGTATTCAAAGGCTCTCGATTATACTTATTTACAATCTTTGGATGCTCTTTTGTGCTTGTTTTTTTTTTTTTTTTTTACTACAGAAGAAAATGAATCAGAATAAAAGATAATAGTTCGCTATAATTATAATGTATACTTTAATTTGCATATATTTCGTTTTTATATACAAAAACATAGCTACGTCATTAGCGAAATAATTTTTTTTTTTGCATATCTGGGTCATTTTATTGTTCAAAAATCGATAATGAAGACGTTTTTCAATCGTGCCGGCACCTAAAAATCATCTAACACTCAGATACCCGACAATTACGAGATCGTGTTGTTGAACGAATGAGTCTAAAGTCCCGAGGTGAACGACTTGCTCATGTATACGGATGCATTGTCTAAAAAATGTCGATAAAATCTATACTTTGAATGATTTAAAAATTGTTGAAACAGAGTCTTGATTTTAAATTCTTATTTTTTTTCCCCCTTCTTTGTTTCCCGAATATTACCAAAACATTCATTTTCCTTGCATATCAGGATTTCTCTCTACAAGGCGCAGACTCCACGTAGAAAACTAGCATCGGTTGGTACCGAAGTGAGGCAAGTCCGTATGCGGTACGGAAGTCCGACTCCGGAGCCTTTGTCAAATTATTTGGATGCTCAGTACTACGGATTTATAACTATTGGCAATCCGCCCCAACAGTTTAGCGTCGTTTTTGACACTGGCTCTTCAAATCTTTGGGTGCCTTCCAGCAAATGCCATTTCACTAACATAGCTTGCCGTAAGTTTAAGTACACAAACATTAATATATCTATTTATATTTTTTTCTTTCAGCTTATATCTAATATTGAAAAATGAACAATATGGAGAAAGAGAAGAAAATTCTTCGGGATTTTATTGTATACTTTCTCTCTTTAATTTCTCTCTTTAAATTCATCAAGTTTTTATTATCACATATACAAATGTTTCATGTATCTGTTTGTTTGTTTGTTTGTTTTATCTGTATTTTTCATTTCCTAGTGCTTCATCGAAAGTATAAAAGCGAAGACTCTACATCTTACCAAAAGAACGGTACTAAATTCGAAATTCGTTACGGATCAGGAAGTTTATCTGGATTTTTATCCACTGACGTTGTATCGGTGGGTATTTTCACAATCTATGTATAGATTGTTCACTAAATGTGTTCATTTATCAAACTTCCAGAATTAAGAATCGATTTTAGAAACTTTCAGGGATTTTACAAACTTTGAAAAACGAATTTTCCTACTTTCGAGACATTTTTTGCTCTCTTTTGGCCAAAAATTTTGTTTACTAAGCTGAAACATGCATCTAATTCTCATTACTTTTGATTTACAGTTCGGCGGCGTTGATGTAAAGAATCAGACTTTTGCTGAGGCGTTAAGCGAGCCTGGTTTAGCCTTTGTAGCGGCTAAATTTGATGGTATATTGGGTATGGCTTACCCAAGAATTTCCGTAGACGGTGTTAAACCAGTTTTCAACAACATGTTGGACCAGGGTTTAATTTCTCAACCGATTTTTAGCTTCTATTTGAATAGGTTCGAAAGATTATTCATTAAAATTTGTTTATCTGTTGAAAGAAAAAATGATCAATGTTTTTAATCTTTTATCCCATTTTTTTCATTCTGAAACAAAAATAACTAATATTTTTATATGCATTGTTAATTGATTCAAATTTTTTTTTCACGGTTTCTTTTTTTTTTCAGGGACCCGACCGCAGAAATTGGCGGGGAATTAATTCTCGGCGGCTCTGATCCTGATCATTACTCTGGTGATTTCACCTACGTTTCTGTCGACCGTCAGGCTTATTGGCAATTCAAAATGGACAAGTACGGAGCTCTTTTTAGAGTTTGAAAGATTTAGGGAGATTTTATGAATTTTTAAAAATTTTTCTTGTTTTCAATTGAATTTAGAAAATATTTTCATAGATTTTGCACGTTTCAAAGAATTCAAATTTTTTTTCAAGAAGATTCTCAAAGTTTTACCATATTCAATGAAGGATCTCAAAGATTTTTGATCAGATCGATTTCACAGTATTTTTTTAAAGAAATTTATTCAGATTTGGTGAGAAATTTTGATAAAACTGTAAAATTTTAACGATTTTAAGGATCGTTTTTATAGATTTTTACGAAAAGTGGTTTAAATTATTCATAATTAGCAAATTTACACGAAACTGGCCAAAAATCTTCCTGATTTCATAACAGAAATCAAAAATCGGTCAATCTTCCCTAAAGATTTTCATCGAGCTTTGTAACTTCCAAAATTTCTGAAGATCAGAAGCCTAATTAACGATGTTTAATCATTTTTTTACAGACTCAAAGTAGGAGATCAAGTATTCTGTAAAAACGGTTGCCAAGCGATTGCCGATACAGGAACCTCTCTGATCGCAGGACCAGTGAGCGAAATAAAAGCGATAAACAAAGCCATAGGAGCAACGCCGATAATCTCCGGAGAAGCGATTGTAAGTTGATCTTAAAAGTCGCAAATAAAAAAACTTCCGAAACAACTCCGTTGATTAAAAAATTCGAACAAAAAAAAATATTCACCAAAATTTATCAGTAACACATATTTTCGTATTGCAGGTAAACTGCAATATAATCCCTCAGCTTCCAACGATCGGTTTCGTTATAGGAGGTAAAACTTTCACCTTAAAAGGCGACGATTATATATTGAAGGTAATTTTAGTTTTTATTTCAGTCCTCTAAAAGGGGCAAAGATTTAAATAAAAATCTTTATGAAAATAAGACCGAAAGTTTAATATAACACATCGTTCCTTGTCGCTTTTTACAGATCAAACAATTCGGCAAGACTATATGCCTCAGCGGTTTCATGGGTATCGATATCCCCCCGCCTAACGGACCTCTTTGGATTTTGGGTGACGTTTTTATCGGACGTTATTACACAGAATTCGATTTTGGTAATAACAGAATTGGATTTGCGATCGCTAAATAAACGAAAATGAGTAGAAAAAAAAAATATATGTATATATACAATATACTATATATCAAGACCAGAATAAAGAACTGAGATTTTAGTTTTGTATACATCAAGTACAGTGGGAAGAAAAAAAAAAAAACTTAATAAAAAAATAAAAAAACCATTTAATAACGAAATACGCTGAGGGTTTCAGAGATTATAATATGTAGGATTTAGATTGTAACGCAGATTATTAATGAGCAATCGACGATACATATAAAATATAAAAGAAAAAAAATAAATAAAAGAAAAATTTGTTTTGTTAATCAATAATAGGTATATAAGTTTGTCAATACCAAATAAATCGTTTCTATCTATTTAACGAATATAAAGAGTGATGTTTTACCTCCTTGTTAATAAAGGATATTAAGTAATGAATAAAAAATCGATTGAAGTTTATGACTTATAAACCGTAAAAGCTTCATTTAATTTACCTATAAATCGTTTATGCATTTTTCATGATTACAAAGTTCAATACTCTTCCCTAACTAAGTAATCAAAGAGATTGTCAAAGAATTAAAGATGCAGTTAAGTAATTTGTTAAAATTTCGTTCATGTATTGATCTATTTTTATACAAAAAAGAAAAACCAGAACGAAAACAAGAATACATAAAGAAGAAGACTAAGACGAAAGAAAATGAGAGTGAGACAAAATAAAAGATAATATTGAATAATACATGGGATGCCATTTACTCTATCCGGCCAAATAACTCCAAAGGTGCGCCGCTGAGGTCGGGAGAAGGCCAACTCTTTGATTTTTCAAGTAGAACAAAATTACGTTATAAAAAATATGCGTTTCCATTTCAAAAAGCAAAGTTGACATTCCCCTGACCTCACCGGCACCTCCACTGAAAAATCCAATAACGCCAATTTCTTTCCCCTTTCTGAACCCGGCAACTTCTGTAAGGGTAAATTTTTCCTATGAACCATGCCTTCGGTGTTATTTGGGTGGATAAAGTAAATGGCCTACCCTGTATATATCTACAATAATAAATTGATTAAATAAAAATATCTACTTTTATAATTTTAGTCTATTATCATTCTAAAAAATCGTATTTTATAATAAGCCCCCCCGCCCTAAAGAAAAAAAAAATTGGCTAATGTTGATTAAAAATATCAATTATAATATTCGTCAAAAATCAAAAAAAAAAAAACTAAAGCAAGAAAGAGGTACTTTTTACGCGTAAACTCTGTTGTACACTTGATTTAAATCGCTGTATAGTATATTATCGCAGTTTATTACACCTACGTTATTATGTCTGTTGTAATATTTTTTTTTTTTCTCTCGTGCTACAGAAAAAAAATTTATTCATTCATTCTCAAATTATTACTTCATATTTATAGGTATTCATATTTTATTTTATTTTAATATCATCTAAAATCTAACTAACTACCTAAACTAACTCGTCGTACAAATTCTTTGTACAATTTAATGTGTTCCGACTCAATTTCACATTACACATTATTATTATTATTATTAATTGTTTATCTGTATTATCATTTTATTTTATTTTTATTTATTCATTTAATTTTTGCTTCCTTTCTTTTCATTTTTTTTTCCTCTTCTTCCTCTTCTTCTTCGTACACGCATTCAATCTTTCTTATTTTTAATATTTAATTGAACATGTGCGCTCCGCCCGTCGTTTAATATTCTTTGAATAATTTCATCAAATAATAATAATAATAATGAAATTCACATATTTCAGGATACAAATAAATCCTCTTTATTGTTACTTTGTTATTTTCTATTTTCTTTTTCCTTAAACTTTGTATAAATTCTTTTCCTCAAATGATAAACAAAGCACAGGTTTTTTTTTTTATAAGCTACTGATAGTCGATACTGCGAAAGACGGAGCCGGATGAATTTAAATCCCTTCAGATGAATAAGAAAAGATTGTAAATATTAATCTCGATGAATGTGAAGTATACAAGATAATACAGATAGAGATAAAGGGTAATTATGGGTGAGAAGGGTGAAAAGGGTAAAGTAGATGAATAGATTAATAATAATAGTATTTAAAATTGATATAAATAAAGAAATATTGCGCAGTATAAATCATCATATCAAGTATTTACACACAATACACATTGTTCGGTGTTTTTTTTTTTTTTTAGATCAAAAACGTATCTTATGTTTTAATGTATGTTTTTTTTTTTCAATTCATTTTCTAATTTTTTTCATTTTCTATTATTTTTCTAATCCTTTGAATCTTTTTTTTTTCTCTCGATGTTTTCCGCGAAGAGACGGATAGATACTATCATTTATTCACTCTATCGCATCTCAAAATCCTCGTTGTTTTTTTTTTTCTTTTTTTATTTTATTCACTTATTTACTTTTTTATATTTTCCACTTACCAAAAATTTCCAAATTTCCAAATTTTCAAGAAACCAAAAGAAAAAAAAAATCGAAAAAAAAAAAAATAAAATAAAAAGAAAAAACAACCACCGATCACACATCTCGACGACGACGACGACGAAGAAGACGATGACGATATACCATTTTAATACTAGAACACCGTTTTGTTAATTTTTGGCTTATGATCAACTCCAAAGATTTTTTCTGTAAAAAAAAAAAGAAAAAGCTTTTATAACAAAAAAAAAAAAAAAAATCTCAACAATAAATCTCTCTGATTCTTAAAAAAAAAATATATATATATATAGGTATATATAAAAAAAAAATCTTTACTAATTGTAACAAGCAATGCTTACGCAGCTTTAGGACCCTTAGCAGCGTTCAAACCGCCTCCGCCGGAACCGCCCTTCTTTTTATTTACTCGACATTTTTTAACGTAAGCTTCGACCAGCTGACCTATCTTTTTTGGATTTATTTCCCCAGTTTTGTTGTGACAAATCTGAAAAAAACAAAATAAAAAATAGTTAAACAAGGATAAAAATTACGTTGATTATTCTATATTTTAGATTTTTTTTTTTTTTGAAGTTGAAAATTGAATAATTTTATTAAACAGAATTTTCTTTACAAAATTTTTAGACTCACCTTGGGCACAGCCTTTCTCATAATATCCTTATATTCCTCTTTAGTGACGTGTTTTTTCGTGTAATGTGGTTTCAGTACGAGTTTCACCTCCTCGACGACCCTCTCTTGTCTGTTTAATTTCTTAAGAAACTGAAATTAATGGAAAAAAATAAGTAAAGTAATTAAAATCATTAAATTTGATTAAATAATCAAGATCGATATTCTTCATTAACAAAAGAAAAAAAAAAACGCAGCTTTTCGATCTAATCATTTTCAATTTGAGATATAACAAGATAAAGAAAAAATTAAAATAAAAATGAAAAATAAAATAATAAAAAAATTCGATTCGTTTCTAACGCGGTTTAAGAATTAACGAACCTTGTCTTTCACCTGCATTTCGACGGCCGAACTTGGAAGGTCGTCCAATATTTGAAGTTGATTCTCGTCCATACGAACACCGACTTTTGGGTTTGTTGCTAAAAATGGTATATACAAGTGTATTATGTCTAAATCGATCCATGAGACTCTTTATTCTCAAATATTTCACCTAATCCAATCCAGAATTAAAATACTTTTAAAAAAACACCAAAACTCCAAAACTTCTTATCAATAAATACCGGAGAGACGACGTTGGACGGAGTAAATCTTTGCTAAACGGTTTCTGATCCGAAATAAAAACTCCGTCCATCTTCGTTACTCCCCAGAAAAGAAAAATAAAATAAACACCAGATACATACATTTCTTCCTCTTATCTTTATCAGGAATTTTTCTGGCTCGATTTTTCCCGATATTTTTAACCGCCGGTGAAGTTCCGAATAGAACATCGAAGGCGTCTTTTTTATCGCCAGTTTTACCTCCTGCGGTTTTAGACGGTGTATTTTTACTCGTGTTTTGAGACGAAGGCAATCCTTGGGGACTATGAGCCCCGGGACTGGGTGGGTCAAATATCCCATCACTAAGACTCGAGCCGGGAGAATAAGGTGAGGACATGTCTAGAGTGTCATTTGTAGTCTCAATGCCTCCGTCGCTGCCATTCTGGCCCATTGTTGAAACGTTTTTACCCTGAGTTGAAGAAGCTGATGATTTTTGACCCCGGGAAGGAGTCGCCTTCCCTGGATTAGCGAATAAATTAGGCAGGTGGGGCCGGTCACTTGATCGTTGCTTCGTCTGATTTATCGGAGAGATACGGTTGGCCTAAAAATTTTCAGATATGGATACTCGTAGGAGGAAATTTACTTGTGTGATTCAATTCCAGGGGAGAAACACTACTTGTGGCTGGTGTACAAATTCTTCAGGAAATCTTTCTGAAACTTTCTTTTTAAATCCTCTATATTTTCTATCTTCTTCCATAATCTTTTGAAATGATTAAAAATCGTTTAAAATCCTTAAAAATCCTTAAAAATCTTTAAAAATTCTCTGAAATCCTTTAGAATCTTATGAAATCATTAAAAATCTCTCAAAATTCTTGAAAATTCTCTACAATCCTTTACAATCTTTAGAAATCATTAAGTCCATTAAAATCCTTTTAAAACGTTTGGAATTCTCTAAAATCCTTAAAATTTTTTTGAAGTACTTTAAAATCCTTCAAAAAAAGCAATTGCTTAAAATCATTGAAAATTTATAAAAATCCTGAAAGCCATTGTGCCCAAAGCCCGGAGTGTTTGTTCCGTGGATTGAATCGTTGTGAAAGCATCGACATCTCAAATCTCACTATAAATGTGAATAAAAAAACTGAAATAAACCCACCTGTATCAAATTCCTTTGTCCACTGTTAGGTGTGCTGGTATTGAACAAAGTACCAGATCTCTGTACAGCTGCTGTAACAGTAGCAAGAACAGGATTGATGTTGCTAAATCCTCCCTGACTTTGTTGTCCCTGTTGTAATCCTTGTTGATTTTTATTAGGGCTATCATTAGAAGGCTGAGTAATCTCAGTTTGAATACCGTCCGTAATATTAGTCGGCGATTCCCTCTTGGGGGAGGCTTTTTTAATTGTAACCATAGATATGATCTTCGGTTTATCAATCTGTTTGTCGTTTCCCTGACTCTGTTGATCCCCGATGCTCTGTTTATCGCTTTCTGCATTTTGAGTGCAAGAAGTGTTGTCGTCAGTGTGATCATGGTTCCTCGGTGAATTACACTGGTTCCTGTCCCGTTCGTCCGCGGGTGTCGCTTCTTGGCTAGCCGCAGGTGTAGGGGATCTTGATTTTGTTGGATCGAAGGGGTCGTAAGCGTCGGGAGAGGTGGGCGGAGAGGTGGGAGGTTCCGGCGGAGTATTGGGTCCGATTTTTAGTCTAAGTTCGAGTTCTTCTTGGGCGCGCATTTCCAGCTCCTCGTCTGCCCTCTCGTCTATTTCCTCCTCCTCTTCCTCATGCAAAGGATTAATCATGGAGGTTCTGAGATTGCTCTGTTGTTTATTTATTGAAAACTTTATCTGTGGTTCAGGGGGAGTCTTAGGACCTTGAGAAACGAACTGTTCATGTTGAGGAGAGGCCATCGGAGAGACGTGTTGCTCTGGGGTGGCGAGTTCCTGAGTTTCTTTATGATCGTCGTCATCGCTAAGAACTATGACGTCTCTTGGCGAAGGTGTTTGTTCTCTAAACGGTGATTGATCCAGGTCAATAACGGCGACGGGTTTTTTAGTAGCAGCTATTTCCGCCGCTTTCGATTTTTTCTTTTTCTCTTTTTTGTTTTTCGGTGATTTAGGCGCTCTTTTTTCCTTCAATTTCTCCTTCTTTGATCTCTTTAATGCCGGTTCAATAGTCTGAGCAGTTTCCCGCCTTCTGCTTCTCTTAGCTGCTGGTGTAACCAGAGGCGGTGCTTCAGGGGCGTCCGGTAATTCAGCTGGATTAGTCTCATTTTCTTTGTTGAAGCAAACGCTGACAAGGATGTTATCTCCGCTAGCAAATACTTCCTTAGATGGAGGAGGTGTTCGATTCCGTTTGTTCTTCTTACGTTTTTCTAACTCCTTGAGCTTTTTTGGATCCTTTTTTTTCTCCTTTTTCTTTTTTTTTATCGCCTCTTTGTTGGTTAATATCACTGTAAGATTCTTTGGCGGAACAGCAACATTGTCCAATACAGGAGGTGGGGACCAACCACCGTGGGATGCAACCTCGTCGTGTCTGGGTGGTGTAAGTGTCCTAGATCTTGACCGTGACCATGACGGAGTCCATTGAGCACTCCAAGACCTTCTGTCCCTGGATGAAGCACGTCTTTCTCTTTCTATAGCAGCCTTTTCATTAACAGGTTCCCAATTTTTGTTCCTTTCTCTTTGTTCTCTGGATCTAGATCTCTCTCTAGATCTTTCTCTAGATCTTTCGCCAGATCTAGATGGGTGTTGTTTTCTCTTGGTGTGTTTTTTCTCTCTTGATCTAGAGGGTACTCTTTTAGGCGGTGTTTTAGATCGGGTTCTTTTCCTGTTCCTAGACCGGCTTCTAGACTTGTGTTGCTTTTTAACCTTCTCCTTTTTCTTCTCTCTTGATCTGCTGCGCGATCTACGATTCTTTGACAAAGATCTTCCTCTCGATCTTCTCCTGGGAGACAAAGATCTACGTTTTCTAGATGGTGATCTGGATCGCCTTTTAGACACTGATCTTTTACGCGATATTGACCTTTTACGAGAGGCAGATTTACGCCTTGATACTTTACGCCTTGAACGAGACAGGGATCTTCTTCTTGACACTGATCTACCACCCTTTGAGTAAGAACCTCGATCTCTGGACCAAGATCTTCTCAAACGAGACCTGGATCTACTTCTAGATCGATTTCTGGAGTAAGATCTGCTCCTTCTATCCCTCGACAGAGACCTCCTTCTCGAAATGCTCCTGCTTCTTGACCTGCTCCTAGATTCGTCCCTGATGTCTCTACCATATTCGTCTTTTCTAGGTCTGGAGGGTTTGTCAGCGACTATTTTCCTCACGTCGTATCTCTCCAGTTCTTTACGCTTCTCTTTCTTTCTAGAAACCAATTCTTTGCCACCCTTTTTCTTAGACTTATCTTTATCCTTGTCCCTCTCTCTCTCCTTTTCCTTATCTCTGGACTCTTTCTGATTCTCTTTATTATCCTTGTCTTTATCCTTATCTTTAGACTTGGATCTCCTGTCCTTGTCACGGTACTGCCTCTCCTTTGTATTCTTGGATATTTTTTTCCAAGCAACTTGATTCTGGGAGGCAATATTTTCCTTGTTTTTATCAGACTCTTTGCCCTTCTCCTTCTTGTCTTTCTTCTTTTTTCGTTTATTATCCTCTTCTTTTTCCTTGGACGGTTTTTCGCTCGTTTTTCCACTCAGTCTACCGTCTTCCATAATCTCTCCATCCTCAATCTCCTTCTCTTTCCTGAGGTTCATCTGTGTTACTTCTTCTTCAAAGCTCATAGGTTCGTCAGTTTCGGAAATTGCTTCTGTTCCAAGCCCTGCGTAACCGGCGGGAGTTCTACACCCGTCTAAATCGTCGTTAGATTTATCTTTAGTTGGAGTTATTGGTTCCAGTCCGCTTTCAAAAGGGGAAACAGACCCTCGACCAGGGTCTTTAGGTCCTTTAATAACAGGTAATTCGTCTTTACAGGGAGTATACCCTCCGTCCGAATCCCAATTCTGAGGATTAAGACTATCTGTCATACCGGTGAACTCCAATATCTCACTGGGGTCTTTTTCCAACGGAAAATTCTCAACTTCGGGTATAAAATCAAGTTTTTCAATTACGTTTGCAGCCTCTTCAAGATTTTCATCTTCTCTAGGGGTAGAATCTTCCTTATCGTCGCTAATCGAAGAGAGTTTGGTCAATTTCTCTGCTTTTACTTCATCAATTTCCTCATCGTCATCCTCTTCTTTTTTTCTAGATATAAACTCCTCGTCTATTTTATCGTATAGCACCTGCCTCTCATTGTCTACTTTAATTTCGCCAGTTTCAACAGTCTTCCATCCCGCAGTTGTTGTATTTTTCAATCCTCCAACTTGTTCTTCGGTTTGCTTGGATGTATCGATGTTAACTCCGCCGTCATTCTCTGCCATATGCTTTGGGGAGGATCTAACAGATATAATAGTATCAGAGCTTTTCTCTGTCAAATCGATCGTCGATACGAGCCGATTTTTATCTTTAGGACCATTATGATTTGTTTTCTTAGTAATTTTTTCTGTTTTCTGTAAATCCGCATCCTCAATATCTTCCGTTATATCTTCGCTATTTATTTTCTCCATTTCCTCCATCCTTTCCATCTCCCTAAGTTTTTGCTCCTTTCTTTTGAGTTCCTTTTCAAGTTCTTCAAGCTTATCTTCCTCGTCTTCGTCTGACTTATCCTCATTTATAGTATCCTTTTTATCATCGCTACTCTTCTTCTTACTATTCTCAACTTCCTTTTCCTGTTGAATAGAATTCTCAATAGTTTCATCTATCTCGTCATAAAGATTGCTAAGTTTGTTACTAAATCTTAATTTATGTCCGATCTTAAAAGTGATCTTCCCTCTGCTATCATTGGATATTTTTTTCGGCGGTATTTTGCTAAGAGTCTGTCTCTCCTTCTGCAAAGATTCAACATAAGGATCAGAGGGTTCTGGTATATCGGCTAAATCACATGCCTGAATATCTCCCAGAATGATATCGTCGTCGTCGGGAATATCGGGCGGCAAAGGAGGCGGTTCAAGCGGTCCAATTTGTTGTGAAAGTTCCTGTTCGCTATTCCTAGCAACATCCATAGTCTGTGATGAGTATATAGAGAAATTAGGACAATCAGCCTGTGAATCTTCATCGTCGTCATCATCGTAGGCTGTTAATCTAACCCCTGAATTATTCCCAGCATGTTCTTGATCCACACGTTCAAATTCTGCTGTAATAAAAGACTGTGAAGCAACGGCAGCATTATGACCTTCGTTACTGTCGCTATCAGCGGCGAAAGGATCATATTTGTCATCACTTTTAAGATCCCTATTGTTATCCTCCTTTGGAGTATCGTCTATTACCAATTCCTGATCACTATCGTTACAATCTCTGTCGCTTTTTGATTCTTCAAAGTCAAGAAGACCTGAAGGCGGTTCTGGCGGAGGAGGCAATAATACGGCTTCTCCCTCAGCAGTGTCTTCATTAACAATGGGATCTTCTCCGCTATTAGTTTTATTAACAGGTGGTTCAATGTCAGAATAAAGATCGCACTCTTCTTCGTCGGGAATATTTTGCCCTCTAGAATTTCCCGGTTCGTTTAAACCGGTCTGTGGAAAGGTGAGTTGATCCCTGATATCTTCGTGAGGTTGAAAAACTTCTCTAACTTCATCCTGAAATGGTTGGTTTAAATTTGAATGAATAGGGGGTCTTGGTCCGGATATAAGAGGCTGAATATGAGTGGGTCTGAATCTCTGGAATGAATTTTGATGAGGAAATACAGGAGGTCTATCCCCGATGTTATCCTGATGTTGAAAAGGGTGTTGTTGTCTATCGTTAAGTAACGGCGGGGGGAATCTCGGAGGTCTTTCGTTCCTGAAATTTTGCTGAGGATTACGATTTCTGAACTGTTGATTCACCCCGAAGGCAGGATGCGGTCCTCTCGCCTCAAACCCTTGATTGTAATTAATAGGCGGTCCAAAGTCTCTTCGATCATTGTTATACCCGTCTCTAGGCCCACCCGGTCCTCCGTAGCTGTGTCTCCCTCCTCCTCCTCCTCCATAGGAGTCTCTCCCTCCTCCGTACTGGCCTCCATAGCTATGTCTGTTGTTTTCACAATTGTAGTTATTCCCGCCTCTGAAATTCCCCCTGTTTCCTCCTCCCCTAGGACTGTTGTACATTGGATTTTGGACAACGTCATTTTGATTTACGTTATTTAAATCCAGCCTTGCTTCATTCCTAGTCAAGTTACTTTCCTCCTCGTTATTAGTCACGATAATGTTCTTCTTTTCCTTGACAGGACTGTCGTTGTTGTTAACGCTGTGCTTGTTGATGTTATCCAAGTCGTTATCATTGTTGTTGTTATTTTTTTGTATCAAAAACGTCCCGTCTGCCTTGAGCGTTACTTCCCCATTCTTTTTAGAATGCCAAAACTCCTGGCTGTCTAATATGCTGCTTATAAAATCAGCCGCATTTGTATCCGACGTTGTATTCGTTTCTATCTCTCTGGATATCAGCGGATTTGATATAGACTTTAACGAGGCGTGACGACGCACGGAAGAAGTCGCATTTCTGGGTCGACTACTTACTAGTAATCCACTACCGTTACCTCCGCCGTACAAACAACTCTCGGATTCTGTGTCGGACCTGGTTAGGAAAGAAATAAACATTTTTTTTTTTCATACCTTTCAGATGTATTAGGGATCATCTAAATGGGTATGCCAATTTGCATTTCTTCAAGTTTAATTATCAGAGGCATTTGTGTTTCAATTTTTCATACTTTTGAATAGAATATTTATCAGACAAATGCAATAACAGACGATTTAGACAAGATTTAAAACAATATTTAGAATAATCATTTTACCAGAACAATGTGTATTGTGCGCATACCTTGTGGAAATAATATCTATACATGTATATTATTATTCGGTCTATAAACGCGTACAAATCTTTTATAAAAAGATATTTTAGTTTAATTCCCTGAAATAGAAACTCAATTCAACACCCTAAACAAAATAACTAGCATCGTTTACGGACATATATCCGTTGGAGCTGTAAGTGTGGTTTCGGAGTTGGCCCAGAGACCAAATGACGCTTCGCAAAAAAAATTTCCCTAATTATTTAAAAATTTTCTAGACAACATAAAGGGATTGTTTTTCTTTAATCCCTCAATGCTCAGAGCCGTATTTTCAGGTCTTATATTTATTCTATGGAGGTAAACATGTATATCTTCGGGCTGGTTATTATTTATTTATAAACTTTTTATTCCTATCTATCTATATTTATTCATTTGTACCTAAAGTAAAGAAAAAAAAACAAAAAAAAAATTCGCGCGAAAAAGACACAGAACAAACAAACAGACAATACGAATAATGAACCAAAAGTTTAGACAATTTTTTTTTTTTTTTTAAGGAAATTCTATTTCTCACTTACCCAGTCGGGCTGTAGTTCAAATCGTGTGAATTTCCGAAGAGGCTGACCTGCGAGATGCCTGCCTGGTATCTTGAACTGCTTAGTACTGCTCTGTCCGAGAGTGTTGGTCGATTTTTAGCCGTTGGTATAAGGAGAGGGGCGCTGCGATTAGGCTTTGCTAGTCCTAACGCTACAGCCAGACGCTTTTTAACTGTAGCTACTTTTGCTGCTTGAGAACGTACCGTTCTGGCTCTACGTTTCCTGCCTTTTTTCTGAAACACATCAAAATATCAAGAAGTTAGTTTAATTTATTTGCTTTCTCTGTTTTTTGCTAACGTGAATATATGCTTCGAGATTTTTATTTCTATAAAAAAGACGATTTTGATTCTATTTTATTCTTTTAGCATTTGGGGATTTTTGAGAATGTGAAACTATCCAGTCTTCGTTTTTATTCGAAAGTTTCTCAAGTTTTAATTGTTAGAGGAAGTTTTTTCTTTTTAATAAGAGCTTGGAGTATTACCATTAGGAGGATTTTTAGCCAGAATTTTAAATAATTCAACACGCTGAGGGTATTGTAGATCTTTGTGTTGTCAGATTGTGAAAGAGAGAAGATTGAATTGATAATTTATTGATAAAGCAATAAAGCAGATGAATGAATGAGATGATGTTAAAAAGCGATTACGGCGTTGATTCGTTTAAAAGTATTTTGTTACTTCCCTCTGATTTTTATGATAAAAACGATAGAAAAATAAAATATAAAAAAACCTAAATCAAACGAGAAGAATTGTGAGTTTTAAAACGATGATGATGTTAATAATTGTAAAAGAAAAGTCGAAGGATTCTAGTGTTAAAAACATTATTATTTATTTTCACATTAATTAAAGAGAAAAATGAATGATTAATGGTTAAATAATTATTAATAATAAGAATACAGAGAAAAGAGAAAATCCAATAAAATGAAAATGATTGAATGAAGATTTTAGATTATTAAGTAATTAACATATTCTAACGAGTTAAATGAGTTTTCAATAAATGAATATGCGATGCGATGCTAAAACATAAAATATCTTTCAACTAGTTTCAACGCACTTAGGTATCTTAAGTATCGAGTTAATCGAACTTATATAAAGTCTTTTTAGCAATATTTTAAGGCATACGAAACTTGTGTAGGTAAGAAAATTAAATAAAAAAAAAGACATTACAAAATAAAAAAAATTGGCTTTTTTCAAACAACTTTGTCTCCGATAAATCAAAAACCAGGATTTCTCAGCTCTCGGATCGTGGAGATTGAAGTGAAATAGTTTTCTGATCATAAGATATTCAGAAAAGTGATTTTTATCCTAAAAAAAATTAACGATAAGTAGAAATAAGTTTTCTGCCCGTTCAGAAGCTAAAACGGACCAAAAATTTGAGTCAAATTGATCTGAGGGTAAACAAATCCTGAATTTTTTCTGTAAAAAAAAAAGGTTTCTTTCGTATAAATTATTATTCGGAAATAACAATCTTTCAACCAAAACAAAGTATAATAAAAAAATATCGATTCTTGGTCTGTAGATTTATTGGTATTGTACCTTTCGCGTGTTCTTAGTTCTTTTCTTCTTGTATTTTTTCCCATTTCTATTAGTTTCGTTTGTAGATTTGACCTTAACGTAAGTAACGAATTCCTCCTCTTCACCGTCATCGTTAATCTCGGTGATTCTCACTTCGCGAATGCGTGTAGATTCATGAGAGTTATCTTTTCTCGAAGAGCCCTTAGCCGCCCGTCTAATACGCCTTTTTGTTTTTCTCTTGCGTTTTATTTTTCCCTTAGGTGTAACCGACAGAGAAGAACTCGCGATTGATCTCCCTGCCGCACCGCGTACACGACGCGCCAATTCCGCAGACCTTCGACTCTCAGCTGTTCTCAATACGACTGAGTCCATCCCCGACGATGATGTTGACGGCTGGTCTGGGTCTACGTACATTACTTCCGATCCATTATCTCGCTCACGACTATCACGTGACAACATTACCGCACGATTTCTGTCTCGATCTGCACGTATGTTTGCTCTGACACGTTCTGTTTGACGCGTTCTAGGTATCACGCGCGGACCTAATGATGACTCACGCTCACGCTCGCGACCCGTTCGCGTTCTACCGTATGATTCTCCAAGGCGGCGAGCCTCCTCCATCAGGTCCGGTAACTCGTCCAGGTCAATCTCTACCTGCAATATCAGAATTAGCCGGGATTTAGCATCGATAGTTTAAGAATTTTTCAAAGTTGTGCTGTGGCAGGGGGAAGGATGTTTAGATTTTTGATACGCTGGTCCACTTTTTCGTCTTCAAAAACATGAATTTCAAGCTTTTTGATGATGATTTCGAGTTTTTTAGGATTCTAGGTGTTTGAAAATTTCATATTTATACTGAAAATCGATTCTTGCTGAAAAATGTATAATTCTTTAATGTGATTTGATGCTTTTTTGCTCACGATTTCAACTTTTCAAGGATTCTATGTGTTAGAGAATCTTAAATTTATAAGGAAACTCGAGTTTTCTTACCAGAAGTTGAGATTTTTGAAGAAATTTTTAAGATTTTTGATACATTGGTGTAGTTTTTCATTTTTGAAAACATGAATTTCAAGTTTTTTGATGATAATTTAGAGTTTTTTAGGATTCTAGGTGTTTGAAAATTTGATATTTATACTGAATATCGATTCTCGATTAGAAAATTACAATTCTTCAATGTGAATTCATATTTTTTTGGTCATGATTTCGATTTTTTGCAGATTCTAGGTCTTTGAAAACCTTAAATCTACAAAGAGATTCAATTTGCTTTATCAAAAATTCAGATTCTTTAAACATTTGTATAGTTTCTGCTCTAAGAACCAAGAACTTTGAGCTCTTTGGTGAAGATTTAGATTTCCTTAGGATTCCTAAGTATTCCAAAATTTGATATTTATACTGAAAATCGATTCGTGCTTCAAAAATTTCAATTCCTTGAGACAATTTCATGTTTTTTCCACTTCCTCTTTGAACTTTTAAGGAATTTATGCGTAAAAATATTCAATTTCTTTTAAATCATTGAAAATATTAACAGAATGATAGTCTAAATTCAGTTTTTGGATCCAAAATCATCTGCAGATCGAGGCAAAATCATTATATCAAAAATTTTTAGTCAGTATTCCAAATCCTGATAATACTTAATATTAAATTCAGTTTCGAGTCAAATCCGCGACTCATTATCAAAAAATATACATCTATTACCACTTCGGCATCGTTTTGGCTATTCTGTGAGCATTCAGGACAGAACCATTCGTCCATAGGAACTTCGGTCATCGGTGGAGTAAGGCACTCCAAATGATATCCAAGATCGCATCCGTCACACAAAAGCATTCTTTCTTCTCTATCGCATTCCTGACAAATTTCACAATAAGTTGCGTCTTCTTGGATCTGTTCTTCTGCCGGAGGTGTGACGGTGACTGGGAGCTGCCTTACAATCTAAATAAACAGTCAATTTGCATAAAACAAGGGAAAAGTCAAAGCTAAAAGAAAAAGAAAGAAAATGGAAAGTTTTCTTTAAAAGAAAATGAGTATTTGGTTTCAAAATAAAAGAATCAAATCAGTTTATAGTTTTCAGGCAATAAAAGTCTCTTTTTATAGTTTATGTTTAAAGAAATCCACAAATTTCATTAACAGAGTAAAAAACTTGGAACTTCGAAGATAAGAAAAGGAAAAACTAAACAATCTTTCTACCTTCCCGCCTATTTTCTTCCTGACCAAAATAACGGCAAATGTTTGTCTATCGACGGGACAAGTGTTGATATTTTTGCTCCATTCAAGAAGGCAGTCGAGGCAGAACGAGTGATCGCAGGATTCTGGATTAGCGATTTCCTGTTTTTTGAAAGACAGTAAACATATGGGGCATTTTTCCGCATGGACATCGCTACTGTCGCTATCGCCGTCTACTGGAATCTGTTCTCCTCCTGCTCCTGCCGCTGCGGAAGCAGCTTCTCCCGGTTGTACTTTGTTCTTTGATTTCTTTGAACCCTTAGCCAATTTAGCTCTATGTCCGCCTCTGCCTCCTCCTTCTCCTGATTCTTCTTCCAATGCAGAATCCTCTAAGCTTCCCCAGTCCGACTCTGATGTCGAAGTATCGCTGTCACTTATGACTAAAAAGATATAATGAACTAAGGAGAAAGTTTACAAGCAAAGAGTTTTAGGTTTTTGAATAAAGAATGACTCAAAATGGATTGAAAATTCCGATATAAGTTAATTAAATTGAATGTAAAATAGAGAATTTGAATTTATCAAGCAAAAGGACTGAAAGTTTGATAAATAAACGAGTTCTGTTAGTCTGTTTTTATGAATTAGTTGTTAACATCAAATAAATTATTAAGTGTAGTTCGAGACCTAGATCAGCCTCGGTATTGCTGCTGTCATAGCTGGTATCATCCTCGCTTACAACTCTCTGAAATTAGATGAAAAATTAAATCCATAATTAATTTTTGGCTGAGTTGTTGTTAAGGAACCAAAAAACGTGGTCAATAAAAGTAAAAAACGGTCTGTTATAGTTCTGAAGTCGTTTTTTCTCACAGAAATATCATTTGTTTTATACATTTTGAACAGTTTTTGGTAACATTTTGCAACTTTTTAGAATTTTTGCTAGAATAACTTGTGATTTCAAGATATAGAACAAAAGTGTGTGGTGTATATTCATCAAACAGGAGACTTGGATATGCTCACATAGTTTTTCCTTCTGTTAACAGGCTTTGGAACGTCGCTATCCTCTTCGCTGGTTTCACCGTCGCTAGTTACTCTCTGAAATTGATGAGAGTAAAGAGAAATAATAGAGAGAATCAAGATAATCAAAAGCATAGAATCTAGATTCGAGAGTTTTGAAGATTAAAAAAAAAATTGAGACAAAAGAACACGATCTTGTCATTTACTGTCTCTAGAATTCAATTTTCAAGGGGTTCAGACCTTCTTTTAGAACTTTATAGTAGCTAGGATCAGGAAAAGAGATCTGGCTTTCTATTTTACAACACATAACGTTAATCGACTAGACTCTAAATACTGTGATTAATTCTAGTTGGATTAATCTCATAGCTCAGAAAATGCTTATAATTAAAATTAAAAGCTATGACATAGATTCGAAGATGGTTTCATTGGATTTTGAGATTATCTCTTAGTTTAAAATCAGATTAAATGATTTAGAGACGATTTCGAATGATTTGAAGACAATTTCGAACGATTTTAGGATTATCTCAAGATATTTAAAAAATTTTAGGATACGTATTGATGATTCCAAGATACCTTCAAGGTAACTTTCAACTTTACCATCATTTTACGATAATTTCAAATTTGAAAATTATTTGAAAAAGATTTGAAGAAAATTTTGAACAGTTTTAAAAACAGTTTCAATAAACTCCATCTCATATCTTTTGTTCATAAATTTAGTAACGATTGGATAAAAATTTGTCGAAAAAAAGAAGCCTCAATTCTCAATTCAGACTAATAATCACTGACTGATCTCATCGCTGTAAATATTTACTAACATAAACCCTCCTTCTTCTGTGCGTTTTGATAATTGACCCGTCGCTACTGTCGCTATCAGATATAACAAGACGTCTTCGTTTAGAAGGTTTCGGTGAAGAATGTTCGCTATCACTAGACGACATTGTGTCTCCTCTGAAGTAGTTGCGCGGGTCCCGGGGCGAACCAAGCCGCCGCAAAATATTCCTGGAAAAGAAAACAGACAGAAAAAAAACGTCACGATTAATAATCGAACTCTGGTATATTTATTTAATTTGAGGATTAAAAAACCTTGTTTTGTAACTAAAGACACTTGACTGTCCTAACGTAAATATTTATTTAAAAAATAGAAAAAAAACTAAGTGAATAAATTTAAAAAAAAAAAATGATAATACGATGAAAGAAGTGAAGCTATGAAACGATATTAATGTTTACTGTTCAGGATTTGTTATTGACTAGTTTTATTTTTTATTTATTTTTTTTATTGTAAAGCATACGTATCGTAATCCGTGATATCCGTAATTATTATAGGTCCCAAAAACTATGCGATGATGATGACGATATGCATATAAGAGAGTTTCAATATAACGTGAATAATCATCGTGTAACATAGATACATTACATCGTTTCGAGATAATACTGTTGATAGAATAATAAAACATGTCTTATAACAACCTAAACGTGTATTAACTTATGTATAATAAATATATTCTGTTATTATTGTTATACCTATTCGTGGATAGTTATTTATCCCTCGGTGATTATTTTAGATTATATCGTTTTGATTATTTAATGACAGCCCGAGGTACGCTTGGTACTCGAAAAACTCGGCCATTTTACTTTTCGATCAAATATAATTTCAGTGTAGGTATGGTACGAAAACCCCCGTGCCTTGTGTTATAACTATGTATGCTTTGTAATCTATGACCGTTTTCCTAAAACCTAGCAGACGCAGCCACCCCCAAAAACGCGATACCAGCGCCGATTTTAAACCAAACGACGATTTTGCCAAGCATTTTCGTTTGCGATTCATATTAAAAAAACTGCAATGGCTTAGTTACCGACGGTTGAACATTGTCGGTATTGTGAGAAACTGTCTTACCGACATCACGGTTTTGTTCATCAAATAATTGATTAGAATCATACACAGTAGGCGTATTTTTACTTGCTGATTTATGATTTGTACCTTAAGAATAACTAACTAATTTATAATTTGTAATCAATATCATGTTTGTAGATGATTTTTGATACTTTTCGCTGTTTTAGAGGTTTGAAAATCTAATTTGGCGGGGTTAAGTGCTCGGTCGGTAAGGCAGGATTTTGACACCACCATGAAAGAAGATGGATAGATATATGGATAGATAGATAGTCTCTAGCTATACCATATAAATTGAACAGTCAACTCTCTCTTAAAATCATATATTCCACGTTTTCCAGATACCGCATTTTGAAGCGGCTCAAAATAAAACACACAAAAGATTAGAGAACAAAAAGCCAGCGAGTTACAGAAGAAATGTCATGTATACATACACGAGTGTAGTATTATGATAAAAGTTGATTTTTTCTAAACCTCAGTGTTTATCGATTATAAAAATAAATCAAATTGATACGAATTAGCCGAAAGTTGTGATAATAAATCTAAGATTTAAATAATTAGTGTTATTAGTGTTTTCGTTTTTTTTTTCTCTCTTCCGTGGTTGTTCTCGTCTTTAGGAAGAAAATAAAAAATAAAACAAACAAACGACGTCTCTGAGTAGTAACACTTTGTGACAAAATATATAATATAAAACGCTGTGACATTTATTACACGATAAACATACATCATCATCATCATAGGTCTAGTTGAAAGATACGCGCTTATAGGTATGTATGCATCGGTCTAATTAATAACAGAAATTGTATTAAACTAGCATCAAAAATATTTTTTTCTTGGTTGTAAAATTCGGGTTAGAAACAATCTGAAATATATCATTAACAACAACATCGTCGTTGTCGTCGACGTCGTCTTCAGCATCCCTTGAATACTCTGAATAACAACAAACCGCTTTATATTATTCATTTATTTATTTATTTATTTTCATCATTATTTCTAACTTTAATATCAGATTTTTTCGCATGTATTACGTATATCTTTGTATAGTTTCTGTTTATTGTAATCAAACATGTTTAATCGTCAAACAGAAATACAATATGGCCGATGATTTTTGTTAACATAACCTAACCTCTTAATCGGATTCAAAAAACTGTACATACAATATCAATGGTTTTAGAAAAGAAATGACCACACGCACACATATCTCTATGCTAACCATATGTATCCTTTTTTCTTTTCTTTTCTAAATTATTGATATGTTTCATATTGGCGAAAATTTTTGAAACTGTTTTATTTTCAGGATATTATTTACGAGGGATGTCGGATAAACCGAGGCTAGCGATTCTCAATTTTAAGGCCTGAAAGGGAAAAGGGAACTTGAATTTTGCTTTGAAATCGAGTTTGAATTATAAATTGAATAAATGGAGAAAGAGGACGATAAACACATTCCGTTGGACAATCCGGACCAAGTTTTAAAGGAAACTTCCACTGTTTCTGCTCCTAGTTCTTCTTTAACTGTTGAAGAAGTTGGAAATAATGAAGAGGAGGAAAAAAAAGAAGAAGTGGTGGAAAATAAACGAGAAGAGGAGGAAAAAAAAGAAGAGGAGGGAAAGAAAGAAGAAGAGGAGGAAAAGAAGGAAGAAGAGGAGGAAAAGAAAGAAGAGAAGGAAAAGAAAGAAGAAGAGGTGGAAAAGAAAGAAGCAGAAAAAGAAGATGAAGAAGAAAAAGAAGAGAATAAATTAATAGACAAAGATAAAGATCTTAACGAGAATGATGGAAAAGAAGCTGAAAAAACTGTTGAGAATTCTTCAACAACGCTGCTTATCGCCGGCAGCGATATAGGTAAAATATAAATCGAAAGGGAATGGCGTGGAAACAATTTAGATGATAGAAATTTTATTTATTTATTTATAAGCGTAGAAGAGTAACGAAATTATCTCTTAAAGAACTTTTTTTTCAGAATTTAATTGAGTAATACTTAAGGGAATAGTTAACTAGGAGATTCAAACATTGATGAGGTTTTATTTACATAAATTTAAAGATTTTGAGATTTTTTGAAGATTCTGTAAGATTTTTAAACGTTTCAGGGATTTTAAATGACTGAATTATATTCAGGGATTTTTAGAATGTTGAAAAGTATTTCGAAACACTTGAAAGTATTTGAACTGAGTCAAAAAAAATTTCTCAACATTTTGGGGGACAGATTTTGAAAGATTTCAACGATCTTAAGTTATTTCAATAGATTTTGCGAGAATTCATGTAAATTGTTGGTCTCCAAAGGATTTCTTAGCAAATATCACAAAGGATTTCACAAGCGTTCTATAGATCCCCAATCATTTAATGATTTTTCAAAAGATTCGAGTAACTTCAATCAATCATCAACAAGATATTCTAAAATATTCTAGAAAAAAGGCCAAGAAATATGATAAAATCATACAAATCTAATTTTCATGAAGTTTTTCGATCCGATTGAATAAAATCCTAAGATAGTTCTAAAACTAGATCAAAAATTCTCTTTTATGATCAAATTTGTTACAAAAAACAGCAAAAAAGTGACCAGAACTTCCATAAATTTCCCCACCGTCCTATAAAATGTATTTCTAAGTCTAAATTCTGACATGCACTTTCTTCATTTCTCAGAAAGCACCAACCCCACCGAAGAAAAATCACCTGATGTTGAACCGGCGGATGCGAATCCTCCGGAAGATAAAGAGGACATTGAATCTACTGAGAACTTGAATATTTTGCCACAGACTTCACGCTCAGATCAAAATAGTTCAGAAACTGAGTCTAAAAACTTAGATTCAGACCCGTCAGACCCTGAAAAAGCGGATTTAGATTCTTCGACGAATATTTCCAGCCCAGTAAACGAAATTGCGGAAGTAAACTGCGCGGAAAAGCCAGTCGAAAATACAGAGACTCCAATTTCCAATGATAAACCGGCTTCTATCGAGCCTCCGGAAACTTCCAAGGTTGAAATGGATCCAATAAGCGAAGAATTTCCGCCTGAGAATCGAGCGGAGAGATCCGAAGACTTGGGAGAATCGCGAGACAAGATAGTGGCCGATTTTGAAGACTCATCTTCTTCAATTGCAGAGTATTCCAAGTATCAGAGTCTCAACAATGCAGAGGAAAAGGCTGAGGGAGTTGAAGGTATCCTGGGTGATTCTGAAACGCAAAAAAAGTCAGATTCAAGAGCTTCGGAATCGAATTTTGACCATCACCAGGAAAAGAATTCCGTCGTAGTTGAGCCAGAGAATACAGAATTTGTCCAAATATCTCAAGAAGACAAGCACGACGAATCTCAGATAGAAAACCAGTCCATAGATAATGCAGAGGATCCCTTCGGCGGAGATAATCTGAACTCTGATAATCTGGAGGATAATATGGAGACGGATAATCTCGCTGGTGAGATACCGGACTTTCAGAAGCTCGGAGACCAGGCCGACAATCTCCAGGACGTTGTAAAAGCCAAGGATAACTTTCAGCCAGATATACCAAAGGACGATGCTATTGAGGAGCTGGAAAACTCCAAAGATTCTTCTAACAATCTTAAAGAAAGCTTGGAAAAAGTATCTGAGATTGATTCCGCGGAACTGACAAACGAGGAACACAAAGAAACAGAAGCAGAAAAAGAAGCTGTGAATGAAAAGGAACCAACGACAGATGAGAATTCTGAGAAAATAGACAAAGAAGGTGAAAAGATATTGCCTAAGGACGGAATTCCCGCTTTAGAAACTGACCAAGTGCCTCCCGACGTTTTGCCAGGACAGGACGACGAACTGTGCATAATTCCGGATAGCATGAAGGTCATATTGCCTGCGGAGAATATGGCAAAGGCTAAAAACGTCGCGGATAAAATAGGGGAAGAGGATAAAACAGTTACGGAGAAAGTATCCAAAGAGAAAGAAGTAGATTTGTGCAAAAGCAAGCCAGATGATGGGATAATTGTTGTTCGTAAAGAATCTGAGAAGGAGAAAGAGGCGGTTAAAAAAATTTCGGCAAAAAAGGGAGACCAGGAAATTGCAAAGTCTGTAAAATCAGCTTCCGCATCTACAAACGTAGTTATAAACATCGATGACGAGCCAAAAAATTCTGAGATAGAAGAGATAGAGACTAACGAAAAGTGCAAACAATGCGGAGAGGAAAAATCCTGCAAAATATTAGTCAAGATTGGATTCGACTGCTTTAATGTATGCTCTAAGGAGTGCAGAAACACTTTTAAAGCGGCTAATAACAAGGCAACGGACATACCAAGCGACGGAGTCAATTCAAAGAGGGAGAAAAGGTGCGCCGGATGTCTGCTGATAGTTGATGCTGGGGACGAGAGGAATCTCTCTTGGGAAACTATGGAATTTTGCAACGAGGAATGCCTCGGTAAATTTCAGACTAAATACGGGAGTTATTGCAGAAATTGCAACGGATCTGTTCAAGCTGTTAGTCTCGGAAAATATTGCGTTAGATTTGGGTACGATGTGAGGCAATTCTGCTGCTCTACTTGCCTTGAAGAATTCAAAAAGGGACTTAAAGTCTGCAGCTACTGCCAAAAGGATATCAGCTCTGGGATCGAAGGGTTCTTAGCTCCTGTCGGAGACAAGGGACAATTCAAAGATTTCTGCACTCAGGATTGTATGGAAAAATATTCCAGAATGAGCTCCAGTGAACCTCCTGCTTCTGAAAAAAAATCTTGCAGCGTTTGTCAGGAGGTGATTTCTTTTTCTGGGTGTTTAATGAAATTCAACAGATTAAATTTTTTATTCAGATATTAGCAAAATTTCAATAAATTTGATAAATTACGTTAAAGAAGTTTCATTAGATTTAACGATATTGAAGGAAAATATTCACTTTTTCAAACCAACAGTAATGGATCTTGATTCTTTTATCTCAAATATCTTTTTCACGTTGACTGTGTTCAAATTTTATACCATTCTGTTTTTTCCCCAACAGGAAAAGATCGTGCACTGCGAGGTGCAGATAAACGGTGGAGGTCCAGTAGCGATATGCAGCGATCCTTGTTTCGCAGCATTTAAATTCGTTAACAAAGTTGACCCGGATCAATGTTCGACGTGTAAAAAGTTCTTCCAGTTATTAAGCAAGAAAAATTTCGTTGTATTCTACGAGGGAGAAGCACACATGTTCTGCAACAAGACTTGTCTAAACGTATTCATAATAACAAACCGAAAAATCGTACCTTGCAATTGGTGCAAAGTAAAAAAATACAACTTTGACATGATTAAAAAGGAGTTAAAGTCGGGACAAGTCATGATGATGTGTAGTCTGAACTGTCTCACCCTTTACCAGGTGATTGTCGCATTTTTAGGTCAGATATTCCATCCGTATAACATCGATTGATCTTTAATCCTCTTTCTCTTCTAGGTTTCAATCAACGCGGTATCAGCAAGGCGAATAAACTGCGATTTTTGTAAAGAATTTTCCCAAGCCCAGTATCACCTAACAATGTCCGATGCAACGATAAGAAACTTCTGCTCCTACAAATGCGTCATGAATTTTCAAAGCCAGTACACCAAATCCCCGATCACTATTCCTTCGAGTGACGATCCGGTGCCAACAGGTATTCCAAAAAGGACAATTTCCCAACAACGAGGGGTTTCCCAAGTCCAAAAACAGCCGCCTGATATCCAAGGAAAAAATTTACCAGTAATATCGTCAGTTACAAGTCTTGCCGCTATTGGTAACGGCCAAAACTGCAGTCCTGCTTCGCAACAGAATTCCGTAAACACTTTGGCCCCAGTTGGAAGCCAAACTCCACCTCAAATTATCTACAAACAACAGATAATAGCCAGACCTCCAAGCCCAGTTAAAGTTCACAATAAGATGACGCAGTGTAAACCTCTGATGCATACTAAAGGAGTATCCGTCAGACCCCATCCTTGCACAAAGTCAACCCAAACGGAGGATAATCATCAGATTTTGATACCAATTCCTGTACCAATATACGTACCCTATCCCATGCACATGTACAGTATGCCGTTTCCCGTACCGTTTCCTTTTCCGTTGCCAATTCCTGTCCCAATATTCATACCGACGACAAGAAATAGCGCGAAAGGTATTTTCAAGGACATTAAAAGAATCCAGGAGAAGATACCTGCGGATCCATTCGAAGCGGAACTTCTTATGATGGCAGAGATGGTTGCGACGGAAAAAAAACAAAACGAAACTGACTCCGACTCTGATGACGATAATCGGTGGGTTTTTAACACTCCGAGAAGACTCGAAACACTTTATTAACAATTTTTTGACCTTTCAGAGACGACGTAGCAGATGTTCCTGCCAATTCTACCAGTGATGGATTCAGTCCTGAAGGAGTCGATTCTAGCAACACTTTCGGCGACGATATGCTTCAAATGGCGTTAAAAATGGCTACTGGAGAGCTAGACGAACCTCCGGTTGATCTAGAGGCAGCTTTGACCCCGAATACCATCACTGCCACACAGGCACCGCCTCAGCAAGATTCGGCGATCGACGGAGACGGTAAATCGGCGAGTAAATTCACCTTCTTGCAATGTTTGATGTTTTTATTATTTCCCCAGTTCAACCAGAGAGACTGATAACTTCGACTAGAGGTAGAAAACGAATGGTTCCATACAAGCCACGATCCACACCAAGTAAACGAGGCAGGCGAGTAACAGGGTCAAACGATCTGCCCTTAATGCCTCCGCCAGAACCCCAGCCACCTCAACAACCAAGAATAATGGAACCGATTGAAAAACCGGACGCTAATATGGCCTTGAAATATACTTTCGGTGTTAATGCCTGGAGGCAATGGGTGAGGGCTCTAAATTTAAGCAGAGATTTACCTATTTTTCTTTACGTTTGAAAGATTTTATTCAAGTTTTATTATTTATTCGGTTTTTCAGGTCATCGGAAAGAATTCTGAACTCGAAAAGCAGAATACACCTCCACGAAGAGTGAAACTGTTTAAGACAGAATTATTGCAACTTACTGCTGACGAGCTTAATTATTCTTTATGCTTGTTTGTTAAGGAAGTTAGAAAGCCCAACGGAGCGGAATACGCGCCTGATACCATATATTATCTTTGTTTAGGTGAATTTTTGAATAATTTTTGATACCAGGAGTGTGAAATTGGACATTTTTTTTTTTTTTTTGATCGTTATTTGACGTAATCTTTCAGGTATACAACAATATCTATTCGAGAATAATCGGATAGACAATATTTTCACGGATTCTTATTACGAGAAGTTTACCGACTGTTTGAACGACGTTGCTAAGAAATTTTCGGTCTTGTACAACGATGCTCGTGAGTTCTAAAAATCGCTTTGATTTTATTGATTGGTGAAATTATTTTTTTTTTATGTGATAATTATTATGAAGCTTATTTGCCTATACCGAGTTTCTTTTTCTCTAAACAGAATACATCGTCACTAGAGTTGAAGAGGAACATTTATGGGAGAGTAAACAACTCGGAGCTCATTCACCACACGTACTCCTTAGCACGCTGATGTTTTTCAACACTAAACACTTTAATCTTGTGGTGAGAGGCTGTGGGAAAACTTTATTTAAGTCTTTCTTTTCGGTCTTGGACATTAGAAAATGCCGGAATGTTATTCAGATTTTTCTTATTCTCTTAATGATTATTTTCGAAATTTTGGTCAATTTTTCAAATGAAAACTTAACATTTCTTTCGATTTATGATGGAAAAATTGTTGACAAAAATCAAAAACTCAACGAATAGAATAATAGAAATCCAGAAACGAAAATTTTTTCTTTAAAAAGTTAGACTTTTCATTCTGATCAAAGATTTCATCAGTTTTTTTTAGTTTTTTCATAGAATTTGATGATATCCTATGAGATTTCACAAAATTTTCATAAAATTTTATTAATCGTTTAACAGAAACGTTGTTAACATTCTGATTTCAGACTGTCGACGAGCATATGCAGTTATCTTTTTCCCACATAATGAAACACTGGAAGAGAAATCCAGCAGCCCAGCCTGCTGCAGTAGCAGGAAAAGTCCCCGGTTCTCGGAACGTTCTGCTACGTTTTTATCCCCCGCAGTCTGCGCTGGGTGAGAATCTGAATTCAATCTTTCTCCCTCCATTTTCAGTCCCGTTTCTTAGTTCAGGTACTTTTCTCTTCCACAGAAGCTAATTCGAGGAAAAAAAAGGTCTATGAGCAGCAAGAGAACGAAGACAACCCCTTAAGGTGTCCGGTCAAGTTGTACGAGTTCTATTTATCAAAATGGTGAGAGAATAATTCCAACAGTTTGTGTTTATGTTAAATAATTGATATTTGTTCATTATTTATTCACTTTTCTAGCCCTGAAAGTGTAAAGACTCGAAACGACGTGTTCTACCTTCTACCAGAGAGAAGCTGCGTCCCAGACAGTCCGGTTTGGTACTCGACTTCCCCTCTGGCGAAGGAACATCTGATAAAGATGCTTTACAGAGTTAAAATGGTGAAGGAAATAAACGTCGCTTTATTAACGAGTTAATAACTAACTCGTTAAATATTGTCTTAAATATTCAGGTTTTTATCAATTTATTTACTTTGCTTTAGTAAAGAAAAAGAAAAAGAAAAAAAAAAAAACGAACAAGTCTGTCAACTCTGTCGGAATCTTTTTTTTTTTTTTGTCTTCAATTTTTATCACCCAACGATAAATGCAAAGAAAAGGAATATCAAATAAATAAATAATCAAAGAAACGTAGAAGAAAAATAAAAATGATAAATTAGTTTTTTTTTTCATTTCCGTTTATTTTTTATTCTTTTTTTTCATAGTTCGTTTGGATTTTGAGATGAAATTTTCGTTGTTGGATTATAGATTAGGTTCTAGCTAAAACACACCAGTGTGATATAAATTTTATGATTTCATTGTCTATAGTTTGTTTCAAAAAATTTAATTTTGATTATTTTTTCTGTAGAAGGGTTTAAAAGCATGATTGAAACCAATGAAAGAAAAAATAAAAAAAACAAATAGATCGAGTCGTTAAAATTTTTGTACAAATAATTGAGATATTCGATGAGCGAAAAAAAAAAGATTTATAATTCTTTGGTAAAAAAAAGGGAAAAAAAATTAAATATAAATAGAAAAACGATTTGAAATTTTGACAAACAATACGATTAATTATATTTATTGGATGTTATTATTATTATTATTATTTGTTTTTTTTTTATTATAAAATAAGAACTAGGAATCGACTCTACTCTGAATCGATCAACTATTAATCATATTTCGTTACTTAAGGGAATTAAGTCAGACTTGGATAGATAAGTCTAAGAATGAGAGAAAGATAGATAAAAGATGATGTGCTGAAAGAATATTCTTTAAGTATTTTCCATGGCGCCGTTATTATTAGCTTATATAATAAGAATAAAATCTTCAGCTGAAATGGAGCTAAACTGACAATTTATAATTATTAATTATAAATTCTAATCTAATCCATCGAATAACGATAATGTTAATTCCTAAACTTCATTATTATTCACGTTCTGTTTTCGTATGGTATAATATTATAGTTTTTAAGACAGTAGATATATAAATACATTGCATTGAATGATTTTTAGTAAAAGAGAGGAAGGAAAAAATGATTACACGAGCATAAATATTCATAAATTGAAATTCTCAAGCTCATCGATTATTTATATAATATATGACTAATACGAAAACGGCGGTCATTAGAAATCGATGATGCTGTTACAAAAAAAAATATGACTAAATACTATATTATAAAGCGTACGATAATTGATTACTCTGATAACTATTGTGTACTTTTAAAACTCTACAGAACGTTACTATAAAGCGTTATACAAAATTTTTGTATATATATATTATATATATATATATATATATATATATATATATATATATATATATATATATATATATATATATATATATAAACAAAAAAAATATACCAAGAAAAGATAAAGAAAACAAAAAAAAAAAAAATAGAAAGGAAAATTTGAAAACAAAGAAAAAAAAGTCTTCGCTTCATTTATCTAACTTAATAATTCTCTTTTAATCAAGTTTCTTTCAACATAGCTACATTCTGACAATCATTTTTCATTTTTATTTTTGTATTTCAAATCGTTTTCAAAATATTAAAATATTAAGCTGTTTTCACAGGTCGATTAAATACTCGTTTGCGTGATAATTTACGCCTATTTAACTCCAGTTGATGAAGTTCCGAGTAAACCTCGGCGAATATATCCCTCTGTTCCTCAACAGGAATAGTACTTCTGTAAAGACGAAAAAGAAAATGAGCAAAAAAAATTTTTCACAAAAATATCTTCTCAAATTAAATCTTACCTATAAATTTTCATAAGATCGTATTTTTCCCATGGTTTTTTATGCATCAGAGCCTGTTTCTCCATTTTCGGTGTAACTTTAGTCTCTATAACTCCCTTCAAATCAGCCCTTTCCCATCTAGCGTACCACGGTCTAGGTTTTAACGGTACTTTCAGTGTATTTATCCGCGCCGGAGTACCTTCTGGTAAAATTTCCGGTTCCATATCGAAGGGGAAGGTGCTATACTCGATCGGGGCATCTCTTAGGTACAGTAAATGTTCGTCCAGTCTTTTTTCGAGTCTGAAAACGATTTAAAAGTATCCAAAAATAACCGTTGCTGAACATCAAAAGCGGCTCAAAAATCTCCTAAAAAAAGCCGAATACCTCAAGCATTCTACTTTCTGCAACGTCGGATCATACATATCGAACATTACTTCGACTCCCTGTTGATCTATGGCATTTCTTAGCAGGAATTGAGCCCGTAGACCGCAGCCTGATCTTTCAATACAAATTCCCACGAATCTGTTTGTTTTTCCGACCGCATGAGGATCGGAATGAGTTACCGCGAGGATAGAGCCGACGTAAAAAGTTGGGATATCGATGTGGGCTCTGCGAGCCATCATGTCCATACGTTCCATCTTTTCACGTAGTGAATTTCTGAATTGTGCATTTGGATCTGGTAAAAACTCCGGATACATAAATCTGAATTCCAGAGGTGCTATGTTCTTCCTTTCTTCTGATTGTGACGATACTTTGTCTGAGGGTTTGTCCTGCTTCGTTTGAGTCTCCGTTGATGCGAGAGACGATAATTTCCGACAATCTTTGGATACTGTTTAGAAAAGTTTGGAAGAATTTTGAAAAATTGATGAATTACACTTTTTAAAGTGTTACTAGGGATTATCTCGAGAACGGTTCGAGGTATTGAAAAAAAAAATAATACACAAAGAATTGATGGCACGAATTCTATCTTAAAAATATTGTAAAAACAAAAAAACTTGGGGGAGGTGATCCCCGATAATAATAATAATAATAATAATAATAATAATAGTGAAAACAATGCTACAAAATTGTAAAATAGATCTAGTATATTTTTTTATAAAGTATAAAGAGGAGTTTGTAGATGCAGAGAGAAGATAGAAAGATCGGAATAATGATATTTGTTAATATGAGAATTAGACTGTGTGTATCGGCTTGGTAGTCGAGCGAAATTTTTAGAGGTTAGAAACACCCCGCATTTAAAAACGAGATTTAAAACGGCAAGGATGTGCAAACAGAGTATTAAATAACAATGCTAATTATCGAAAGTGATATTTAATTGATTAAAACTTACTTATCGATTTATAATTCTGTAAATTTTGTCTTATTTCCAGGGAAAATACCCTTCCGACGGACGCCATCTTGTTTCTGTCTGCTATGATAGTTTTAGGACTGTGAATAGTCACATCGTTGAGATGAGAAACTTTACTAAACCGGTGGAGATCGTATCCTCCACTTTGGATTTTTAAACCGAAATATAAAATTTGATGTTCATATTTCAAAGGCTTTTTATAGCGGAATTGATTCACGGAATCTGATTATCTAAGAGTATCACAAAATCAATCAATAAAATGGTAATTAGCGTTATAATAATGATTGCACCACATAAAGCGCCTAATGATATACATCACTGTTACATTAGTGTCAATTCGGTTGCGTTCCGAAGCATAACCTCAAAATTTATGAACATATCTTTACTTGCTTTACTAAAAGGCGATAATGTATGTATGTATGTACATACTTAGATATTTTGTGATTAAAAAATACCTTTTCGATCATCCGAAGCTCCTTATTTGTTTTTTTTTTGGGTCATTAAAGGTCGAAATCTTAGACAATCTTAGAGCATATAGACATGGAGGAAGCAAGAGATACCCCTTAGCGCAAGTGGGAAACGGGCATGAGACAGACTGAGGGACAGTATATGCCTTCTTTCTCTGGCAGGCTCTGATTGGTCCTCACTATTACAGATGGCCGAGCACCCACGCTCGTAGCAAAATGAGCCTGTGCCCAGGCCCTGTTCGTTTTGATCTGCTACATTTCTATTCTAGGTGTGCTACTGTCTGCTATTAGAGCATTCGGTTCGCGCTTTTCTTTTGATAGAATTTTAATGTCATGTGTTAACTAATTTGTTTGTTATTCCATTATAATACATTATAGTAGTATTATCGTTGGAACTTACCTTACGTTTAGACATTCCATTTACTTTCAGATTCCAATTTAATAATTATAAACTAGATTCTTTTTAATAAAAATATTCGAACTTTTCATGTCAACTACTTTTCATTTCACAATTTCACACATTACATCAATATAGTGTTCAGGGCACACATTTACGGTAGGTACGCTATTGCCATAGAAAGAGAGGGCATGTACTGCTTCTACGTCCCTCTCTCTCACACCGGCTCGGCTCGGTTTCTCAGTGGCTATGCTTCCTCCATGTCTATATGCTCTAAGGTCGAAATAGATAATTTTGGTTGATGTAGTGTGAAACGAGATCACAGTCGAGTCGTCGATCTGTCGTATCTCGACATTCTCAATGATCGAATAAAAGTAAACTTTATTTACCAAAATGGCGGACCAAGTGCTCGCAGAATTGGAGGCCGCAGCAAAGATAATATTGGTAAGAAAAACGGTCTATTTACAAAACTATGAATAAACTATTAAATTCTTAGATCGTTAAACTACGATTCAAGAGCTACGAACAAAAAAATTGCGCCTCAAAAATCAGTCACGATTGAAAAACTACTGATAATTTAGGGTTATGTTATAGAATCTGGCCAATTTAATTCTGAATATTCACAAATTTATTTATAACATAAATCAAATCGATATTATAGCGGAAAATCTGTCCAAAAAATAATCAACCCTTATAATTTTTTAATATTTGAAATAATCGAGGCTCGGAATATCGGGTGAAAAAATCTGAAACTCTCTAAAACAGGTCGTAAAATTTTTCCATTTTTTTTTTCCTGTATATAAAAAATCCTCGGAATAAAACGAACCGCGATATACGTTTTCTAATTTTTTTTTTCTACCTCCAGGCTCCCCCCAATTTAATAACACCGGAACAACGTCAATCTGCAGAAACTGTGTTTCTCAATTTTCGTAAAACAAAATCTCCTTACGAGTTATGCAGAGAAATATTAGAGAGAAGTCCCGTCGATTATGTCCTCTTCGAAGCTGCTGGTTTAATAAAATCAGCATTAGTCAGAGAATGGTCTATGATGCCGGAGGCTGATATCGTGTCTTTGAGGCAATATCTGCTGCATTATATCATCAGCAAACCTCAACTTGCTCCTTTTGTTAGGGAGAGAATTCTCCAGGTTATTGCTATCATGGTCAAAAGAGGAAGCGTTGAAGACAGGGGACAGGATAGAGGACAGATTTTAACTGAAGTTGAGGCGCTCATTATGAGCGGGGATCAACGCAGGGTAATCATTTTATTCTTATTAAACAGATTTTTTTTTTAAACATCATTTTTAACTACTTTGTTGTGTTCCAAACGATTTTAGACAATTTATTTATCTTTTTTCTTTCAATTTTATACATTTTCTTTTGAGACCCTATAAACAAATTTTAAGGATCTCTCAAGGATTCTCGATGTTATTTCAACCAATTTTTTAAATTTCTTGAAGATTTTTGTGATATTTGAACAGATTTCCAAGCGTTATGGAAGAATTGCATGGTATTTCAACAGATTTCACGAAGATTTGTATGATATTTTAAGAGATTTCAAAGATTTCTTGCAGATTTTTGTGAAATTTCAACAGAATTCAAAGATTTCTTGAAAATTTTTTAATATTCCCAGAGATTTCCAGAGATATCTTTGATATTTCACTACTTTTACAGAAATTCAGAGATTATTCTTCATATTTTATAACATTCTCATAATTTTCAAACATTTTCACACAAAAATAACAATAATTTATTCGATATTTTAACATCTGTTAACAGATTTCACCGAATTCTCATATATGTATCTGATATTGTAAAAATTCTACTTACATATCCCTAAAACTTTGGATAATTTCTTTAAAATTCAACAAATATCGTCAAACTTTTAAAGATTTCGCTGAATTTCGAAGCGAAAAACACTGCTGCATGCATCTGCAATATAGAAAAGATAATTCTGAATTTGAAACAGACGAAAAAACTCCAATTTAAGACCGAATTATTTTAAATTGCAGCAATTATTAGGATGCAGTATAATATCCTCTCTGATGCAAGAATATGCTACAACAGTTAAATCCTCGGATGTAGGCCTGACCTGGGAAGTTCACTTCCAAGTTAAAAAGCAATTTGAGATATCGGACCTAAAACGAATCTTCAAATTCTGCATCGGAGCTCTCGGAGAACTGACTAAAGGGGATTGCATTCAGGAATCTCTACTGCCTCTGATAAAGCATCTGCTTTCTATAACCGAAGGTGTTTTAGTTTGGGGCTACATATCGGCTAAATATATCCTTTCAATAAAATCAACAAATGTTAAAAAATTACAAGAAAAGCAACAAAAGCTTTCTCAAATGAAAATCAAACATTTTTTACTATATATTCTTGAAAATTCAGAACCAATTGAATAGATTGAAAGTAAAACTAGAAATGAAGATTTTTTCTTTGAAAAATTAGACTTTTTACTCGATTTTAAAAGAATTAGTATCCGATGTAACAATCTTTCATGAGATTTTGTAAAGCGTATCACAGAATATCGTAGGTTTTTTACAGATTTTACAATATTTCACGATACTTGATAAGATTTATAAAAAATATCACGAGATTTCTTAGGATTTCTGTTCAATTTTTATTGTGTACATCATAAAACTTGATGAGATTAACTAGAGTTATATCAGATTAAACAAGATTGATTATATAAATTTCATAGGATTTTACAGAATTTCATTCAGTTTGATAAAATTTAACAAGATTTCTTCAGATCGTATCAAATTTAACTAGAATTCTGACCCAAAAACAACATTAAACATTCCCATATATTTTCCCTGACTGAAAAACACTGCCTAAAAGATTGATAGGGGTCTTCGAATCGGTTTACGAATCGGACAGCAGCCCTGCTCTGCGGCTACGCCCAATGTGGAGGGACGTAATCCTAGAGCCGAGTGTTCTGGATTTATTTTTCACTCTATATTGGAAAGTAAGAACGAATCCGCAGCTAGCGCACCACGCAAGAAACTGTTTGGTACAACTTGCAACTTTGAATGGAGGAGTTATGAGCTCTGGGGAAGTACAGATACAGTATTTAACTTCGTACATGAGGAGTTTTTTGAAACTTGTATCTAACATTGATATAATAGACCAAGAAGCCATAGGAATATCAAACATCATCAGAAAAGTAATAACTTTCTTTCGTGCAACCCTCACCTCGCTACCTGAAGACATTCTCAGATCTTTCATGGAGCAGCTTACTAGACTCACTTGCTTATTCGCCGAGGGAGCTGCGCAGGAGGAATCGGTGGGTTTTCTCATCCGACTTTGGGTGAAATTTGGAAGATTCTTGCTTCTGACTCAAAATCTGTATTCTAAATTAGAAAAATTCCGATGCTTGAGATTGGGGATATATTTCAGGATCGTTTGTAGTATTAATTGTACAATAATTCAACCACTTTTTCAGATGTGTGCTGACGACTGTCTCTACATGGAAGCCTTCGAGCACATGCTAGAAGCTTGGATATCGGTTTTATCTGAAGCGCATTTATTCCCAACAGAATTTTGCAAACAGAGTTCAGCTCAGATATTCAACACATATTTACGATGTCATTTGTCTCCACCCGATGGAAGCAGAGGGGCAGGAGGAAAGGAGCTTAACGACGAGGAAATCGACTCGACGGAAGAAAACGATAGAACTAAGTTCAAAGAGCAGTTACAGACAATTGGTAATCCTTTTTATTATCTTTGAGATTGTGAATCTGCTTAATCGTTTATTAATCCTTCAATAAACTTATTTTTTCAAATAATTTACAGGAAATTTTGGAAGGCAAGTTCCTGGCCATTCTTTACCACTTTTAGCACGATTGCTTGAAGACAGAACAAGCAGATTAAGTGGACAGTTGAATAGAATCGCTGATCAATCCCAGCCTTTGAGTATATCCAGTTCTTCGCTTGTTGAAGCTTTGTATGAGGATATGCACTGGCTTGTACTTTTAGCGGGACATGTTCTATGCATGGATTCCGAGGGCGAGGTTGCCCTCGTGCCTTCAGAGATCATGAGATACAGCATGGAACAGGTTGTTTTTATAATTAGGTCGAAACTTATGAAGTTTTGCAGAATTTTGCGGATATAACTTCTGAAATTTGATGAAATATTGTAAAATCTGATGAAATCTCATCAAATCTTTCAATATGTCCTAGAAAAATCTATGGAATCTCGCAAAATTTGATAAAACTATTTGATTATAGTCAATTTTATAGTCATTTCAATTTTTTGAAACATATTTAATGAAATTTAAAGAAATATTGTCAAATCTCATCGGATCGAATGATATATTCGTCAAAAATTAATAAAAATTCTACGAAAATCTCATGATTCTTGATGAAATCTCACAAAATATTATGAAACCTTGTGAAATTCGATAAGATATCACGAGATTCTGTATATTGTCTAAAATAGTGAGAAAAAAAATCCCCTGAAAGTTATTTTGAAAGATAATAAATTCAATTTTCAGAATCAACAAGGCCAAGTGAACGTAGAAACGACGATGCAGCTTCTAGCCTCTCCGCAAAACAGTCTTTCAGACATAGACGGCGCAGAGCAATCAGCGGATCACGTGATACGTTTAATATCAGCGATTTTCAGACTCTGTCAAATCGAAAAAATCGCGATATCAGCGAATCTGACGAACATGTTAAGCCCAGAGTTGAGCAGTACGATTGTATGGTTTCTGCATAGATGGTCATTGAGCTATCTTCTACCGACTGAAAGTTTTTATTCAGAGATAAGCACCACACTTTTACAAGCATTCGGCGAAGATACGCCTGGTGCTTTGTGGACGGTCAGTTTTTTGCTTGAAAAAATCGAATGCAACGTAAACGCTTTTAAGGGAGAGCCTAATTTAATTAAAGAGACTATGGAGTTACTCGTTACGCTAGTCGAGCCCCAGGCAAAGTGAGAATATATATATGTATATATTTGTTTTTTTTTTTTTAAATCGTTTGAATTTGTTTAACAGATTTTTGGTAATTTAGTTTCATTTTCCAGAGGCAATTGCATACTGAAATCTGGCAGACTTTGTAATTTAGTCGATTTGGCTATTAAAGATCGTTTCGATCTACCGCAGGCTGCTAAGAGGGGACTTATGCGAGCGCTTGTTCAAATTGGAGCGGCTGTACAACATCCTAACTCTAAACAACAGTACTGGGCTCAGACTTTACAGCCTTTACACGAACGGTTTAAACAACTTGTTAGAAGCGATAATTTCGCTCAGTCTTATCATCAGGAAGAAATTAGACTCGGGATTATCGATGTTTTAGAATCATTTGTCGGTGAGATTTTAGATTCTTGTTATTCGAGGGAGAAAAAAATGCTTGTCGAAGCTATAAAAGAGACTGAAAGAACTTTTCACACTTTTACTTGAGGAAATATTCAAATTTTTATGAAAAGTTATGAAATCAATGAATAGGTTTCCAAAAATCCAGAATCTTGGATCTTTTCTCTGAAAAATTCGGGCTTTTATTCAAAATTTAGAGAATTTCATCAAATTTCTCGAGATTCGTCAAAGAGTTTGATCAGATTTAACAGAATCCAATAAAATTTCATGAATTTAATAAAATGCATCAAAGAGTTTGATTACATTTGATCAGATTTTTAGTTTCTTGTTAATATTCTAATAAATCTGTTTTCAGGAGTTGCACAAGGTGTACAAGGCCCGACGGTAGAATCGGCGTTCGAACACACATCCCCAGTACTTAGCGAGCTTCCGAATTTACTATCCCTCTATCACAATTACCAGCAAATAGTACAACTGATATTAGAACTATTTTGCGAATGTACTAGACGAATGCTGTGCTATTTGCCTCAGGTATAAAGATTTCTTTAAAAATTAGTCATCGTCTTAAAAATAAAGCTTCATATTTTTTTTTGTTTTATTTTTAAACAAATTTTCTATTCTTTTTTTTTTTTTTGAAGATATTCATGCAATTTTAGGGAGACAGTATACGAATCTACGAAGCATGTCTTCACACGATACAAGCCTACGCTCGTTGCAACACGAACAGAATAACGATCGACACTACCGCCGAGGGGGATACTTTTCAAGATATTTTACTCCTTATGCAACTATTGACGAATTTATTGAGCAAGGAGATCATTGACTTCAGTAATACAGAGTCTGCTGCTAATCAGGAACAGGCTGTTACACCTGTCGATGTATTCCTGTTCGGTTTGAATATCGTCATGCCTTTGATGACCATGGATTTACTGAAATTTCCTTCACTTTGTTTGCAGTAAGAATTTTCATTGATAAATTGTAAAATCTTTAATCAATTACAGCTTCGATATCCAAAATTAACAGAGAGAAAAGCTTTGTTTAATGAACAAAAATACAAAATTTCAATAAATTTCATGATAATTGATGAATTTTTTGGCATCAAAATCTCCTCAAAAAAAAGAGAAAAAGCTTTTTCCTGAAGAACTTCGATCTTTTAAAAGCTGTTTTAGAAAAAGGTTTTCATTCATTTCCAGATACTTCAAGATGATAACATTCGTTTGTGAAATATACCCGGAAAAGGTGTGCAATTTGCCAGCTGATCTTCTACGTCAATTATTAGTATCCGTAGAATTGGGTCTATTTTCATTTGGTCATGAGATAACGGTATTATGTTGCGATATAATACAAGTATTAGCAAAGCACATTTACTCTGAGGTAGAGAAAGGCCGTCCTAAAAATCAGCTAATGGCTCCTTTCCTTAACGTGAGTGATATAAACTGATAAAACAGAAATTCGATATACTGATTATCCTTTTTTCTTTTTTCTAAAACAAATAATATAATTCGTATTTTTATGTTCTCGTATATTTATTTTTTTCAGCTACTGATGAATCTCATATTATCCCATCAGATCAATTCTGATCTGATATCAAGCACGAGGATACCTCTCTATTATTTGATATGCTGTTATCAAGAACAGTATCAACAGTTGGTAGAGAATTTTCTCGCCGCACAACCAGATCAGCAAATAGCAGAGAGATTAACTGCGGCTTTTACTGAATTAACCGCTAATATTAGATTGGACACGCAGCGAGGACAAATTCTCAAGTTTAGGGACAATTTTGACAAGTTTATCGTTAACGTACAAGGATTTTTGATGGTAAAGTAAATTCATAATTTGGGGTAATTGAATAATTTATTAATTAATTAATTGATCAATCGATTGATTGATTAATTGATTATATTAATGAATAGGCAGCGTATGTATGTACCTAAGAAAGTAATATTAATATATAACCATAATCGAATTCTTAATATTATTATGTAATATATTTTTTACTCCCATTATGACAGAGGAACGAAAAAAAGTAAAAAAAAAAAAAAAAAACTATTTCATCGAGTGTTTTTATGTGATCATAATAATAAAAATAATAATATTATAATAGGTATATTATATTCTATTAATCTTTTGAAATTAGGTGAAAACAAAAAAAAAAAAATAAAGGCAAAAAAACTGATTTTTCTACGACAACATCAGGGTATAATAATATTATATTAAATAAATAAATAAATGATAATACACATTTCAATTGATGAATTAATTCAATAACAAATGAAATAATTATAATATCTATCTCTTGATTAGGTTCTAATTACCTAATTAATAAGTTATTGTATTATAGAAAGATATTATACATATTATAGTAGTAATAAAATTCAGAATGATTAATTAATTAATTAATTAATCAATTTATTCATTCATTCATTTATTCATTCATTTATGTTCCACATTCGATACATGCATACACACACACATACATACATACATACATGTAAACTTTAATATTTCAAATAATCGACGAAATGTCTTTAATTGATTCACATTATTTATTGTTGTGATCAGAGTATTTTATTTATTTGTTTTTTTTTATTATAATTATAATAATAAATAATAATGATAATTAATATTATTATCAAGTGATAATATATCTCTCTGGTCGTTTAATGATTGGATATAAAAATCTATGAAAAGAGTAAAAAAAGGAAAGAAAAAATTGTAATAATATGAATAATAAACAAAAGGGATTTTTAATTCCTGTTAAATTGATGTTGATGATAAAATTTAGATTTTTTTTTTTAATTTGAAAAATAACAAAAAAAAAACAAAAAATAAAAGGAAAGAAAACTTTGTTAGATTTTGGTACGCAACTTGTGTGTCTAAGCTTTTGAAAATCTTTCTCTAATTTGATATTATACCTATATTATAGTACATACATAATTGATATTGATATAATTAGAAAGGAAATATAATGCAAAAGAAAAAATTTGAAGAAGAAAAGAAACAAAAAAAAATATATTATATTATTAAAGATATTATAAATATCTTTGAGATCTCTATTATAGTAAAATACCAAATTTTAATCTAATAAAATTAAAATACGTAAAGTGAAATGAAATGAAATGAAATGGAATGGAATTATTGAATTATCAATAGAATCTTCTATCTTCGATAATCGCAAGATTTTTCAAAATATACATATACCTATATTTAAGTATAATTAATTTAATCATTTCATTTTTCATTGCCATTTTACCAGTTTTAAGTTTATTTAAAGTGCCAGTAATTTGCCCCGAATTATTGTTTCAATTTATTATACTATACACATACTATATACTTAGAGATGAATTTTTTTGAGAGTTAAAGCCTGTGAAACATAAAAAAAAATTATTTTACTAATAAAAAAAAAAATAAAACTAAGTTTTAGTAAAATCGATTCTGATTCATTGCTAATAAAATGATTTTCTGCTTTTTTTTTCTTTCTTTGTCTCTTACGTTCTTTCCCCTTCTTTAATTCTCTTTTTTTTCTTTATATTTCAATTTAATCCATCAATTTTTATTTAATTAAATAGTGACGTAAATACGGTATTATGTAACGCAAATATACATACATACAATTATTGTTGATAGACAGACTTTGTAAAGTATTGAAAAAAAAAACAGAATCATATTATATTATATTATTACTATTAAATAGAAATAATTGCAGCGACGATGTATCAACGAAATATAATTGAATAATCAAATAATTAAAAGAAATTTAGATAATAAATCTTAATTTTAAATCATAATAATCACCGTCATTGCATTATACATATTATAAAGTATAATATATTCATATAGCTTGTGGTAAAGTTTTTTTTTTGTTTTTTTTTTCTCAACTGTATCGCTTAAATCATTCAAATTAATTAAATAAACAGATTTAAAACGAATTAAATATTGTGTGAGAATTTTTTCAATTAAATCTACCAATGCTAACTACCTATAATTAACTATGAGCAATAACATCGTAGATTTTTTTGATTATTTATAATTCATATGATTAGATTAAAGTGATGAATTAAAAAAAAAAAAAAAAAAAAAAAAATGCTTGAAATAGATCGTAATATAGTATTGATTAAGGAGATAATAATTTATTTTTCTTTGTTCGTTTTTATTTCATTTCATTTCTTGAATTATTATTATTATTTTTAATATACAACGAATGATAGATAATTTGATATCATTACATACACAATTTATGTAGTAGTATATAATATATATAGATGTATATAGTAATAGATAAACTTTAATAATATTAAAACTATTCATTATTATCATATCGAGTTGAGTTTATTTTATTTTTTGTAATTTTTCTCAGTTTCTTTGAATTCTTTTATACTTATTTTTATTAAATTTGTTTTGTTTTTTCTTCTTTTAGTTTTACCATCTATGAGGTATTTATAATCATACAATTATAAGGTACACGAATTAATAAATTAATTAAAGAGGATATGTGCCTGATCATCGATAGATTATATATAAATAATTAATTAAAAACATTTACGTTGAACGCACACATCGTATTGTATTGTATTTATATGTATGTATGTAAGTACATTATTGTACCTTGAATCCGAATTATACATATACCCATGTATATTTATACATATAATAATATAATAAACGGATATATTACACAGCTTAATTATTAGATACGATATAAAGAGAATTTACAGAGCATATTTATGTATATAGGTAGTATATATATTAATTCATTAGGTAGTTTTTCTTCATCTTTTTTTTCCTCATTATTTTATAAAATTTAATTCAATTTAATTTAAATTAACTTAAATAAATATATAAATAAAAAAAGCAGATAAAAAAAAACAAAATAGAAAGACATTTATAGGAAAAACGGACGAAAATTTTCCCCCTTGTTATCTTTCTTTTGTTTTGGTATTTTACAATAATATTTAATGAATTTATATTAATGTCTTAATATACAGAAATTAATCAAGTATGCGTATCAGCTTCATTTATATAATTATAATAATATCCTAGCAGTAGTAGTAGTAGTAGTAGTAGTAGTAGTAGTAGTAGTATTTGATATGCTTAAAGTGTGTGTAATGTATGAAAATGCAAATATCAACAATAACAAATTATCAAACGTATGTTAAAGTCTCGCTTATGATATTATTGATAAATATCTTCCTTTGTATTTATTAATATTCTTTTAAATAATAGCAAAAAAAAAACTAATATCTTCCTCTTTAATTTAATTTTTTTTTTATTATTATCTAAACATCTAAAATAATTTCGAGAATAGAAATGTCGGAAGTATACCCTGCGATAAGAAAGTGTATATACTGCAAGGGTTCTGATAATTATTGTCTATATATATATATATATATAATACATTTAATATAAAACATCTAAATCTTATCATAAATCTAAATATTAAACTAAATCATACCTATACATATTTTGTTCATAATTATCTTCCAAACTTTTCTCGTTTCTCTATTTTATAACTCAAGTATTCTCTATTCGTATTTAGTCACAGGCAAAAACATTACTATCATCAATTATTCATTTATATTAATAGATAATATGTATATACGTCTATATGTATAACTTCTAGATATTATTGTTTCAGTTTATTTGGTCAAAAAATTATCTCTCCTTTGCGTCTGAATTCTCTGTTTTTTTTTCTCTTATGTTAAAACAAAAAAAAAAAAAAAAAAGAAACAAAAAGAAAAAATTCCATAAAACAGGGTCTAAAATAATTTAGAAAAACCTCTCTCACACCACAGACCTCATTTATCTCGTAAATCAGTCCTTAAATTTGGCTTTATTGTATTTTTTAGTGAATTTTTCCACCCAAACTTTGGTCAAATTGAGGTAAAAGTTTGGCCCTTCAGGCTCATAGTCTAAATAAGCGAATTCCTTATTACTAGCAGGTTTAGCCGGCTCGATTTGCGTCCCTTCATGCCACTCATTGAACGATGTTATAGCCACAGTACTGGCCCCGCTATTCAAAGCGCTTCCCCAAGCAACTTCGTAGTATTGTCCATGACGTCTGTGTCTAGTGTTGTCCGCGTTCCATTGGCGAACCTGATAAAAGTTTATTGAAAATATGTAAAAGCGTTGTGTATTTTAATGCTGAGAATTGAATATGCATGTCTGTCGGCGTACTTGTGTGTCTATATAGCCAGGCCCGAGGCTGGGAATAAATAGCAGTGCATTTTGTTCAGCAAATTTGTTAAGGTCTTTCCAATTTTTCCAAGAACTTCCAAAGCTGAATCCGTTCGTAGCAAAGTATGTATAAAATCCGTCAAAGTGTGATTTTTTTATGTGATTTTTGTGCTGAGCGTCTACAAGCAAACCGATGTAAACCGCGTCTATTTCCGTTCCTCGAAGTGTGAGATTTCCTCGGTCTGACAAAAGCTCCCACCAGGCGCTGGCCGGAAATACGTAAGAGTCGTAAATGTACATTACTGGGAGAACTACTCCGCTGATTAAAAGGAAAAATAAACAGAGATTAGTATTTGGTAAGAAAAAAAAAAAGTCTTCCGGATTTTTTATACAGATATCAGACTTACTCTGTTTCTCGCTTTATTCTGTGCAGCGCTGGGTGTGATCCGTACTCGTTAAACAAGTACCTCAAATGCTCGATTAAATTTATAGGATTTCTTCCCGCATATGGTTCTATGTGCGGAGCTATTTTCAGATTGTAACGATGCGCAGTGTCTAGTAAATCTGACATCACTGAGTCCGTACTGTCCACAGCGTTCGGCGGGATCCAGGATACCACGACTACTCCTACGCCGGATTCTCGCAGCTGTTTCATATGCAGATCTATCACCTGTGGAGAGATTTTTGATAATTATAGATTGTTGTAGAACAGGGTGTTTGGATCTAATGATAGAATTGGAGGCTTTGCAATCAGACTAAAGGCTCATATTTGAACAGGCATTTTATTTCACTTTGCTGCAGCTGTTGAATGTGTGTCATTGAAAAAAAAAAAAAATCGATTCCGTTTTAAACTCTCTATTGTAGAGTTTGGAAATGAGATTTTTAGTGAATTAAAGCAATAAGAAGAGTATCTTTTTTTCAGGTAAGGCTTTTAATTGATGATCATCGAATTTGGGAAAAGATTGAATTCTGAGAGAAACAAATCTCCGTTTTTTGGGTAAATTTAGACTCTAAAAAATGCGTTTGAGATTGTTTAATAAACCTGAGGATCTCTGGAGCTGTAGCACCCCAAACTGGGATAATAATTAGCTCCAATATCCATGGGAGGTTCGTGTCTACCGTCTCTGAATACTCTGTTATCATTTTTCTTCCAATTAGGAAGATATTCATGATTCCAATGTTTCCATCCGTTATCAAACTCCTGTGATCTGTACCAAGGATAGTAGAATATATGAACATTGTAGTTAGGTTCGATGCTCGTATTTTTATTCATGTTCAAAAGAGGCATGACTTTTCTAAGTCTTTTAGACATTCTGGCCACTTTATTCTCAACAATTTTATCCCTCATTTCTCCATAATTTTTATCGTTTATTTCCTGCTGCCTGCTTCTATTATCCTCCGAACCAGCTGCTATTATCAATTCTCCTCCAGCTCCACCCAAATTTGACGATGTACTCCATTCTACGGGAGATGTTACCACGTGTGGCTGACATTTGACGGACTCTAAAGGTGAGAGTTTTACTATTATCAATGCAGCCATCATCGTCGATAGTATCACTACTACTGACGATATGTAAAAACATCTCCTTAGAGACAAAGCCGTCATTATACTCCCGAGCATTTTTGTTTATTGATTTCTTCAATTTCTCTGCTTCCAAAAATTTCGTTTTCACTTCTTCTTTTTCTTTCTTCTGGAACAGGACAAAGAAAAAAAAATGTTTTCATTGAATTTTTTTTTTTTATTGCTACAGAATTTTGAAATTTTCAACAAAATTCTATTTTTTCAACTCTATTATACGAGTATTTAGGATCGTTTTACATTTTTCATTCATTTTGTCATCAAATTGAGTGTAATATGACGATAAATACATATAATTAAGGGGCTCAAAAGATCGAGGATGTCAACTTTTATAATCTAAAATACATAAATTGTGTGATAATGAAACACATTGAGAAAAATAATGAATAAAAAAAAAAAAAACGGGAAAATGAGATAAGGCATATACGTGGTTTAAGAAATGTTTAGATATAATGAATATGATGAATAAAATAATAGCGTTAAATACATGTGTCTGAAACAATAGGAAATCAATAATTCTTAAAGGGGGGTACAAAATAATAACAATAATATCTCAAAACAACAGATGTATACGACATAGGTATCGAATATACGTATACATAGGTATATATAGCTTATACGTAGTCTGTGTTCAAAGAAACTAGATCACCAACGATATAATAACAATAACGATAAGGATTGAAAAAAAAAAGAAATTTATCAGATTGTCTATATCACGTCATTTAATGGTATGTCATAAGTCGTTAGGTAACAACAATAAACGAAAAAAAAAATAATAATATGAAATGTCCGTGTAATAGACGATGATTTGAAGATGGATTAAAAGTGGGTTACACAGTCAATTATCCATAGACAGATAAATAGCTATTTGATAATATCATGCATGTATAATATGTATACGGCGAAAAATATCATATGCTCACCCGTTCAATAACCGATGATGACAAACATGCCGCCCGCACCTTATATACCCTCTATGTATATTAGATCTTTTAAACACTGGTGTACGTATGTATGTATGTATGTGTATATTATCGCGTGTATAGTAAAGTAAAGTTACATACATGAGATAACAATTAACTGGAGTTTGTTGAATAATCGGCACGATTCCCACCCGCAACAGTCCGATGTTCGAGTTTGAATCTTTGTCGAAACATTTTCATTCCACGATTTTCTAATGTATAGAAGAAAAAGGAAAAACAACAATCTATTTCACGATAAGGAGGAGTGACAGATCGACTCCATGTTTCCCTTTCTATTTTACTCTCTCTTCAGCTCTCTCCTGTTTATGATCAGACCACAGGATCAGGCAGTTCCGTTCTCGGTCGGTAACGTATTCAGCTGAATCTACTGATCCGCGACTGTCGGTAAGATAGATAACTAATAGGTTTTTAATCTATTATCTACATTACCGACCGGGTGTGTTAAATTTCTAATGACGTCACGGCGCGGTGATGTGAGATGCTATGCATGCCGGGTAAATGGTGATCGCGGCGGCCATCTTGATTTGCGGAATGGCATGGTGGTGGGCCGAGGCCTAAAAAAAAAAGGGGGAATAAAGTGCGTTACGCGACGACAGTAGGGAATAATGAATTTCGTTCTTTTTAACAATATATAGAATATAAAATACAATATAATATAGAATATATAAAATAATAAAACTTATAACCCGTTGTACGTGGGTACTGATGAGGAGGCGGCGGAGCGGGGGGTAGTTTATTTAATTTATAAACGTGCACTTAATACCACTAATAAACAAATAATATTATAAAAAAAAATCTGATATAAAAGAATTAATATTTTAGAAAACAACAAACTTAAAACGGCAGAAGGGGTGGACATGGACGCTGTTAAGGCGTTTAACGCCGAGGTAAGAAATTTTTTTTTTTCATAATTTTTCTATTTCTATTCTAAACATAATTAAAGATATTTCATTTTAGAGGTCATCATTACTTATCAATTATTATTAACTATACGTTTGAAACTAGACATTTATAATCACGATATAAAGTAAAACGTATCGTTGAATATTATTCAAACTTCGAAATTTTCATTCCCCTATTATTCGTTTTAATATCACGATGCTTGGCCCATGAGATTTAATAAAGAAAAGAAAAAAATATATATGTATATATATATATATATATATATATATATATATATATATATATATATATATATATATATATATAATCTATATAGTCTTTATTTATTCGCAGCTTTCTTCGCTCTACGATGTTAAGCCGCCTATTTCGAAGGCGAAAATGAATTCGCTTACCAGAGGGGCTATCAAGGCGATAAAATTTTACAAACACGTTGTACAAAGCGTCGAAAAGTTTATTCAAAAAGTGAGTAAACGAATGAATTTGAAAGTTTGAAGAAAAAAAAAATATATTCGAAATGATAATTTTTAATATCCTTTTTATTAATAAAATTCCATTTTTTATGATTCTTATTTGTTTGTTTTATTTATTTATTTTCTTTATCTCTAGTGCAAGCCCGAGTACAAGGTTCCTGGTCTTTACGTCATCGATTCAATCGTCAGGCAATCAAGGCATCAATTCGGAGTTGAGAAGGACGTTTTTGCACCTAGATTTGCTAAAAATATGCAAACTACATTCCTTAATTTACTCAAATGCCCACCTGAGGATAAGAGCAAAGTTATCAGAGTACTGAATCTTTGGCAAAAGAATGCAGTCTTTCAACCCGAAGTTATTCAACCACTTTTTGATCTCGCCGATCCTAATCATCCGATACACAAAGAACAGACTGCTAATAGCAACGGTAGTTTAAGTTGACGAATTTTATTGAATATTTAAGAATTAGAATCGATTTTATACTCTGAGGTTATTAGAAACTAGAAAAACCAGAAAAGGTCTTGAATTTATCAAGCCGATGTACAGATCAACGAATTTTATCAAATATCTAAAATTCAGAATCAATTTTATACAGTTCGGGTTTTTTTGGAAACTGAAAAACCAGTAAAAGTCTTGAAATTATGAAGCTGTTGTTAAAATCGACGAATTTTATTGAATATCTGAAATTTATAATCAATTTTATCGAGTTAAAGAATTTTTAGAAACTAGAAAAACCAGGAAATGGCTTGAAATTACCAAGCTACTGTTAAAATCGACTAATTTAAAAAAAAAAAAAAAAAATACCCTCGAATCTAAACTCAATCTAATCAACTTTCCACTCTTTTCTATTCTTTTAAGATTTCCTATGATTGACCTTGTCTTTATTTTTCTCAAATCACTGACTAGATTTTCTGATAAAAGCTTCCAAATGATCTGTTCCGTTGCTTAAAATCCGGCCTATTGATCCAAGACATTGTATCGTATTCATTACCGAATAATTGTAACAAAGAAAAAGCTTGTTAGCTGTTTGAATCCTTATCTAATCTCACATAGCTTCGAACTAGCAAAACCGAAGCTTTAAATGTGAGAAAATCATCAATATAACAAAAATTTAGTAATTTATCAAAAGTTTCTTGAATCCTAAACTTAAAAAAGCTTATAAAACTTCTTTTCGAAAAGTTACAATGTTAATTATATCAAAACCCTGATTTCAGGTACCCTGAATACAACATCAGCAAGCAACTTGAGCTCTTCAAACGCAGTAACAAAAACGCCGCCATCATCTGGAGTGAAAAACACTCCGAAAGACCAGAAGATATTCTCATCTTCAAAATCATCGATAGATCCTGCTTGGCTGGCGCAAACAAAAATGGAAACTGCTAACATAGCTAATGCGAATAAACTGATGGTAAATTGATTATAAATAAGAAAAAAACGTGTTGAAACGTTTTGACAAATTTTTTACCGTCTTTGCTAATTTATTTTTCTTAGGGACAAAGCGGCGGAACAGGTCAAGTCGACGTTTCTTTATTAGCGCAGCTCCAACACCTACAACAACTTTTATTAAAGAAGCAAGAAGCGGCTGCCAACGAAAGCCAAAGTTCAGTCAAATTTGATCAAAAATTGCTGGACTATGATTACGGAGAAGAAGAAGATGACGATTTAATTATCGGCAGCTCTCCTGCCGCTACTCAATCTAGTTTGGGTCAACACAACTCGGGAGCACCTGGCGGAGGTCTTGAGGGACTTGGAACTCTGCTCGCGAATCCCGAGGTGGTTTTTTTATCTGTTAATTATGCGAATTTGATATAAAAGTTTATTCAGATTAACTAATTTTTGGATTTTCTTGATTTGTCTACTACGCAGGTCATTAAGCAGCTTCAGACTCTCCAGCAAACTATGCAGGGCAATAATACCGCCACAACTCAACACGAGATGGAGGAAAAAATGAGAAAGTTACAACAAATGAAACAACAAGAGGATGAATTCGATAAACACTTGGCACAAACTGTTCCTGTGAGTTGTGGGGAAAGAATTTGTTGTAGAATGATCGAAGGAAGATCAAGATATTTAATGATTTTCACTCGGTTGAGTAGAAAAGCTGAAAAAAAATTTGAAAATCCTTATTTTTATTGAAGACAAAGCCGTAAAAATCGTTCAATTAGTTTATATTCTAGTCCCGGTTATCAAAAAGTACAAAAACCGTGATTTCTGATCTAAAAAATAGCAAAAACGTATAAAACTTTTGATATTTGTGGATAAAAAATTGTTTTAATCAGTCTGAATTTTATTTTGGTGTATTTCAGAGTCTGCCGTTTGCCTCCGAATGCGAACTCAAGCCATCAGACATCCAACAAACTGTGATCTACACTCCGAGTGGAAACGTGTCTATGAACGCCGGAATTATGCATCAAGATATGAGCCAGCCGCCTCCAGGCTACCCTCCAGCTTTGCCTTACGCTTCTCAACCGCCTCAAGCCTCGTTACAGAATGTAAAAAGTCCGTTGATGGACGAGAGGCAAGATTCGTTGGATTTCCCAGGGTAACAGATTCTAAACTCGGCTAATTTCTATGAAAGTTTAGTTGCAAGTTCGATCTAGACACGAGCCAAAGCCTTTGTTCGAGCCTTGAAAATACTTGCTAAATTATTACCTGCCGGTTTTTTCTTATCAAGAAAACTTGCAGTCACAGTTTCAAAAATAAAAACGCACAATTCTTCAGTATTTTCCAATAATTCTAACGACTATTGACACGTTTTTCAGCTCTGCACCCGCCAGACGAGACAGCAGCAGCGTCGAAATAGTGAACTGTGAAAATTTAAGGTCTCAAAGTGGTTCGCCGGACAGATATAGACGACGTAGTCGATCCAGATCTCCACGGCATAGAGATAGGGACAGAAATCGTGAACGGGATAAAGATAGAGAGAGGAAATCCAGGTCTAGAAGCAGATCTAGACGCAGGAGGTACACAACACAGTGAAATGTTTTTGTTTTTCTTGTTTATTATCAGAATTTTGAGAACGAACTTTAATATTCTTGGGCTTTTTTAGGTCCAGATCAAGAGACAGAGATCGTGAACGTAAACGGGACGAAAGTAGGGACAAAATGTCTGAGGAAGAACGCGAAAAACAACGAGAAAGAAGAAAAAGAGGATTACCACCGATCGTGAGAGACAAACTTAGCGGTACGTTTGTCAAAGTTGTTTAATTACAACAAAATTAATTAAAATACTTATAAACAATTTACTAAATTTCAGGACTTTGTTGAAAAAACAAGGATTTAGAATAGATTTTTATCCAGTTTTGGGGTCTTAAGAAACTTAAAAAGCCATAAAGAGTCCTAAAATTCCAAAGCCATTGTAAAAATCAACGAATTTTATCTAAAAAACCGGGATAATTCCTATAATTCCAATAAAAAAACAAGCTTCCTCGCTCTTTTCCTCCTCATCTTACCTCAAAGCTCTAAAAATGCAGAAAAAAGAATGTTTCTTGATCCTAAACTCAAAAGAAAAACCTAAACTCACAAAAATGTGTTTTCGAAATATTCCAAACACCGAAATACTGATTCTGTTTAAATCCTAATTCCAATCACATTGAAGACAACATTTCATACAATTTTTTACATTTTTCTCTACAGTTTGCAGCACTACTCTTTGGGTAGGTCATTTATCAAAACTGGTTCATCAGGAAGAACTTTCCGATACTTTTGGAGAATTTGGAGACATAGTGAGCATAGATTTGATATCACCGAGAGGCTGCGCTTTCATTTGTATGAACAGAAGACAAGACGCTTACAGAGCATTGACTAAATTAAAGAGCCATAAGATGCAAGGAAAAGCTATAACGGTGAGACAACAATTGTCTAAAACAAACTTTTACCCATAAAATCATCACCTCTTCAAAAAATAATCTCATCATCTTTGAAACTTTATCGCTTTATTTCAGCTCGCTTGGGCACCGGGCAAAGGAGTCAAAGGCAAGGAGTGGAAAGACTATTGGGAAGTCGAACTGGGAGTCAGCTACATACCTTGGAATAAATTGAACAACGTTACGGATCAAGATCTCGAGTTATTAGAAGAGGGGGGAATGATCGACGAGGATACGCTGCCTCCGAGGCTGAAAGGTATCAAACAACGAATGATTTGCCGATTTTTGCATCAAATTCTAACGTTTTGAGTCCAGTTTTTTATGAATATCTTGAAAAAGTCTCGACTTTTTTTTACCCTGCTTTCGAATTTTAGGTAAACTGAAGCACGCCGTCTCGAATACAGAGACTCTTCAGCACCAGTTGCATATTCAGCAACAAGCTCTGGCTGCTTCTGTTGGGGGAACTCCGATTCCTACTTTAACCGATGGTATTGTTAACGTCATGGCTTCTGCTGAGAATGCTCAACAACAACAGCAACAGCAACAACAACAACAGATGGTTGATACTAGTCAACCTCCTCCGATCAGACCGCAAACTACTGCCGCTTTGTTAGCTCCGCCCAATGCTCAACTTCAAATGATGCCTCCAGGGTTTCCGATCACTGGTGTTACACGTTAGTATATAATGAAATCTGGAAAATGATCCAGTAATTTTGTGCTTTTGAATTTCTTAGTTTTTTTTGAAAAGTCTCAGGCACGAATTTGACTTTATTTCATCAAAAAACTTATGAAATTAGTTGATCTTGACTTTTTTAAATCCTTGAATCTGTGAGAAATCTTTAAAATTCTATAAAATCATTCGAAATCGTTTGATTCTGATCGCTTTAAGTCTTTAAAACAGATGAAAAGTAATTGAAAACCTAAAATTCTTAAGTTTTTTCATCATTTTTTATTTAAAAGCAAACGAAAAACTAATCTGCATACACTAATATATATTTATTTGAAAATCAGGTATGTTAGGTCCGATGGGTCTCCAAATGGCGCATGGGTTGATGCCGAACGTTCCGATCGGCGTACCTCCACCGAATATGCAGGGTTTAATAGGCCCAGGTATGATGCAAACGATGTTAACACCTCCTGTAAATTCTCCTTTTGGAGCTGGAGTCGGGGTCGGTCTTCTCGCACAAATTCCACTCCCCGCGCCTGCCGCGCCTTCGGATAAGCCCAGCGCTACTGGTAGGAAATATTTCGAAAAAACCTTGAGACAAAGGAAATTTATCTTTGTTTTTTGGGGAAGTTTTTGGTCGATTGGATACGAAAAAAGCGACTTTGGGCGAAATTTGGGCAGTTTTTGATCCCCGATTCAAACCGATAGACTCTATCTTCTATTTTTCTGAAAAATTTTAGGTATGCCGCACAACGTGCCACCCATGGGAGTACCGCCACCAACATCAGAAGGAAATTTAGCCAATCTTCCAATGTTACGTCAGCCTTTTGGTCTTGGACCTCCGCCGCCTTCAATGCAGCTCCAAATGTCTCACCATCACCACTCAGAGGATATGGATGTTGAGATGGAAATGGAGGACGATATACCGCCGAGTGTGATAAACGTTAAGCAAGAAAAACCGCCGAATTTAAGCGACCAGTTATTAGCAGCGATGGGAAAAGGTCCGTTAGCAGAAAATCGACTCGATGATGACCTACGGCCGTCCGATAGAAACCGTGACCGTGACAGAGACCGCGAACGTGATCGAAGAGACAGAGATAGAAACGAGAGAGATGAAAGTAGCGATTCTAGAAGGGACAGAGGTCGAGGTAGAGACAGAGGTCGGGATAGACGAAGAGACAGAGACAGAGATGATCGCAGAGAACGCGGAGACAGAGACAACAATCTTAGACCAGAGGGACAGAATAATTCACAAGAAATTGACTCAACATTGAAAAAAGAACCCAAACCAAGCCTCGCAGACAGACTTAGACAATTAGCTGACGGCACACTGCCTCTGGACGACAGAATTGAAGTAAGAAATAACAGAAACGACAGAGACAGAGTTTACGAAGATAGAAGACCGGCTGATCTGCCACCATCGTTAATGGATCTTCCGAAATTTCCCGGAGCACCTGATAGGCCAGACTTTGGATCTAGAGGCGCCGATTTTAGAGGTGGACCTCAGGATCCAAGGGATTATCAACAACGAGGACCTGGGGATAGAGATAGACAGAATTTCGGGGCTAGAGGACCGATTGGACCGCCCAGAGGACCTATGGACGATTTTTCAGATCCCAGAATGCATGTGGGAAGATTTAACGACGATTTTGATAGAATGGGACCTAATGGAATCAGGGCGGATGAATTTAATCAGAGAATGGGACCTGTTAGGGACGATTTTGACAGACCTGATATGAGGGGTAGACATCCTATGGACGATTATGAAAGGGAGAGATACGAGTATGAGATTAGACAGAGGGAGGCTGGATTTGATCCTCGAATTAACGACGGATTTGATGTTAGGGGACTACCTGATCATCCTGACTTTGATCCTAGGAGGAGAGAGTTCTTCCCTGGTCCTATGGACTCTGGGTTTGGACCACCCAACATGATGGGACCTAGGGGACCTAGGGGACCTATGGGACCTGATGCTTTTGGTCCGAGGGGACCCGGCATCGGACCTAGAGGACATGGTGAGGATCAATTTTAGATAATTTGGTAAATTGGTAACTTGGAAAAAAGAAATGACGAAATTTAATGTAATTTATACAATTTTGATGAATTTTTTGACATTTTTGTCAAAGATTTTAGATACCTATATTGCACAATTTTTTGAGTTTTTCATAGGAAAATAAACAAATTATCATAGAATATCGTGAAATATTTGGGAAATCTTATGAAATTCATTGAATTCTCTTCATAAAAATCTATGAAATCTATTTCAAATTCAAGAAATCTCATTTAATGTTGTGAAATTTTATACAATCTTGTGAAATCTCATGAAATTCCTTTGATAAATTATTATAAAACGTACTAAATCTCTTGCAAACTAATTAGTTTTCATGAAATTATCTAAAATCTGAGGAAATCGCTCGAAAAAGCGTTTTAAAGTTCTTAAAAATCTAACAAGTTCCTGCGATATATTCAAATAGTTAATGAAATCACATGAAATTTGACCAAGTATCGTGAAATGCTTTGAAAAATATCCAACAGACTTTCTAAGCTAGTTAAAAATCTCCACAAGTCCTTCGATATCTTATAAAAATTGATAAACGTTTCATTCCTTTATCAATTCTGTTACACATCTAAAACCAGACCAGAAAAAGCGTATTATTTCTCCTTCTGTTCCTCAGAGACTAAAAACCGCAAACTATAATTCGCTATATTCCATTCAATACGTGAAAATAATCTTTGACGAATAATCCAACTGCTTTATAAAGTTGTCTTCAACTTTTCCAAAGTCCAAATCTTCCTCCCATTCTCCTCTGAAAATAAATCCCCCGTCAAACTCTGATTCCAAATAAAAAATTCTAGGCCCTCCAATGTTCCATCCTCGTGGAATGGGTCCGCGTGGTATGAGGCCAGGAATGAGGCCTCCTTTCGGCCCTCGCGGTCCGCCTTTTGACCCGCGTGAAGGAGATCCCTTCTTCAGACCTTCGTTTGACGATCCTCGAGGTCCTCCTATCAGGCCTCCATTCGGAGTTCCGGGTCCTCCAGTAGGCGGGCCCGATGGGCCTTGGAGGAGTTTGGAAAACGGTCCGCCGGGATCATCTTCGAATTCCTGGCCATTGGGAGAAACTGAAAATGGTTTATCGGAGCAAATTGGAACAATAGAAGACCGTGATCATATAGAAAACCACGTTCTTAATAGAGACGATCAGGTATCACCGCCTGGTGGGAAAGATAGACACGATAACAGAGAGAGTCGGAATAATAACAGGAGCAGAAAATCAAGATGGGGAAACGTGAGTCCGCCACCAGCAGACCACACTTTTAACGAGGAGCGTTCTATATTCGTCGAGGACGAGAACGAGATTACAACATCCCGATCTGATCCGGAAAAGTTTGAAGCTAATATCAACAACGATAATTTACAAGAATTTGACGAACTTCCTGAACACGGTTTGTCAGATCATGGAGAAGAGGATAGAGAAAATAAGAAGACAGATGAAGCGGAGGAAATTGACTCTCGTGTTGAAAATGAAAGGGAAATAGAATCTTTTGAAACGGTAAAAGAACAGGGTGAAAGTATGGCGGAAGATATTAACGAGACTATTGAAAAAGATCGCGAGGAGCTTTACGAACCTGAGGAAAAGAGCTTCGATCAATGCGAAGATAATTTTGAAGACAATTTCACCAAGGGAGATGACGATTTCAAGGATATTATTAATCCTGAACACGTTGTTGATAATAACAATCCAGAACCTGACGTTACATCGCCAAAATCTGATGCCGACGAAGTGCTATAGCGATAAAAAAAAGATATTGACCAAAAACTAAATACCCGTTCTAACGATTTTTTGGTAGAAGGACTTTTTTTCAAACGACAATGATAAGAAAAAACAAAACAAAATAAAAAGGAAGATTAAAACGATGAGAGAGACTAAGAAGCTGGTCTTTATGTATATAATGTATCCCTAAAAAGGAGTGATGATATTGATGACTTTTTTATTCGCAATGATTCCGGAGTGGTGGGAGCTATGGGTCCAGTGAGTTGTTGTTGTTACTTTATATCCATTAATATTCTATTTTATATATTCATATAAGGGCAATTATTTTTTCTTTCGCCATCATCATCATCGATTATAGACCAATTATTCGATCGCTTTATGGTATGCATTTGATTTTTAAATAGTGCAAACTATAAACAGTAGTAGTCAAAGCGGAGAATAATAGGTCGAGTTTGCCCGTATATACATATATATTTGTATCAATGAAAAGTAATATTAGATTGATTCACATTTTTTTTTTTTTTTTGCTTGCTGATTATGAAAGAATCATATTTTTACTATTATTATTATCATTATTATTATTATATGAAACGCGAAATTGAAATTGGAATGAAATGAAATGCTGCTGCTGCTGCTGCTTAGTTATTTAAAAAAATGAATAGTAAAAAGATATAGAACCACTGCTGTGATAGTGAACACAGGACCTACCTACTAAGTACCTACTAGGACACAATGACGATGATTACTGAAAAGAAAAAAAAAAAGAGAAAAATTAAATTAAATTAAATTAAATGAAACTCAGAGGATACTTATGTTGAGGTTTATTTGAAGAATATAACTAAAATTTGAAGTATCTCTCATTAATTTAATTTGCGAAATATTTAAAGTCGCGTATTTAATGTGTTGTTTTTAGTAAAATTGTTTATTATATAATCAGTCGATAGATATAGTGTCCGTTTTCAATATCGTTTTAGATTTTTAATCTTGCGGACTTAGAGGAAAAGAAAAGAAATGAAATGAAATGAAATGAAATGAAATTAGAAAGAAGGTTTTCTTTAGAATCAAAATTTATTAGATCAATTAAATGAAATGAAACGAAAAGGGTATACTTTACGGCTTAAGTAAAGTAACTCAGTCTCTTCCTGCCTGCTAATAACGACGATAATGATTATTATGCTGTTGCCGTTGTAAAAAAGAACAGTAGCCGTCATGTAAATCGTAAAATTAATTTATTAAATTGTACATAAAATACATGAAATATTTTTATATTTTCTTAGAAAAAAACAAAAAAACAAACAAAACAAGTTTAAAACTGATAATCAACAAAAACCAACGTTTAGAGAGTAATTATTAATTTTTTTTTTTTTCATTTTTGCTCTGATAAAATGCAAAATGAAATAATAGAAAATACAAAATGCAAAATGAAAATGAAGATGATAAGAAAAATAAATATTTTATACAAAAATCGTTTTCAAATACACCATGGCGTTATCATTCCAATTATTCTTCTCTCGTTCGCATTGTTTAATTAATTCCTCAGATTTATTACTCAGATAGATTTTTAGGATACGGATTAAGTTACTCATCCAGTATCGCGAAATGAAAAAATAGTAAAATAAATAAGTAAATAGATCAATCGTCTTTTCTTAAATTAGTGAAAAAAAAAAAAAATATATATATCATTGGGGTGTAAATTTAGATGATTTTAGTTATCTAAAAAATAAAACTAAAATTAAAGCTTTTTGATCTTTAAGAAAATAAAAAATTGTAATTGACGATTGATTTTGATCGATTATATCTAACAGGTCAAGGTCAGGTACGTTCTCGGTATACATATAATATAATGAGAAAAAAAAAATAAATAAATAAAAAACACCACGAAATGAGTAACATCACTCATTCGGTTCCTGTGTTCACGAAACGCAAGCAAGGCAAGGCAAGGCAAGGCAAGTTACTTTGTACGCCGAATATCAGCGATGGATAACTCGCGCTTGCGCTCAAACTGAGTGACAAGTGCAAGGTACTGTCTCTATTACCTTATCTTCGTTCTACATTGAAATAACAAATAAATAAATAAATCCAGAAAAATGAAAATTAATGAATATGAAACATGGTATAACTTAGCAGACGCAGGCCCGCACCACTCCTGTATAACAGAATAAATTAAATTAAATTAAAAAAAAACATACGTATGGCAAGAAATAATACAAGCTACACTCCGAAAGAAAGAAATAAATAAATAAGAAAAGAAAGAAAGAAACAAAAAACATATACCATCCAATAACGCAATTTTATTGTAATGTGTTTACTGGATAGGTCCGTATTTATAGATATCTACTCTACTGCTTATAACTTACTCTGTTAAATGAAAATGAAAAAAAATAAGGAAGGAAAAAAAATAGGCAATCTCTCCTTAGATTATAATATTTTAATTATATTGATTATATGAACAATGACGAACCTATGCTCTTTCGCATCGTCTAATAATAACTAAATTAAAAACATGAATTTACATACATCGTCTTAACGACTACGTATAGAATATTTTGTAAATGTACTCAATCAATGCAGAGTTTCGTTGCGTTTTTACCGAGCTATAAGCAAAGTAAAGAGATATCGAACTGCAATTTATTTTTGATCAAATTTCAAGACAGTAACGTTACTCTGTATTTTTTTTTTCTGTTTCTCTCTTATCTTTATAATTCAAAGCATGATAGTCATCTTTGTAAATGATTTATTATTTCTGTTTTTATTTTATTTTGCCCTTTATCTTGAAATAATTTTAATTATTATTATTACTTTTATAAAATCTGTAACTTGAATGAAATGAAATGAAATTAACGTAAACGTGAACGTAAACGTAAACGTAAACTTAAACTTAAAAAAAAAGAACTATAAATACGGACCTCCTTGTATGTACTGTACTATACTGTACAATACAATTTAGTTTTTGAAATGATTAAATCAGTTATTTAATCGCGTTTGGGATTACTATATTTAATCAGATTGAAGGAAAACATGTTGTAAAATTCTTTATCTTCATAGATCGTTAAAAACATTGTATACAATTATTAGTTTTTATTTTATTATTATTATTAATATCATTAATCATCATCATCATCTTCGCTGTTAGTTATCGCAGTTTATTAACTCGCTGCTCGATATACTTAGCTCTCTGACTTTCGTACAAGAGAGATAGAGAGATAAATTTAAAAATAAAGGGAAATTATCTCGATGTATGAAAAGATTAGAAAAAGGCCCTTGTTGGTTTTTTTTTTTTTTTTCCTCATTATTCTCATTAATTTCAATTACTTATTACAGGAATCTTATAACGCTCGAGAGATAGATGGGAGTGGTGCGCGCCACTGCTTGATCAATGAAAATGTACGATAAGCCCTGTTTTTTTTTTTGTTTTTCTTATTTAGAGCCTTTTTCAATTCTTAATAGTCTTTCTTTGTTGTTTTTTTTTTTTTTTCTTTTTCACAGGATCTTTGGTCTCTCCGTGGTCTGTAAATAGTTAGAGAAAAAACTGTTTTCTTGATTAGAGCTTGCTCAGTTTTTTCACCCCCATTAGCTCAAAAAAAAAAAAAAAAAAACCGTCTGATACATGATCTTTGCTGAAAAATTATTTTTTGTTTTAAGAGGTTTCTTTTTACAAAATGAGGGAGAGACAATTGTCTTGTCTCGATTCTAATTATATCTCGTATCCGATATTCCCACTTTACTTACATCCGCATGCTATTATACTATATATTATACATGTATATAGGTATGCAGCGCGCAAGTACAAAGTAGGATTGAAAAATAAAAGAAATCGATTAACATTATATCAAATCTTGAAATCTTGGAAATTATTCTTCTTTTATTTTTTTTTTACATTTTTTGGCGTATACTAAAGGATTGAAAAATCTACAGCGAGACTCGTATCATGTCATCGATAATAGATGTATAGAAGAAAGATTATTATATTATAACTTGATAAAGTATAATAGTTGCCGTTTCTTTGATTATACTAAGAAGAAAAAAAAATACAAAAATATATATGTATATACATATACATATAGAAGAAATACAAGAAAAAGAAGACGAAATAGGATTAGGCGAAATTGATCGACATCCTCCAGAGTCTTAATCTATCGCCTCGGTTATAATATACATATAAATAAATAAATAACTAAACGCATGTTTTTTTTTTTGATCTTCGATCAGGATAATAATATCCAATTGTAATATACTATATTATCTATCATCAATTATTGTCCGCATTATTATTATTATTATCAAATTAGTATATTAAAACTAATTAAATATAGGTATATCATTATTGTCTATTATTAAATAATTAACGGTACAATAAAGAAGAAGAAAAAGAAGCAGAAGAAGAAGAAGAAGATGAGTCCGTTAGTTATTGAACGCATATTGTATTGAAAAAAAAACCGCATGATTAATTGAAATTTGATTATTATTATAGTATCATTTGAATAATAAAATAAAATAAAATAAAATAAAATAAAATAAAATAAAATAAATGTAATGAATTAATTGATTAATCAATTGATTGATATAAAATTCTTATTCAGAGGGACTAGAGTTAAGGATATACATACATATATTACTCCATTTAGAAATATACATATGGTATAGTATAGTATAGTATATATACTCTTAAAATATCTTCTTATACCTATAAATAATTATTACTATTATTATTATAATTAAATATTATTTTATTATTAAACTAATGTAACATCGTCGATTTCTATTTCGAATTGTTTATGCGATTACATTTATTATTATTATTATTAGTATTATCATCATCATCATCATCATCATCATTATCATCGTGATAATTAATAATAATAATAATTACTATCATTATCACATCAAATAATATAGAAGACTTAAGGTGCGGTGAATATACAGATAGGAAACATATACAATAATTTACTTTAAATAAATTGATTTGTTTCTCAATATATCCTCATTGCAAAGTCTCTCTATAATATTTATACCTGTGTATACGTACACGCATACATTACTATAACGCTACTTTGTTATTACCATTATTATTAACTAATTAACGAATCGATTGATCAATTGATTATTATTATTATTATTATTATTATCATATATACGAATAATAAAATATATTGTAATCCTCAAATCATGAATAAATATAATAATAATAATAATAATAATAATAATAATATTAATAGTAATAATAATAATAAATTAATAATAACGAAAATGTGAAATACTTAATAAGCTTCTTTCAAATATTAACAAAAAAAAAACAAATAAAAAATTTAATATAAGGATTGATGAGTATCAATGTATGGAAAATCGAGAAACGCAGCTTATTAATTTAATGATTATTTAATTAATTATTAATTAATAATAAAATAAAAGCGAGACAAAGATATCTTTGTATTATGTATGTATATTAAATTTTAAATCAAGGCATTTCATTGCTCTTTATTTATAATACATATATAACAGTATACATATAATTATAATTATGTATAATAATTCAGTAATTGTTTAGTTAGAAAAAAAAAACCTAAATCGAGTATCGAGGATTAAATTTCTCTTCTGATTTTTGTTATTTTTTCTTAGTATTTTTTTTTTTTATCAACTTGTAACGTCCAGGATGGTAAATTTGTGGGTTCAACCCTGTTTTACACTAAAAATAGCTGGAGATGAGAGTGGAAGCTTTAGAATGATGCTTTAGAATGAATTCGTTGATGATGATTTTTATTGGTTCAAGTATGAGTGTGTGTATGGTTGAACAAGTTTTGAGTAAAGTGAGTGAATAATGATGATGTGTATAAGGTAGGAATGTCAGAGAAGGAGTTTACAGTGTGAAGATCGAAGTTGAAGTGTTTTGTGGAAAAGTCGAAGAAGAAGTGTATGGTTGGAAGGTCGAAGAAGAAGTGTATGGTTGGAAGGTCGAAGAAGAAGTGTATGGTTGGAAGGTCGAAGAAGAAGTGTATGGTTGGAAGGTCGAAGAAAAAGTGTCTGAATAATGAGTGATGAGAATTGTAGCTAAGGTAGGGATGCAAAAGTGCGGATGTAAGCATATAGTGTGATTCCCAGGGCTTAGTAGTACAGCGATCAGGTGAGGATGAGAGGATAGCTGGAATAGAGATAAGAGCAGACGGATAGCTTCATGGTAGTTGCATACGTGGGAATAGAAAGATTGTAGGGGAGAAAAGGAGGCACGTTCGGGTGGTGAGGCCCGGACGTAACACCCCCTCCGTTAGAGGAAACGTACCGCTTATTTTCAAGGGGTATGTTTTCATTGGATGAATCAAGTGTGCATGTGTAGGCATATATATGTGTATGAGTATATGATTATGTTTGTATAATCTGGTTGTGTGGGTTATAAGTTATACATATATAGTCGCTCAACAGTTTTTTGATGATGTTGTACACAAAATAATATAATTATAGTATAATTTTCGTTGGATTATATAAGTTCGATATTGAAAATTTTATGAATTTGGTTGCTGTGTGATACGTCGGTATCTGATTCATATACAAATCGCAGATGTGATTGATGTACTTATCATAATTTGCCTGTGTTTGTGTGTACTGTTGTCGTGGCGGACCGTTCTTTGGGGAAAAAAAATCCTTTATTTGGTCGTGTTGATTACATTTGTTTCTTATACGTGTATTAAAGAAATTTCGAAATTATAATATATGGTGTAGTTCGCGATCTTCATTCGAGTAGAGTATAATAAAATTTCATATCATTGAGAATAGGTTTTGTTATAATAGAATCTTGTGATTGATGTATTATAATTATTAAAGACTTTTAAATATTACTGCATTCAAATTATATGAGCGAGTAGGTATAACTGAAGGAGTATTCTACTATGTTATGCTGTTATCAGTTGAGAGGTGTCAAGTTCAAAGAAGCGAGTTCGCTGACTCGTTACCAAAATTTTTATATGTCGTTGAGATTCGCGTTATTTCAATTATTCCAATTATTATACTAATGTCTTATAATTTCGACTTCCATCGATATGCATGAAATTTACAAGATTCTATGAAATAATCGTATAAATCTGATAAGTTCTTAACATTATATGAGTTTGCAATCACAAAGAAGTACAGATAGAAGAAAAATATAGGTCGATAGATATGATAGGTTATATAGGTATGTATAATTTTTTTTTTTTTTCGGTTTGATTTAAAAATATCCGTTCAAAAATTCATGAATTTTGAGATTGTGAGACTTACAATAATGTGGGCATGAAAATGTGTAGTATAGTGGTGATTGTAGTACTTTCCGATAGTTTCGGCGATATGTATGGATGATGGCGGTTGATAACGCGTTACTCTCGATTCGCTTATTCCTGGTGGGCGTTTTGATGTCCGCTATGCATTGCCGTATGATGAGAAGATTCGATATTTTGGCTTACAGTAGGTATGTGTCGGTTAAAATGACGATGAGGATGAAATATGATGCCGTGAAGGCTGAGGGTGTAGATCTTCGTTATTAGTATGTGTCGTAATATGATGTTTAGTTTCTGACCATTTATCTCGTTCGTTGTTGCTTGATTTTTTTTTTTTTCGATAATGATGCATTTTATTCGTAGATGAGCGCGTGAGGCTCTGTCGAACTCTTCGTAGTATATTGCGATTGCAGTTCACAATTGTCGCTGCCACACCTTTTACATGCAAATTTGCTAAGATGAGTACACAGCAGTCAACGATTTAAGTTATCCAGTAGTTACACGAACTCATTGATATGGTTAACTCGAAGTACAATACGATACGTGAAGGCTATTCGCTTCGTAGATTCGTAGATTCGTAGATTATTCGCTTCGTAGATTCGTCGATTATTTGATTCGTAGATTCGTAGATTATTTGCTTCGTAGATTCGTAGATTATTTGCTTCGTAGATTCGTAGATTATTCGCTTCGTAGATTCGTCGATTATTTGATTCGTAGATTCGTAGATTATTTGCTTCGTAGATTCGTAGATTATTTGCTTCGTAGATTCGTAGATTATTCGCTTCGTAGATTCGTCGATTATTTGCTTCGTAGATTCGTGGATTATTTGCTTCGTAGATTCGTAGATTATTTGATTCGTAGATTCGTAGATTATTTGATTCGTAGATTATTTGATTCGTAGATTATTTGATTCGTAGATTCGTAGATTATTTGCTTCGTAGATTCGTAGATTATTTGATTCGTAGATTATTTGCTTCGTAGATTCGTAGATTATTTGCTTCGTAGATTCGTAGATTATTTGTTTTGTAAATTCGTAGATTATTCAAACAACGGTTCAGAACGAACGATGAGGGAGATTTTGAAATGAGCACGACAGCACTGTAACTTGTTAACTTTGGAACTGTTCATTTTTTTTTTTTTTTTTTTTTTTTTTTTTTTTTTTTTTTTACCGACTATACGTCTTGTTTTTGATTCATTGGTTTAAGAAATAGATACATAGTCACTGAGGATTTTACCAAAATTTTTACTTTTTCCCTCTTTCACCAGTGTAACGTCCGGTATTTGATTCATTAATTTGAGAGGTAGATACGTAGTCTCTAAGATTTTTTTTTTTTAATTTTCACTATTAGAAGAGACGTTTACTAAAATTTTCACTCTTTCACTCTTTTCACTCCAGAAACAGGCTTCACTTCTGACACCAGTGTAACGTCCAGGATGGTAAATTTGTGGGTTCAACCCTGTTTTACACTAAAAATAGCTGGAGATGAGAGTGGAAGCTTTAGAATGATGCTTTAGAATGAATTCGTTGATGATGATTTTTATTGGTTCAAGTATGAGTGTGTGTATGGTTGAACAAGTTTTGAGTAAAGTGAGTGAATAATGATGATGTGTATAAGGTAGGAATGTCAGAGAAGGAGTTTACAGTGTGAAGATCGAAGTTGAAGTGTTTTGTGGAAAAGTCGAAGAAGAAGTGTATGGTTGGAAGGTCGAAGAAGAAGTGTATGGTTGGAAGGTCGAAGAAGAAGTGTATGGTTGGAAGGTCGAAGAAGAAGTGTATGGTTGGAAGGTCGAAGAAAAAGTGTCTGAATAATGAGTGATGAGAATTGTAGCTAAGGTAGGGATGCAAAAGTGCGGATGTAAGCATATAGTGTGATTCCCAGGGCTTAGTAGTACAGCGATCAGGTGAGGATGAGAGGATAGCTGGAATAGAGATAAGAGCAGACGGATAGCTTCATGGTAGTTGCATACGTGGGAATAGAAAGATTGTAGGGGAGAAAAGGAGGCACGTTCGGGTGGTGAGGCCCGGACGTAACAAACTAAATAAATTTTTTTAATCATTCCTTTTTCTTTTAATTAATATTATACATATATTTACTAAATATTAATGCAAAACATAAATCACCAATTCTTAATAATTCAATCGATGATCTTAACGTATAGAAATTGATAATATTCTAACTACCTAATTCTTCGGGAACAACAATCATCACCGTATAGGTTTATAATACAATAAACTGCATAATACTATCTCCTAGAGTCTCGACCTCTACCGTCTAATCTACTTCTCAAAAATGCGCTTAAATTTCTCTGCGATCTTGGAGAAAGTTGAAATGTTATACCTTGATGAATTAATATAGAGTCTTGATTATCAGATGAATTTAAGTTGTTTACCAAAGCAGAGTCTCTAGCCAAGGCTGATATTGCTCTAGAATTTGATCCCTCAGAGTTATCAGTGTTGAAAGTAGAATTCGAAGCCAAAGAATCCGTCTGATTATTTAATCCGTTGTTCAAAATCTGCCTAGAACTTTGGTTATCTCTACCGGAAGCCCAACCGGGATCTGAATTTTGTGTATTCCCTGCAGTTTCTGTACGTCTAGAATTTCTACCGTTGTAAATATCTCGGTCGTTATTAAGCCCCCCTGATCTCAAAGAGTAAGGAGAATGTCTGTTCTGACTTATCGCAGGTCTTCTCAAAGGAAAATCCAACACCCTACGATCGTTATCAACGGCGTTAGACATCAGACTTACAAGTCTATTTTGTATATTCAATTCCCTTTCTATATTGTTCATTCTATTCTGCTGCATTCTTACTCTAAAAGAAGCTAGCTGATCTACAATTGCCTCTCTGAATCTGTTCTGTCTATTTTGTCTGATCAAGTCTGGTACAGAGCGATTCAATACTCCGGGAGATCTGTTCAATCTAAAAGAACGCCTTGCATCGTCGTGCGAAGACATAGGCACTTGCAATTGTGAATGAGGATTAATTCGTCTAGTATGCGACTCTGATGGTGCAGCTAAGCCAGAAGATTGACGGGCCTGATTATCAAGGGAGTATAAACTGCCGTCTTGACCATCTGATAAAGATAATCGCCTATGCTGACTGTAGGAAGGAGCCAGGTTTCTGATATCTGGATTCTGGGAGTTGTTAGGGTCTATTTGAAGCCCCGAGGGACTAGATACGCCGTTTATAGCCGCAGATTCTCTTTCATTGTTCGACGGAAGATTTAAACCACTCATCACTCTCCCCGGGGGCAAATTCTCCGCAGAATCAGTCGAACTGGTCGTCCCGCTGCTCCCTGAAGTGTTCGGGCCTGAGTTAGATGAACTTTGTGAAAACGGGGCAATGTTTTGTTGAGAAACTTGGCTCGTAGATCCATTGTGATCCCGGCGTACGAGCATCTGCGGAATTTATTGAAAGGAGTATTAATTAATTCAGGTATTATTCGACTGCAGTATCGACTTTTTACCTGATTAGATGCGACCGATCTACTCCTGGAGTTTCCTCTTAGTCTTAAAAGCACTCCTTCTCGTCGATTTGGCGTCTGGGAATGAGATCGCTGAATATCTCTTGGAATTAGATGCTTAAATCGAGATAATTCGGCAGGAGTCAATTCTCTGGCGTCAGAATCGACTCTGTGGAGAGGAATCTGGGCGTAGGGTCTGCGCTGAGGGACTATAGGGCTTTGCTGGTGTTTTATCATCTTTTCCATTTGTTCCTGAAGATAAATAACAGCTTTGTAGTTAGCTGAAGAGTTGGCTTAACGATCTTTCTATTGGATTTCGTTTTTTGGGTTTTTTTTTCAATACCTGCAGCGTAACTTGCTTGGAAAAATCCCCCAGTTTGTTATTATTGTCTATTTTTTTATCCTGGTCTATTTTATCCTGAGATAATTGATCGCAGTTCTTTTCTTTGGCGTGGTCTATGTCAGGAACAACTTGCAGCTCTTCGCCAACAACTGTCGGGATTTTAAAGGTAGTTATTATCGACGATAAAGAGTCCAAGACTTGAGTCGCAGTTAAACGACGACTTGGTTCCAATACTAGAAGATTTCTTATCAGGGATATGGTGCCGTCTGATACTCTGCCATCACTGAAAATAAAAATAACGTTGCAATAGTCAAGTTTAAACCAAGGACAAGAAGAGGAAGTACAAATTTTTGAGACTTGTTTACTTTGGTATGTGGTAATTGGCCGCTTTTATCTTGTTAAACAACTGCGTAGGGCTGCTATCGTAGAATGGAAATTGACCGTAAAGCATTGTGAAAAGAACTACACCCAACGCCCACATATCGGACGGTTTTCCTAGATACGGTTTACCGCAGAGTACATCTGGGGATATGTATGCCGGAGAGCCACGCTGATCTTTTAACAGGTCATTTTCACTACCCAAGTGCTTTCCCAAACAGAAATTCGTTATAGTCACCTGAAAATTTAGTCGGATTTAGATTTATAATCAAAAGATTAGATCGAATCTCGGTTTTGAGTAGTTTTGATTGATTCTAGGCAACCATATGGGCGCATTCAGACTCTGAACTGGCGTTAATCTGTGATGTTCGAGTATATTAGTTGAGCATTCAGTTTTTTAGGATCAGGATTGAAGAATAATCGAGTTTATCACCTGCTTTGAGCTAAAAACAGACTTGAATTTGAGATATTTGAGTCAATAGCTTCGAAGTACCAATTGTTAGAATTTCTGAAAAACTAGAAGCAAGCTTATTGCCAGATTTAAGCCACTAGGAGACTTGGAAATCTAATATTTAAGTATATCAGTCTAGAATCTAGTTTTTCATGATTTGTATTGAAGAATAATCGAGTTTATCATTTGATTTGAGCTCAAAAGAACTTAAATTTGAGTAAATTGCATCGAGTCCAGTCTTAAAATATTTAAAAAAAAAAGTGGTAACAGAGTTTGTAGTTGAATTGAATAGCCAAGGATCCAAAAATTTCAAAAACTATATTGAAATAGCTCGAAAAGATCCAGTATTTATGATTTTCTATCATAATTTCTAGGAGAATGTTAAATCAGTAACTAAAACGGATCCAATTCCATAAACATACTTTCCTAGTCCTTCGATTGAGAACAAGATTTCCAAGTTTGAGATCCCTATGTACGATATTTCTCTTATGAAGACAAGCGACGATTCTAACAGTATCAGAAAATATAAGTAAAGTTTCTCTCTCAGATAATTTTTTCTCCCTAATAACATAATGTTGTAAATTAAGCAGTTCATCATTTTTTGGATTAAAATCATTGGCAGTAAGACAGTCCAAAACCAGACACAATCTCCTCTTAATTTTTCCCGTGTAAACAGCTCCGGCAGGTCCGCTTCTCTCCTCAAGTGCACAATCCTGTAAACAAATGATAAAAAATGTGTATCAAATCCAGCAAACGGATCATTAACAATAAAAGACACCCAAAACCAGCCTAATAATTACTTTGAAAAATCCGTGATGATGAACAACACCGTCTTGGCTGTGCAAAAGACTGAGCAAAGAGTATTCGGCATGTAAAAGCATCTTTCCTTGTCTATCATCCTGCGTTTCATGTTCATCATCATCTTTAAGGGTCAGTATTTTAATGGTAAAAAATTTATCCGCCCCTCCTCTCCTCGCCAGACATTGTACGATGCTTTTAACCGGTGAAGTTCCTATCTGAGGACCGAGTACATAAGGCCCAGCCCTTTTGAGCGAATTTAAAGTAACCAGAGTCCCTGGTTTAGGGGTTTTAAATTTCTCCGAACAATCTTTCCCAGAGTTTAATGATATGTTATTAGAATTAGGTGGAGATGATGAAGTAGAAGGTTTGGAAAAATCTGGCCAATTACTTGGCCCATTATTCATCAAAGTATTAGACTTTGAATTGATTTCCGGTACGAGATGCAATATCTTCTCTCCGTTTCTATCGTTTCCTGTTTTTGTTGAATCAGCATCGATTAATTCTTCTCGATTATCCAAACCGACTATTTGAATATCTGAAGACAGGTTCACCTCCGTTGTTACAGATTCGTCTATCAAGTTGTTAGCTTCTCTGTTTTCTATTGTCTGTATCGGTAAAATTTCTCCTGTTTCATTACCGAAATTAGTTTCTAAAACATTTTCTGAGGAGGTCGAAGGACCGGCAACCATATTCTCCATCGTCAGCATATCGGCGGCTTTAAAAGTCTGAGGAAAAAAAGATGGGAATTTAAAGTTTATTTAAATAAAAAAAAAAGACAATCTTTAACATGTTTATTATTTCTTTTTGTTTTGAAGAGAATAGAAACAGCTTTCGATGATTGATAATTCGTTAAATTATTAACAATTCATTTGAATGATTTAATATGTTTTCAAAATACGTCACCTTATGTATTATAACCTAATTAACGTTATACTTTTTTTGTATAAAATATACGATTAGGGATCAACATGTTTGATTTGGCATTTTGAAGAAATTTATTACGATCCTAGTCGAGTATTAGCTCATATTAATATAATATATAATAAAGTATGTATACGTATGTATGTGTATACGTCATTCGTATTTTATATCGGCAATATTTCGCAATAAAAATAGTATAAACAAATTACACATTGTCTGTTAACTACATGCATAATACTACAGAAGCCCGGTCGGGCCAACTATAGACATACTATGTCGGTCGATAAAATCAGCATACAGCATGCACTGTCGGTAAGATTAACAAATACAGACATACACTGTCGATAAGATCGGCATTTACAGACATTCAGTAGCTGTAAAATATCTATGCAAAGGTGGCCCGTGTCTTTATTATTTTTCAATTTCTTATATACCAAACTTAATTGCTCCACTAATTTCGTGAATTGCCAAAGTTCCGTGTTTTTTTCTCATTTTTTAAATTTTGTTAAAATTGATATCAAGTTAAAATGTAATTTGATGGAATAAACAAGAAAGTCAAAAAACATTCATCTATAATTTTTTTGGTAAATTTATCATCAATTAGTCGTTGACTGAAGATTTACAAAAGACGGCTCACCTAACGGGGAAGTGTGAGCCGGGAAAATGGGCTTGGGGATATGAATAGTGTCTGAATTTACCGACCGAAATAGCCGTACTGTATATCTATATATATTCGCACACTATAGATATACTACAATGTTATTTCTGTCGGTAAGTTCCGACGCTGTTTCGTCTCCAAGCCCACTTCAAGCCCACTTTCTCGGCTCACGAAAATGCCCAGGGTGAGCTGTCTTTAAATTCTTCAGTCAACGAATTAGTTAAAAAACAGTCAACGAAAACAGTTATTACGTTGACTGAAGAATTTATATTATAGATCTTCAGTCAACGAGTCAACGGAGTAGCTGATCCCGCCAGAATTTAAACTGACTGATGACGTCAGCGGACTTTCAACATGGCGGCTCGCGCATGCGCGAGGTCTGCTGTGGTCTGGAGCAAGCTGGAGTTTCCCGTGGCGACCGAGGTCAGTCGGCGTGTCGGCGTCAGACAGCGGCTGGAGCGGGTCGGTGTGTCGCTTGTAGTTCTGTGTGTAATTATTATCTGTCAAAAGCTCCAGGGAGACATAACCATTAAATAAAAGCAGAAAAAAGTTATTATTTCGTACCGAAACCGACGCCGCGGATTAAAAAAGTAATTGAAAAGTGAATTTCAAGTGACGGTATAAAACCCGTGTATAATTTTCTCGAGTCATTTGTTTTTTTGTTGCCTGGAAACCGTCGCCCACCTGTGAAAAAAGGTAACAGTAGTTTAATCTTGATATTGCACGAGCGACTGAATCAAAATTCAAGTCCGAGCATGTAATTTATCTTCGTTAAACCCGTTTTACAAAAATACACATTTACGAGAAAAACTTTTTTCACCCATTGCGCCATCAATTACTTTTGGCAGTTGCCTTCGGATATTATTACTGCCCGTATGTAGCTAACAATTGTGTGTAATTTTTGCGAAAAATTATAATAAGACTTGCTTAGATTCAATAGTATCGTGTGATTGTTGATCTGCGTAGAATTATCTACAATACGCAACAAAGGATAACGAGAAAAATATAAAGTAAGCACGCGCGAGCGCGTCGCGTGGACAGAATGTTTTTTTACTTTTGGACAAAGATTCGATAACAATCAAACCACGGTTATTTACTTTTAATTAACGATTTGACTGAACTTCTAATATACCGCGAATCTTTATTGATGAAAAAATAATTTGATTACAGAGACAAACTGCAGCAGGTCGCAGATGCAGATCTCTGGCTATTTGAACAGATCACATCTCGCCGATGAATCGAGAAAAGGTAAGTCGGTAATCCTAACATTAATTCTAATTATTTTGCATTTTTATTGAAGTTCAATCATTGAGAAATCGTTGAATATTTGGCAAAATTTTTTTTTTTCTTCGCTTTTTGTCGAATTTTTAAGGGGAAGATTCGGTCGAGAGGCAAATAACTCAAACCTGAATCGACACATCAATTTTTTTAGTTTGAATTAATTCAGATTAATCTATACAATCCAATTGAATTCTTGTAATTCGAATTAATTCATTATAATTCACTGTAATTCCAATAAATTCATTTCAATTCGAAACAATTTCGTTCAATTTTAATTAATTCAATAATTCGAAATAAATTCCTAATAATTCACGTTAGTAAAAGTTAATTCGCGATGTAAAATCGAGAGTAAAATTGGACCTGTACACCTAGCCTACCTTGTTTCGACCTTTACAGTCGTATCGACAATAATTAAGACGAGATTTAAATCAAACGAGTTGTATATACCGACTCATCGTAAATCAAACTAACTGTAAATCTCGAAACTGATTTGCCAATTGCTCTACGAACTAGAATGAATAGGAAATGAATGCAGGTGAATTCCGATTAATTCGGAGTAATTTTCTTTAATGTTCGCCTAATCTAAGTTAATTCAAACTAATTTTGTTAATTTTATTTTTTGAATTTTTCTCAATTCAAATTAATTCATTTTAATTCAAAATTATTATTCCCTTATTCCCTTCAGTCTTATCATAAATTTTTCTCTGTCAAATTAATATCTCATATTCCCCAGTGTAGATATTTATTGAAAAACGAAATGGGACATTTATTATACAAAATCTGCTGTTAATATATTGAAATGATTTCTGTCATGGACAAATTTGAATTTCCCAGATCACCGATTTTGTTTGTGGCTTTTTTTTTATAGTATAAACAATGATTTCAAGAGATATAATGAAGAAAAACAAAAATGTCCAAGTCGTAGAATAATTTTTTTCCCTTCCAATCACACTTCAATATAGACTATAAAGTACTTTTAGAGATTTGACGTAATTTTTTTCGTGTCCGAGTCGACGGGAAAAAAAATATTAGGTAATTTCATTTTTGATAGAATGGAATGTTGGAAGTCATCGTTCAGTCTTAATTAGATTAAAGTCCTGGTATACCTTTTCGATCGCCGCAAAAATCATTCAAATTGGTTAATTCGTTCCAAAGGTATGGTACGACAACAAAATAAATTTTTGTCGTGCAATATCTTTTAAACTCATCGTTCGATTTTGATGAATCTTGCGGCAATCGAAAGGGCTATCCAAGACTTAAATCTGATTAAGTTTTGAGACTAATCGCATGAACAGTTTAGGAGTTATGCACTAAAAACATGAAAATTTTTATTTTTTTATTCTTATTCTTTGAATAACTTTAGAAGTACTCGGCCAATCGACTCCAAAATCTAATCAGATCTAAGTCTTGATAAACCAAAAGAAAAACGGGAATTATACGGAATTTTTACGATACCTACCCTTGAAAACCCGAGAAATATACGGGAATTTCTTACCGCAACCGGAATTTGTTTTTCAAAGGGAACTTACGTCAATATTTCGCACCAGTCTATTAATCAGAACATTCAATCGCGATAAATACCAGAAATATTGCCAATTGAGGTTTAACAAGATTCATTTAAGGGGACCAGTACAGCTTCGTTTTGGAAATTCGGAGTACTCCAAAATGCATTTATTTCTCAGCCAAAGTTTGTTTCACATCGAAAAAATTTTTTTTTTCGAAAACCTTTGTCGTAAGGTTTCAGGCACATCGTTGTTCCGATCAAGGTCGTTAAGGGCTCATTTTGTTCAGAAAAGAAATCCTCATCGTGTGAACGAGGGAATTTTTTTACAATATCGTTTTAGCCAAGTTATTTGCAAATTAGTAGCCTAAATATTAGAAATTTTTTATAATTGGCCGTAACTTTTCACATAAATTTTTTTTCACCAATCCCTACGTTCATACGATGTAGAATTGCTGTCTGAAGAAATCAAGACCTTGAGAGGTTGAATTGGATCAACGATGTGCCTGAAACCTTACGACAAAGTTTTTCGAGGAAAATTTTGTTTCGATGTGAAATAAACTTTGGTTGACAAATAAATGAATTTTGGAGTACTCCAAATCTCCCAAACCAAGCTGTACTGGTCCCCTTAACATTTTATCAAAAAATTCTGATACGTATTAAACTTATGGATCACGTATTGGCAGCAACAAACATATTATTTACAACTGTATGTAGTTTCTTGCGCATTCGAAGGTAACGATTTCAGACAGCTATATTATTCAGTAGTTCTACAGCTGAAAAATGATATTATAAGTATCCGGGAATTTCTCGTAAATGTCCGGGAAACACCGGGAATTTTTTATTTCAATAGCGCTAGACACCCTGGGATTAGAACATAAGAAAAATAGTCGATTTCTTTGAATCACCCTATAGTATGTGTCTCTAGATGCGATAATGTTTGTTCTACCCGGTTCAGATTTGGAGGGGGAAACTGAAATCTGGATTGTTGACGTGCCGAGTCATCTGTAACACTGGTCTGACAGCATGCCGGATACTCTTTCATTTTCACAAAGACTTGATTCTCCTCAGTTGTCAGGGATGCGGTACAGATCTGATGCCATAACAATAATCCTGCAGGTAAGAGGAAGTTAGAGACTTTTGAAACTTTTGAGACTTGAGACCGGATACCTGAGTCCGGATACCAGAGTCCCGAAACCTGAGAGCCCATACCATCGAGGTACCCGATGGTATTGGGTACGATGATGGGATCGCGGGCGATGGAATCTACGGGCCATCGGATTTACGGGCCATGGGATTTACGGGCGACAGGATCGATCACGGGCGATGGGATCGCGGGCGGTGGGTGGGAGCGTGGGCGTAGGGTGGGATCGCGAGTGTTGGGTTCCGAGCTTGAGGCTTGAGAGACTCGAAAGACTTGAGACTTCCTCTTTTGATTTTTTGTTCCAGGTTCTTCTTACCCGTTCCTGTCTGCAAAAATTCTGCTGAATGGAACGCGGATGGACGTGCGAGGGAGCGTTACGATGGATCGAACGGAAAGCAGATAGGCCGCCGAAGGAATGGGCAGGAGGTATAAGAATTTGAACAAGATACACATTATCTTATCGCCAAATCTTCGTTTATCGAGCTGATATTCAAACTGTAAAACGGACTTGTATTTTCAATTTCGTTTTTTGTCGGACTTTTAGTTTCATAAATTCAAATTTTAACTACATTCATTCACCAAAATGCGCTGCCATGTGATTCATCTTATCGATTCACTTGTATAAAATACATCTTGATCATTGAGGTAGAGCTGATGTTGAGGTAAAAGTTTGATTTCTATTTCTTCTTTCTAGTTCTAGTTTTTGTGAAAGTATAGGGAAATATTCCTGAAAATTTGATCAAAATCATCAAAAAGCTTTGAGATAAAAATATTATAATTCTTATTCCATGTGTATATTTTTCTTTTAATATATTTTATGCCTGATGAATTCTTGAGGAAATTTTTATCAATAAAATGTCAATACCAGAAAAAATTGATCCACACAAACGAGGTAAAACGGAAATTCCAAGAATAGTTCTTGATCGATTTACTGAAAAATGAAAAAAAATCTTCAATTTGAGTAAAAAATAGTAAAGAAATTCGCCATCGTTTTCGGAATTTTTATTTCTTTTTTCTTGAAATACGAGATTTGGATTTAAATTTTTTCATATATCAAATATTATAATCATTTCCACTTTCCAATAACTATACACTCTGTATCTCTAGATGCGACAATGTTTGTTCTTTTGATCTCAATTAGTATTCCACGTTTCAGAATTGAAGTGGAGAAATGAGATCACTTGTGCACAGTGACTTGATGGCATGCCGGATAGTTTCATGGAGACTTGGTTTCTCTCAGTTGGCAGGGCTACGATACAAATACCATAATAATCATCCTGAAGATAATATATGTACGTGAATTTCGTCGTATTTGTATATCTTACTATAGAGTGAGTCCACGAGAGAGGAAACGCTCAAATTTTCTATGTAAGAATAACTTTTTTCTTTCCGATAACAAACTTGAGTGCAATTGTCAAAAGTAAGAGGTTATTAATAAATCTCAAGAAAATATCACATCAACTTTATTTATCTCATTGAAATGTAAACTTGCCTTGTAGTAGGGAAATATATATATATATATATATATATATATATATATATATATATATATATATATATATATATATATATATATATATATATATATATATATATATATATATATATATATATATATTTTTTAATTTTTTATCATATGAAATGTTATAATTATTCATAATATCAGAAGTAAATTAAAATTAAAACAAAAGTAAATATGATACAGAAGTACAGAATAAATTGAATCGAGGGAAATGTTTCAGGGTTGAATGAACATTAAAATGTAAATCGATAGCTTTAAAGTTCATTTCGAATCTGGAATCAATTACACCGAAAGGCGGACCGAATCCTACTACCAAGTTGAGGATTTCAATATCGATTATACAGCGCTTCGGAGCAGGTAAAATGCGATATCTTTGGACTTTCGACTTATTTCGAAATTATATTCAGGGTCTACTTATATGCGGAAAATCAGATTGGTACTTGCTTTTTAATGATATCGTATGTTTGATTCAATTACTACATACATTTTTAAGTCAAGATTGGTTCGAACGAGTTTTATTTATTTTTTTTTGTTAAATTTTGAAATTTGCATCCAACATACCCATAGAAATCATTGGGGTCGAGAATCGTCTATTGGAACGAATAGAATGTTGCAGTATCTTAGAATTTTAATTTTACTGATTATATTCAGATCAATATCGCCCTAATAATAGCATGGCATTGATTAATGAATTTTCTTCAATTTTTATTTCAGTTGAATGGAAATATGAGGAATTACGGATCCATGGTACATGAATATCAGAAAACTCTGAAAAATGAAACTGATGGTATACTGATGGAAGAAGGTGAAACAAGGACTCTATTCGTGTGAAGAACCAGAGGAGGTGAGATTACAGATGTCTTGAATAAACATTTCAAAGAATTGTAAATTAGTGAATCTTTAGAGGAATTGTAAACTCTGGAATTTGTAAGTTTATTTTTACAATCGAACTTGAATTTGTTTGTTAAGGGATGAATTTGTCTTCAATCAGACGAGTACGTGATCAGATCGTGCACCACTATGGGTGTGCAAAGAGTGCGAAGGATCAGACGGAAAGAAAGCTGCGGTGCAAGGAATGCACGGAATAATTGATCTTTGAACTTCGTATTTTATTTAAGAAATTAGAGAGATACATAGATAGAGATTGGATTATTAATATGTATTTGTATTTTCTATAATATTATTACTTGTCCTAATGCGATTAGAATTTTATTTAAATCAAATCTCGCGAGGTCGGGACCCACGTGGGCGCCGTCCATCGGACCACGTAGGACATTTCTCGACAGATATTTTATTGAATTCGTAATTATCAATTTCAATTCTCCATTAATCTTGATAACTAAACTTTTAAATTGGATATATTCTATTAGGTATTTTTTTTCAACTTCTTACAGAAAATACTGTACATGGTGTAGGAGATTTAATTTTAAATCGATTTATCTCTCTAGTTTTAAAAGATTAGATTATTATCATAAGCATAAGCATAGCGTACAGTTACATTACATGTATTATCGATCGATCACGAATATAAAATCGATTTATTACAATCGATCGGAATTTCGTTCATATTTGTTGCATAATAAATTCTCTTTGGACATCGATCGTGTATTTGTATTTGTATTTTATTTTAGAAATTAGTTTATATATGATGTGGATATTTTAAAAATGGCAAATGTTACATGAGTATATTAACCTCGCACCTCAAGCTATTTGAAATGGAATAATCATGTATTACAATTGTTGATCTAATGAACACGCATTATTATAGTAAATCGTATTAGTATTCTTTGTTAGATATCCTATGACAAACCGCGAGAATTATTATTATTATTATTATTGATCCTTAGGCTTAAAACCTTTCGGTAAGTAGCCACGAAATTGTGAGAATACTTTCCCCCTTCATTGCCTAGAAATTGGAATCATGAAAATGGCATTTGGCCCTCCTAATATATAGACATAGTCACATAGTTGTCCCTTCGTTTGCTCGGAATTAATTAATTTTCTTCGCAACCGTTCATCGGTCGTTTGGTGGTGAATGATGGACTAATAGGGACATTTGACGGTAATCCGTTGATTAGAAAACGATTTTTTAAAATTAGTCTAGGGAATTTTTTTAGTTCGACCCCGATCTCAAAAACTAAAAGCGATATGAAAAAAAGTTTGATACGAAAGCTGAAGGGTTCCGAGTGGCACATTTGATAATGCTATAGGTTCTGAATTTTAATAGGATATTGTGGGGTTTTTATCAGGTAGCTTTTGTTTTTTGAATGGAAACTTCAATTTTTTTAGTGCAGATTCATAATCTACACAAGAAAATACATTACTTACCAAGTTCTTTCTATCTTGTACTTTGATAAATACCGTACATATATTTACTTCAAGTAGATATTAGTCATCTATCATTAATATTTTTAAAAGGTGTTTGGGCATTTCTTTTTCTAAGATAATCATTGTTTGCACATAAACGTTGACAATTAGATGCAGCAATAAATTCTCAGATACACCTACGATTAATTACTTGTTTATTTTCCACTCTCCCCCTTCTGCGACTTTTCATTTCAGTTATCGAATCAGCGGTGGGTGAATTTTTTAAATTGGGTTAAAATTTTGAAAAATAACCCGGCAGTCGTGTCTGGTACTTTCGCCGTCAGTCAGTCGGTATAATTGAGATTTACGATTCGTTGACTAACGGATATTTGCAGCAGTTCGTTTCTAAGTTATTTACAGAATAATGAGAGCTTCGGCTGTTTGGCTTCAGCAAGCAGAGTTCGGTTCATCCCATTTGAGCGAAAACAAATATTATCAAGACTGCAGTAAAGGATGAGGAAATATAAGGATCATATTTTTTTTTATTTCGTCTATTCATATTTTATATGTACAGACTATCCCTATTTTCTATTTTCGGACAACCTCTCTGCTTTCGGAGAATTTCTGTCGAGATGCCTATGACATCGCGACTGTTGTATCTCGTTAACGTAACCCCCATACGAACTCTTCGACGGCACAAAGGCCGCTGACCTCGCGAGAGCAGGTGTCGCCATTCAAGCTCAAGGTCGTTGCTCTCCCCGCCAACGGGGTCTAAAATGGTATCGCCATCTCGCGGTCGAGTGACGAACTACTTTTGCCGTAAAATTAGTGTGTCTTAGTTCGCCCGTCAACCGCGAGATGGCAATACCATTTCGGACACCGTTGGCAAGGAAGAGCACTGACCTTGAACGTGAGTAGCTGCACCTGCAGGCGCGGGGTCAGTGACCCTCGTGGCGTTGAAGAGTTCGTATGGGGGTTGCTTTAACGAAATTCAATAGATATTCATTGATTAACAATAGAACCATAGATATGTATATAGGTATATGGTATTTATATATTTTTAATTAACAAGATAAACAATTAGTGCAAATTTACGCATATATAATATCGTATCAGCTAACTGTTGAACACCGCGGAAGCACATATCTGTGCTTGGTAGTACATCCATACTCACAACTTCTGGATATCAACGGCGTCAGAAGTATTATCTGAAAGTCGAGTTCTGGGAATAAGTTCCGTTATAACCGTTGGCGAAATCTATACACATGTATACATGTATAAATTATAGAGACAGATATTATCATAATATTGATGTCGATTATTGAGTGAAATGGATATAACGATTTAGAATCATTTCTGATTGGCTCGACTTACATTTTTTTTTTTACGTGTCTTTAGATTTGAGTTTAGAGAGTATTGGATTTTGAGTATACTTCAATATACTCGGATATATTTTGGAACATTAATGAACAGGCCCCCATACATCCAGTACTAACTCGGAATGTGCGCCAGGATCGAGGCCAGGATATTGTTGTACAATTGGTAAGACGCTTATAATTTTTATTTCAGTACAGGAGATTCGGGAAATTAATTAACCCATCCATTCATTTAGACAACAATTAGATATCCTTCTTCATTAATTGTTATACACCATGCTACACTTGGGTAGTTAAAATGTGTAATTTCTTGTATTCGTACATTAATATAGTTGCTGCAAATCTGCAATTAATATTAAAACGTACGTTTGAAGGGCAGAACAAATTCAGCATCCCACAGTGCGAGCCATTCGCGGATGACGGCTGCAGAGTCTTTGCAGGGACGAGGGTCAACAATTAGGTTTCAACAGATTGACAGGCGAATCGAATTATCCGGATGATTCATCAGCGGATAAAAAATGCACGTCAATAAATCATGTATATTGTATAAACGCGTATAAACTGCAATATTTAATGTCATTAGAAACTAAGACAACTAATCAAAACCAGCTTTCAGGATATAATTATTGCCAACATAGGAAAATTGATATTTTTTTTCCAATTCAGATGTATTCATATTAAACTCAGTTTATTATACGGTACATCAAAATAGCTGCATGCAACTACCACTGCATACATTAATTTATGTAGCTAGGTATAATAGAATAGTAGATGTTGAAAATAAACCAATACTGCTCGCCTGATGAACCATGTCTGTATTATTTATACGTGAAAAATAATAAAGTTTATTGCTGAAATATGTGAGAGTTTATTTAGTTTTAATCTCCTGTCCGTCATATTCATTGTAGAATGGTTTTCTTTTTTTCCTAAAGTTTGATAGGTAAAGTAGGATCAGATCAGATTCAAAAATTCTAAATTTCGTAAGGTAGAATGAGACATATGCATAGAGACACATCTATACGGATGCATGCGTGCTTAGAAATACGCTCAGGGGGGTTTCCCGCCAAAAATTTCAGCAAACCTCCTCGGGTCAGATGTTCTCCTGATACCAGGAGCAATTTTTCGACTTAAAATTTCAGAAATTCCTTATTTCGTAAGCGAATGAGACATGCAGAGAGAGAAAGAAAGAGAGCGAGAGTCACATCTATACGAATGCATGCTTGCTTAGACATACACTCAGGGGGTTTTCCCGCCAAAAATTTCAGCACACCTCTTCGGGTCAGATGTTCTCCTGATACCAGGAGCAATTTTTCGACCTAAAATCTCAAAAATGATTTATTTCGTAAGCGTATCAGACATGCAGAGAGAGAGAGAGAGAGAGAGAGAGAGAGAGAGAGTCTGGTATACGAATGCATGCTTGCTTAGACATATATACACTCAGGGGGTCTTCCCGCCAAAAATTTCAGCACACCTCCTCGGGTCAGATATTCTCCTGATACCAGGAGCAGTTTTCGGATAATCTGGAAAAAGGCAACTAGTAATTATTTCTTAAAAATAAGTATGAAGCCATTGCGTTTGATCAAGTCTCTTTATTTTTCTCTTGAGATACAAGTCATTTTAATATACCTGTATACATATACCCACATACAATATACATATATGTATACCTATATATATATATATATATATATATATATATATAATATTTTTTATGAAAGAGTATATGAAGTATCATCACACATTTGAATCAATATTATTAACAAATGAAAAATGTCAAAATTAAAATCTATAAATCAATAATCCAAAATTATATAAGAAAAATCGATGTGCAATAATAATATGCCATTGAAATATCGTAGAATAATATTTTTTTGTAATTATAGTATTTATTTGCTGTGTATCTCTGCAGAATGCAGTCTTATATTGTATCGTTACTATTTAACAATGCAACCTGTACCTGGTTTGAATAAATAAATAAATATCTGTACGAAATAGGATCTTATTAGTGCAGCATAGATAAATATTACGACTGTCGCGATGTCATAGGGATTTCGATACAAATACTCCGAAAGCAGAGAGGTTGTCTGAAAATAGAAAATAGGGATAGTCTATGTATAGAATACGAATCAAGAATATGAATTATAATCCACAAATTAAGTATCCAAAATTATATAAGAAAAATCGATGCGCAATAACGATGCCAATCAAACTCCGCAAAGTAATATTTTTTGTAATTTGACTTTGTTTAGCTTAGTAATAAGTGCATGCGTACAGATGCTGTGCATCTCTGCAGAATACAGTATTATATTGTATTGTTACCATGTAACCTGGTTTAAATAAAAAAAAAAAAAAAAACGTAAATAAATAAATATCTATTCGGAGTATTCATATTGAAAGAGCGTAAGCGCAACCCCCCTGTAAACTCTTTGACGCCTAGAGGGCCACTGACCCCGTGCCGCAGGTGCAGCTACTCAAGTAGCGTTCCGTACTTTGCTGAGAACTCTGAGAAATGACGTCATGCCGACAGTGTGTATCGGCATATGCGGAGAAGTGACGTCACGGCGATAGTGTATAATGTATATCGGCTTGAGTGGGTTTGGGAACACTGACAGAACAGTCTAAAAGTGGTGACCTCACCCGGCTTCCGTAGAATTATCTTATAGCTAGGTTATGATGTTGTATGTCAGTAACAGATGACGCTACCTTATAGATCGATATTCTTTAACAGTCTAGTATCGCCATCTATGTGTTGCGAATAGTAAACTGAATAAAAAGGTACTAGATACTGACGTAGAAGCAGCGGTCTGAAAACTGTGAACTGGAACTCTCTAGAGTGTGAGCGAGAGGTATAGAGAAGATCGAGAACTAGACCCAATGGAGAAGATTATTGAAGTGTTGAAATTAAATTAGTATACTATATAAAAGAAATATATTACGGTTCTTCGTTAACTATCGGCTTGAAATAATTAATAACATACGATCGAAATAATTTTTTATAGCTAATAAATATATCGGATATATAAAATTAAATACGGGAAGAAATATAAATAAGTAAATAAATAATAATAATAATAATAATAATAATAATAATAATAATAATAATAATGAAAACAATATAAGAATCTCGAAGCGTTGACTCTCGAAGGAAGAATAAAAAAAGGAAATAAACGAAGAGGGGAAAAAAAAGAAAGAAACCTTTCGATTTAATTCGCCCAAGTTTTAATAAAATCGCAATTCTATCTGTACATTCAAAAGTGCAGTACTTTGTTTTTTGACCCGTGTTAACGGTGAGCTGGCGAACGACGAACCCGTTCCATACCAAAGCAGGGAGTTTCAAGTCGCTTGGTCTGTGGGGTTCGTATAAAAAGCAGACGATAAAACCTAACAACCCGGTGAAAACAGGCAGCCAGCACAGCCAAGTCAGTCCACTGCAAACCTAGCCGTTTAAACAAAACGAAAGCGGATCCCGAACAAACAACGGAATATAAAACCGGCACTGATTAAAGTTGTGAAAAAAAAAACAAGAAAAAAAAACACTTAAATTATTTCCGACCTACGGGGGAAAAACTGAAGTGGTCATATTATTTTAACACCAACAATCGTACGTGACATGATCATTAATATATCTATACCCCAATAACCATAAGTCAATTATTTTACCTTAGAGAAAATTTCACATACATACACGCCCCTCGTAGGTTAATACATAAACGAATCACAACGTCAACGATTATATCAGTTTTATTATCTATTCTTTGTTCATTCCGATCAGCGTAGACGTTTGTGTAAAGAGAAAGAAAAATTGAACATCATTAACGATCCTTAAGTATAATTATTATATTACCGGAAGAAAAATTCTTTTATTCTACAAATAAAAAGAAAAAGAACGAGCACTGCAACTTTTCTTTTTTTGTTTTATCTTGTGTCATCGTTATTCTAACCCACGTTGTGATAGGTTAAGTTCGTTCTGTTCATTTCGCTAAATAATAAATCGTAACTCGTATTTTTTTTTTTTTTTCTCTCTCTTTTACAGGATAAATAATGGCGGCCTTGCCACGCCGTATAATAAAAGAAACTCAGAGATTGATGCAGGAACCTGTACCGGGTATAAGCGCCGTACCTGATGATTCGAACGCGAGATATTTTCACGTTATTGTAACGGGCCCCGAAGACTCGCCCTTCGAAGGCGGATTGTTTAAACTTGAATTATTTTTACCAGAGGATTACCCGATGTCAGCACCTAAAGTTAGATTTATAACTAAAATATATCATCCTAATATAGACAGGTGAATGAATGTTTTAATTAGCTAAAAAAAAAAAAAAAAAAAAAAAAAAAATTATCTTCAATCACTTGAATTCGAAAGTTGAAAAACTGTTCTTATAAGCTTAGATCGACCAAAGTTTGTTGATTGTTAAATGTTTTGTTTTTTTCTTTGTTTCTTTACAGACTGGGTAGAATTTGCCTCGATATATTGAAGGACAAATGGAGTCCGGCTCTTCAGATAAGAACAGTACTGTTATCAATACAGGCACTTCTTAGCGCGCCTAATCCCGACGATCCACTAGCAAATGACGTCGCCGAATTATGGAAGGTTAACGAAGGCGAAGCGATACGCAATGCCAAAGAATGGACTCGCAGATACGCAATGGACAACTGATCTCAATAACAAATTGTGTTTAAATTAAAAAAAAAAAAAAAAAGAAAGAGTTGCCTGTCCCTTAATTGTTATTCTTTTACTCCTTTACTTTTTTTATTTGGATTTTTTTTTTCTCTTTTACCTTCACGTAAGTTTTCTTTTTGTCTCCACCAACATCGGATTCCTTCTAATTTTTTTTTTTGTTTTGTTTTTGCGTCGTAGAAAGAGATTTGTCCAAAAGCGAACATCAATACTCCGGATCCTATTCTTTTCTTCTTATACCTAAGTGTTTCCTTCGGAAAGAGAAAAATGAAAAACCTAAACATATACAATGGGCACCGCTCTTTGCATTTATTGTACTTTTTTTTTTTTTTTCTTTTGATTTCACTAACCGGACACACGTACTATCCTTATTGAGTAACAGTCCTTTCCCTTCCCTTCCTCGTCCATCAGTCTCAAGTTCCCCCTCTAAACACATACACATACGCATCTTGTGTCGAAAATATTTGCTATTTGAATGAATAAAAAATTTTTTGTAAAATTATAAACTACGGGACTGTATTTTCTATATACATATATATATATATGTAGGTATACTTTTTTTTTTTCTTTCTTTTCTTCTGTCATATTCTCTGTTCTTTACCTATTATTGTCGGAATTAATTAATTATTTCTGATCTGTGTACAATAATGACAACAACCACCCACCCCTCGAGGCTTATAGATAGAAAATGAAACTATAATCTAGTTTTGTTTATACTTCAGTAAAATCCATCCCTATCTGTGCAGATGTAAAGCTTTTCTTATAATTTTATTTCTTTCTTCAATTATTATTATTATTAAAATTATTACTATTATTGTTATTATTATTGTATTGCGGATATGAATGAACTGTTTGTAAAGAAAAAAAAAATATCTATTTTCGAGTCGATGGTACGAATATGTAATTGATAACCAGACTAAATTGTCAATGATTAAATAACAAGAGTATTTTAATGTATACATTGGGGGACTGATATTTTATGATTCTTTGTTTATTTTTATTTTTTCATTTTTTTTCTTTTTCTTTCACTACTTATTTCTCTCTATCTCTCTCTGTCTCTTAAAAGGATGGATAAATAAATAAATGAAAAAAAATATATATAAATAAATAAATAACACTCGATCAACTCTTTGTATGTGATACCAGATATTTAGGCAAATAAAATACGGCGAAGATGCTGTACAATACTGAATGAACTGCGATTTTCAAAAAAAAAATAAAAGATATATGACATACACATGATTTACTATAGACAAATGTTAAAATAATGGTCTGGTCGAATTTTTATTTTGTTACTATATGTATTTTAGCTATAAGCGACGACGAGCGCTTTAGTAAAAATGAAAAAAAAAAAAAAAAAAAAATGATCAAATACTTACTTAGGATTTATGCAATCACTATTATCTATTATTATAATAATCACTAATAAATATTATATTAAGTACAACGAAAATATTGTACATACGTATACATACATATACATGATACATAAGTACATATTATAGTATACATACCTATATTTAAAATTAATAGATATAAATCAATAATCGAATTAATCAAATGAATAAATAAATAAATATAAATGAATGAATGAAACAATTTGAAATAACACGTACAAGTGTATAGAGCTGTTGCCTTTCGGAATTCGTATATGTATACTAAGATCTAATAAGAGATAAATATCCAAGTCTTATATTAATCGCACGCAGAGCTTTGTTTTTCAATAAGATTTTTCAAAATTATTCTATTTTACATGCCTTCATTTGTGTTTTAAAAAATTTATTCATAAAATATCAGAAATTCTTATTTGTCGACCAATCTAGTATACGGTAGATTATTTTGCCGGGGAGGGATAGTTTCTGCTACGCTATACATAATAAATAAATAAACAAATAAATAAATAAATGAAGATGATATCAGCGCATTGTTTGATAATAAATAATAATAATAATAATGATCATAATAATAATGAAAATTTCGAAAGAAGATGTATTATATTTATGCAAAAATTTAATGAATAAAAATTATAATCTATATGTATATCCAAGTAATTTACACAATTATGATCTTTTTTCAGTTATTTATCAAAGGCTATACCTATATACGAGCCAATGGAATACCTATTTATATATCGATGGTAAATTAACTATATCGCAGTTGATTAATAAAAATGATCATTAAATGTAATGCTACTGAATTTAAATAAATAAATAAATTATTGAATAAATAAATAAATAATGAAATTAATAAAAAGAAAACCGATCGGTGTGAGTCTGCGGCGCATTAAAACTCGTCATAACACTTAATAAGCAATAGTAACTATTTATGTACGTTAAAAAAAACAAAAAAACAAAAACTCATTGAACTGAAAACTGCGTATGCAGACAGATAAAAACACACCTGGAACAGTGATATTGTAATAATAATTATTGTAACTATAATATGTATAATATATTGTCTAATAATAAAATACCTAAATTGTTTTAAACAAATATACAATATTATAAATTTTGTTACACCCTAAAAAATTTAATACCATGATCGTTCGATCGCGAAGTCTCTCTCTAATTTACTTACGATCAGAGGATTTTCATTCGTTACGATATTAAGATTTTAAATCTATTCCATTTCTTTAACGGAGCACTGCAGTAAAGTTCTTTTTCTTTTCGTTTATACTATACCAGAGAAGAAAATAATATAATTTATAATTCATATCTGGGATAGATATTTGGACGGAAAGGAGTATTATAGTTAAAATAATATTTTTTTCTCAGCTAATGTTTGATTCAATACTACTGAAACTACGTGTTTTATAGGAAATAATGTGAACTAAATAATTAAGTAAATAACTAAATAAACTAAAAGACAAAAAATTTTTTTTTTTTTTTTTTTGAATTTGAATTCAAAATTACAGTTTATTGTTTATCTTTGTATGGACTAGTATAGTATAACCATATACACATTCATAATAGCTCACTTAACTTAATATAGTTTTATTTAAATTATATATTATACACTCACAAAACATTGATAGAGATTAGTCATGACGATATTATTTATTTATTATTATTATTTTTTTTTCTTGTTTTTTCTTTTTTTTTTTAGTGCGATATATAATCATGACAATTGTGATTAAGCTACGGCGTAAGCTCCTAGGTATGTATGTATAAGATAGTTAGGTAGGTAGGTAGTTAGTTAGTTATAATTATATTATTTATATATATTTTTTTTTTGTTATTTTCTTTTATTTTACGAGGTGGGCGTTTTTTTTTTTGTTTTCCTATATTCAAATTATCTCTCATTTATATCTCTATTTCTTTCTCTCTCTCTCTCTCTCATTCTTTTTTTATGTCACCTTTTCAATAATATTTCGTATTTTTTCTTTATTTTTTTCTGTTATTATTTATTATTTATCTTCTACTCTTATTATTTCTTTATTTTGTTCTTTTTTTTTTTTTTGTCATATACCTCCGCATCATCACATTTGAGCTTAAGCTTGTTGAGACTCTCGCTATAATCTTAGCTAGCCGCAAGTATACCATATCCTCCCCCATCTCTCAAAATATTATTACACTAGTTTCTGTAGTTTAAAAATTTTTCTTCTCAAAATCAATTACAAAAAGAAAAATAAAAATCAAAAATAACAAGACCCTCCATCGTAATAACGGTAGACGGTCTGGTATAGTCAGATCTTAAATTCAAATTTGAATTAGAGTTTTATGCTTTTTTTTTCTTTTAATAGATAGATACCCAAATTCGTAATTAAAATATTGATATTATATTATAACGTGTGTGTGTGTGTGTGTAAATTCATAGAGAAATGAGATTAGAGAATCTAAGATCTAGCGAACGGCGACGGACTCAACTTTAACAAACACGCTTAATGATGTACTGAAATAATAGACGTTTATTGTAAATCAATGAATAAAATGCTTGGTTTGTAATTAAAGTTATTAGAAAAAACAACAAAAATAAATAAAGAAACAAAAATAAGTATATTATGAACCGCCCCGTTCATCGAGACTAATTAATACACTTTTATTTTTCGATCTTTCTTTATCTTCTATCTTTTCTCTTCTTTTTTTTATACACATATGTATATTTATATTTATATAGATTTTTTTTTTTTTTTTTTTGTCAGAGCGGAGCGAGAGCTTTATATAATTAACCATTGATGTATATTATATTATATTATTTTATTTTATTTTAGATGTGTATAATCTATTTGTGTGTGTTTTGTGAAAATAATAGATCGCAGAATGGCTTTTATGTATATTATATATAATAATAATAATAATATGTGGCTAGACACGATCAGTCGGGTTGGCTCGCGATGGCTGAGTATTTATTATAGTATTATTATTTATTATTATTATTATTATTTTCTTTTTTTAGTTTACATAATAATTTATACTTAGAAATTAATGACTAGATGGATTTATTATTATTTTTTTTAAATTCTTTTCTTGCTTTCTTTCTCTCATTATACTTCTTATTCCTCTTCTTTTTCTTCAGCCACCCAACTCTGTTTTTTTTTTTTCTTTTTTTTTACATACTTGTTTGATCCCATAAAATATATATATATATAACGTCGACGTTCAATGAAATATTCATTTACAAAGTTTATTTTTTTTTTTCCTTTATCCTCCTTCGCATAATAATTCGTTGAGAAAACGTATATTTAAGAATAGTAAATTCCTTCACACTTTTTTTTTTTTTTTTCTGTCATAATACAACTTATCTAAGGTATATAGCCGCTTTATAAAGTTTGAAAAAGAAAAACAAAAAATCAGGCAGATACAAACTTATAGCGATTATTAATTAATTTTTTTCGTTTTTTCTTTTAACGACGTTATTACAGATACATTATCTAGAAGAGCATACATATCTGGTACGAAGAAAAAAAAATAAAAATTAAAAATTAATTTTATACCCAAAAGTATACATAGATTATCCAATTACACCGAATCAATTATCTATTCTCCATGTATATTATACATATTATTTATATGAATTGTTCTTCTTTTTTTTTGAATACTATGAAGATATTTATACTGTGTACAAACTATACATAAACTCTTCTAAACAATTACCCAATAATCCTATCGTTTTAAATCGATATTTTTATAAAAATTTAAATATTTTTTTTTCTTATACGTTTAATCAACAAGAAATATCATCATCGCGGTCAATTAATTTTTTTAGTGCAAATTATTAAAAAAAAAAAACTAAAAAACAAGGTCACAAAGTTATAGAAGAGCACAGCATAGCGTAGCGTAGCGAAAGCAAGCCGTAGGCTTATTTGTGATTACAATTCAAGTGAAATTGATAATTCGAATAGAAAGATATAAGTAAACGAACAGGAATGTTTTTTTTTTCATAATAATAGAAGAGTAGTTAGATTCAAATATCATCATATTTAGTCTCCGAAGAAAAAAAAAGAAAAAAAAAAATAAAATTCAGAGACATAATAGTAGTATCTAGTAGTAGTAATAATAATAATAGTCGTAGTAGTAATAGTAGTTTGGTTGTTTGGTTTTTTTTTCTTTTTTTTTTAAGAAAACCTCCGACAAGTCTTTATAGACCACAGCAGCAGTTATTCAATTTAAATATACAGTTAATTTTAATTTTTTGTTTTTTTCGTCTTTTTTCTTAACTTCTTTTCTTTTTTAGTCCACCGCATATTTCTACAAAGACGTTCATCGCGGCAAAGACCTTTGTGCTATTTATAATGATGTGCATTTGCATCCCCCCCCCCCCCCCTATCATATCATCTCATAATTATTGGCGAATATGCTATACAATACAGTAGCCTCGTAGCAATCGGACGGAAACAAAAATTATACATCTCAAAGAAAGTCGAAGAAAAAATAAAATAACTAAATAATCAAAATAATTTTCTTACGATTTATTATAACGATAAAGACAATCGTTATATATGTATATGATATATTGAATATAATTAATCAATTGCTACGAGATTTCCGATTATATCATATACTAATAAAATGTATACATATACATATACCATATTCATATATATTATTGTATATATATATGTTATTTATATAAATTATTATGATCGATTAAATATTATTATTATTATTAATATTTTTCTTTTATTACGTTTGGTGGGTTAAAGGGAGGGTGGGTTACTGCTAGCTAGTGTTATCGTGATTATTTGATAAGCCTAAGCCGCAGGAGAAAAATTGTTTTAGATACCTTTCGTCTCCCAAAGCAGCGGGGGGGTAAAACCAATTTGTCAATATTAAATCTTTATCATACGTTAAAGTCATGGTAAAATTTTTTTGATTAACGATTTAACGATAAAAATGGGAGATCGAAATCAGATGTATTGTCTGGTTTTTCTCTAAGTGACCTTTTTTTTTTTAAACGGGCCTGGGGGCCAGGTGATAAGATAAGAATTTATATGTACACGGGAGACTCCTGGCCAGTTAAAAGTCGAAACATCGAAGTGGGCATCGTCTTCATGAGAATCTGATATATAAAAGATAAAAGGAACAAGATATTATCGCCGAGCCTTTACTCGAGATCCTGTGTTAATAAAATCAAATAATTCTCACCTCTCCAACAGAAGTAGCTAATAAATTGACGATTTTTTCATGCGGTACAGCCACGACGCTCTGATTGTTTATCTCAATAATTCTATGTCCAACTCTGACTCCTCCTCGTTCTGCTATTCCGCCTCTGAGAAGACTGCATATAACGCCGTTTTGAACGCTGAATCCAAGTTGATATTTGGTGTCGGGTCTTTTGATTTTAACTTCGACAACCGGGGCGCATGGAACAACGGTGAGTTTGACTACAGTTTGATTTTTAGAATTTTTTATATAAGTTTGACACGTTGATAACGGCAGGCCCACAAGAGAGACACCATTTATTGCTATTATTTGATCTCCTATGTTCAGCTGACCGCAACGAGCAGCTGCACCTGCTGGTGCAAGGTTTGCTATGACTACAGTAGGCAGCATGGAACCCCAGCCTGATTCGACTATTACTACGCCAAGTATTTCACCCTTTGCTTTGGGAACGACAACCTGGAATAAACGATTTTTTTTGTATTGTTCTTTTCATTAAATTTGTTCAGGGATTAGAGTTAATTCGGGGAATTTTACCTCTTTCTGCATTTCCTTTTTCGCAAACATCTGCAATTCGTCGCCGAATATCTCCTGAGAATTGAGTACCTCCTGGTAGTCCATTTCTTTGACAAAACTGTGGTCTTCTATGCCGTTTGCTTTCAGAAATTCCATGTAAGCCACTTGGAAGGCTTGACCGATACTTTGCGCAATAAATTGCGCCTCTTCGCTCTCAAATACGTGACAAATCATTTTAGGTGTACGATTTATTTTAGGCGCCTCTTCCATTTCGTGAGGTACGAATCTTCTACGCGCCATTAGTACGACAAGATCACCGATGTCAGCGATGTATGATATTGTTCTAAGGGCATGGTCCATCATGATTTCTTTGAGATCCGTGTTGAGTACCATTATCTTTTCCGTAGATATGAAGAGATCCACTTCTGTACTCGGCTGTGTTTCTCCGTCCGGTGCCTTCAAGATTTGGGATATAAAAAGGGATGTAAATCAATTGATTGATAATTGGTATTAAAATTAGAACTTTGATACTCACCAAAGCCTGTAGGCAAAAGAGCAGCGTGTTTAAAGTAAGAAAAAAAAAACAAATAATTAAAAATGACATAATTATTTATGCAATAGTAGAAAGAAAAAAAATATATATATATATATATATATATATATATATATATATATATATATATATATATATATATATATATATATATATATATATATATATATATATATATATATATATATATATATATATATATATATATATCTGTTTAAATATACGTAATACATGAAACATTGATAAAATTATCAGCGTGCATAATGAGCGTCGAACATAACGAGAGTCAGAAAGTGTTGAAGTAAAAAAAGTATATATTTTTTTTTAAATAGAGTATTGTCAGTGTTGATATATTTTTTTTTTTTTTGTTTTTTTCGTATTTATCGAGTGGGAATAGAGGAGTCGATTAGTCGACTTGATATCTGACCCAGTATATATCATTTGGAGGTATGAACGAAGTAAAAATCCAGTACCAGGTCGATCAACTGAAAGTAAAGTGGAAAAAAAAAGAAAAAAAATTGGAACAAAAAAAAACAACAACCCAATATACGTTCTAAAGAAAGAAGGGAACTTCGGGTCTAAGGGCAGGCGGACCTTTATCTTAGTGACAGCCTCCTCGACCATGTGTTTCTTGAGACGTTTCCGACGCTTTCTTCCCCCTTCCTCTTCCACCTCCACCGACCCAAGAAACTGTAGTCTGAAAACGGTCGTGGGCCCCAACGGGCCTGAGATAGGGGCCAGCTGGGACTGAGCCCCGATATTGATAGATTCAGATTGTCCACCACCTGAGGTACTCCCTATAAGTTCTTCGCTTGAGTCGCATTCATCATCATCAAGGCTTCCTTGTGAGGCAACACTGCATCGACCATACGCATGTTGCCCACCATAGTTTACAAGCGTTGCCTGCATCGGCACCGCAGGACCATCCTTCCGTAACGCACGCGCCAAACAAACAAACAAACAAAGGCTCTGCTAGTCACATTGCCACGGCACGGTCCACCACAGAACAAGACACAAAGAGCCAAAAGCTCTAGAAAAAATCTTCTCATTGCAGATAATATAATATAAATAGGTATGGTGCAAGGTTTCTTTTTTTTCAAGTATATTAAAAAAAGCATCAAAAAAAAAAAACAATGAAAAGAAAACAATCTTTGACCACCCGTATCTTGGATTTATATCCGCACATTGATCTACTGCGTCTATCGTCAAACTACAATAATCTCCGTACAAACAGAAAAAAAAATAAGCAAATAAATGAAAAAAAAAAAAAAAAAAACAGTATAGTCAATCGAAAATAAATAAAGATTGATTTACCGGGCGTTAAATCTGTTATTTATTATCGATCAAAAATATAATTAGAATCGATAGGTACACAATACGTTGAAGTTAAGTTGAATGAATGAAAAATCGATAAAATAAAAAATACCGATCATCAGAAGAAAGAAAGACGAAAAAAAGAAAATTCTTAACTCCCTAGAATTGGCCACATTATTTAATCTGTGGCTTGAGTTAGCTAGAGGCAGGTATGTATAATAGGGATTGGAAAGCAAGCTTTGGGGGTCTCAGGATAAATACCACTTTTTTTTTTTATATATACCTATATAAATATAGTATATAAATAAATTTCGAAATCAACTGCAGGATAATATTGTCAGGCAGAGCGATATAAAAATTGAGAAACAGGCATAATATACAATATTGGCATACAACACACAATTTAACATCTCTCTCTTGATTTACGATTTTTTTTTTACTTCTTTTTCAAATTGAAAACGAAGAGAGGCAAGGCGGAGGGTATTTTCAACAGCGAGAGAAATTTCAAAGCAAAGCTAAGCATAACAAAAACAAAAACTAAAAGCTATCGTTACAGCCAAAATATTTCATTTGTTGCTGTTTTTTTTTTTTTTTTGGAAACAAACAAATAAAAAAAAACAGGGATAATTATACAGAAGCTCGATCGTAGGAATAAACGGTAACAAAAAAATAAATAAGTAAAAAATAGCTATCTTAAATGTGCAGCGATAATAATAATAATACCAGTCGCACATGAATATTACATTGATCAATTTTTATACATAAGTATATACAATAACAAGGTCGAGGGCGAGATAGAAACTCATAGATAGATTGTTTCAATACAAACACAGACAGATAGACAGACACGTCAAAAGTTACATTGAGAAGATGACAGTGTTCGGTGGTCGGGTGGTGGTGTTGGTGATGTGAGGAAGGGGGGCGCTACACTGAAACATCCAGGCCTCTTAACACAATGGCCATCCGACAATAATTTATATTAATCATAATATAAAATGTACATACATTTAACAAATATATATATATATATGAATATAATGTAGATAAACACTGTGTAGATATACAGTTTTAGATTATTAAAAGAATAATATATTTTTTTTTTATACAAAGAGTATTATCGTGTAACTTTGTTTTTTTTTTTTTTTTACTCTTTTCCTCTCACTTTCAGATTTATAAAATATAAATTACTGTATGTACTTTTAAAATACATTATTAACACATTCAGTTCATGCGACTATACCCAATCCTATCCTCCTCCAATTTTATATTCATCAAGTATTTTAACAATTTCGTATTTTTTTTATAAATAAAACAAAAAAATAAATAAATCAAATAAAATCAATCAAATTTTGTTATATATATATCTTTATATTATCTTCTGACTCTTCAAAATCAAATTCATGTAAATTTATTCACGTACCTTTATCCTAGACACGGCTTCTTCCGCCTGGCACATTCTAGTCGATTTTGTAGGCTGTCCTTCGCACACCAATTGCGTAGATCCAAGGTACCTTGCTCTGAATAATACACCTTCGATCAACACTGAGGGATCGTTGAGTAAAGCTGAAACGGTCAAAGTAACGAACCATTTAGAATAATCGTCGTTATTTTGGCTTGTTAGTTTGCCAAATGCTGTAATATAATCTGCGCAGACACTGATTTTCGTATTAACTTTGACCGACTGTTCTGAATAATGAGATTTTTTGTTGTTATTCTCGTCTCTCGAGGCCAATACCACAGAGGGATTATCCATGCTCACGGAATTAAGTTTTAGCCGTTTTTTTTTTTAAGTCAATAATAAAATCTTTGACCCAGTGGGAGAAGATATCCCAGAAAACATTGCGAGTGAATTGAATGGGGGAGATTTTAACTCTGATTGATTAATCAGGAACCACTTGAGATCGATATTATTTGTTACGGCTCGAATTGGTGTATAACCGAGTATCTAATAAGCAAATCTCAACGCTTCTTTATCTATGCAAGGCAATAATTTTTTTTATATTGTGATCTTTTGTCGTGTTTGAATGTGTATGCGATATATGATCCGTAAATATTATCAAGACAAGTACAAAGACTTACGTACCATTGCCAAAATTTGATGTAATTGAGGCAGAAATGTTATCCAAGTTTGCAGCGTTTAGAAAGGATTTGAAAAAAAAATCGTTAGTAAACATAGATAACCACATGCCGCAATGCCAGTTTTATTTTAAGATTATAATTATCATGTGGTAAGAGGTATCGTATAAAATCGTGCAAGACTACTAAGGGCTTATTAACAACGAGGGGAAATGTGTGAGAGAGAGAAAAAGAGAGAGAGAGGCAGTATTGATAATAAAAAAAATTCGTTAATATAGAATAATTAAATGTTTGATGATACCTTCTTTGTTTCTGCTTTTCTTCTTCCCGTCTTTATCCTGAAAATTAAGTAACGTTCAACAATTTGAGATAAAGTAGTGAACAAGATTTGAATTCAAATGACATATAGTCCAGTCGTCAGAGGTTTCGTTTTGGGAATAATTAGGTAAGAGCTGGAAACCGTTTTAATCACTTGATTTGGACTTTGAATAAACTAGATACAGTTTTATACAACGAACGATGACCGCAGCATATTGGAATTTAGCAAAATGGGTACAAAAAATCAGTTTTTGTCAAATATGTTGTTTTTGGTGGGTTTTACAGTAAAAAAGGTCGAATACAAAAGTGAAGAATATAAAATTCTCCTCAAAAAGATCGCAAAACATTACGTTGTAGGAGAGACGGTTTCCGAGCTAGAGTCGCGAGAAGTCCAGAGCCTCGTCCCAACTATCGATAATATTGACATTATTGCTTGGTGCCGCTAACTAAACTAATTCTTTGTACCCATTTTTCAAAATTCCAATATTTTCCGGTCGTCATTAGTTGTGAAAAACTCTATCCGGTGTATTTCAGGTTCAGATCAAGCGATTAGAATGATTCCCAGCTTTTACCCAATTATTTCCGAATCAGTCCTTTTTTTTTCGTCTCTGCAACGACTGGCCTAATAATATCTCTTTCTTTTTCATTATTTATTATGTAGTTTTAAAAGTTTTTTGCATGCTGACCATAAAACTCTTGACCATAAGCTGTGACTATATAGCCATGCGCTCCCCTATGTTAGGCATTTGTGATAGAGTAAGTAATTAAGTAAGTAGGTTGTTTAATATTGAAAAATTGTTAAACAAGACATAACGTAAGTAATAAATAAAAAAAATCTGTGCACTATATGTATCTCTTCTTTCTTTTTTTTTCTAAAGAGAAAGGAACAGTGTATATCCTTTTCTTTCACGATCCTGCTTATTAGTTAATAAAATCAATAAATTCCATGCATAATATGAAACTCTCTATATCATCTCTATTAGGTTTAATCATTCTTATTGCGCTCTATGAAAACCGTCGGGGCGAATGATATATTTGTTTATTATTAAAGCGAAAAATAATGCTTGTTAAAACTATTGCGAGAAATTTATTCTATAACATGCATACGCGCAAATTTCTTTCTATAAAATAGTATCTTTTAGTATTTATTTAATACCAATGATAAACAGCGTGCTTTTTAATTAACAATTCCAATATTACTGCTTCGGCAAGCAAATTTAATTAGAGAAAGTTAATTTAAGAGACGAATCGACAGACCAGCTCCAAACCGTTTACTAAAGAGTAATAAGGATCTTTCGAATTGAATCGTATGATATAATCGAATTGAAAAAATTGTTTAGGCTGATCGTTCGATGTAAAACTATCTTCCAACAGCTTGGTGATTAAATATGCGTTAACTAATCGTGCGTCAATCAATAACGAACGATAATTGTTCGTTTAGTATAGAAACTGAATTTTAAACATCAATCAATCAGTTGATAGATCAAAATCTCTCTATTAGCAGTAAGCAGTAAGATAGAAAATTGTAATCGTGTTACGAATGAAGCACCTTTTTCACCTTGCCGCTGGATTCCTTGAGGCTTTGAGGGGGCGAGGGAGAATTTTTGGCTGGGGTCTTCTGGGGGCTCGACGCGGTTTGCGTGGGACTGGTTGCTTCGCGATCACAGGGTGGCGATTGGGTGGCGGAAACCGACGTTGGAGGGGGAGGCGGTGAAACGGATAATGATGTAGAAGGTAGGGGTTCGGATGTTGCCAATGTCTCTAGAGGAGCTACGCTCAACGTTTTCGGTGGAGTCTGTTTAGGAGTGGCGATTTTTGTGCTCATTGGTGGCAACATTGTCCTAGTCTTAGGCTTCCGCCACCCCTGCGTAACACCAAGGACACCATTAGTAGCACACATACACCATTAGCAGAGCTTCTTTTGATTAATTAGATAAAAGAAATCTTGGTAATAAATTTTTTTTTTCCCCTTTTTGCAAATATATTCAAGACACTTGGGAAGAAATATTTCATGAAAATAATCAATAATCGGGGATTATTTCTTCACAGGGTTGCGAATTATTTGAGAAGAAAGAAAAAAAAATGTTATTTCCAGAGTGTTTATACCTACTTAAAGATATACTGGCATTCATTTACAATATAATTTATCAAACTAGTAAAGGACCCCTTATCTGTCCTTATGTTTAAGCGGTTTCTGTCAAATTCCATGAAACTTGAATATTAATTTTGATATTAATATTTAAAGTTCGCTCATCGCTATTTTTTATTCTCCATTGAAAATAGATAGGAAATGTTCTTGGAGCATCTTTCGATTTTTATATCTCGAGAACTAATTTACTTGGAAAGATTCTGCACAGCTATTTTTGTTCAAAATTGAACGCTCTAGAAAAAAAGGTATCTTGGTCTCTTTCGATGAATCCAACTGTTTTACAGTTATTCATGGTTAAACAAAATTATTCGAACTTTATATTTAAATATCTTGGAAACCCTTAACTTTAATCAGCATTCTTTAAGATTCAACATACTCCAGTTTCATGGAATTTGACCGGAGTCGCTTTTATATAAGAACAGATAGGTCCTTTATAAATTCTCAGTGGTAAACCTTCCCATTTTATGCACCAATAAGTCAACATCAGAGATTATTACCTCCTAAAAATAATTGGCATGCTGTTATATCAGTTTCTCATTTCCCTAATATCCTTCTTTAGTTTTCTATTTCTTTGTACTTTCTTCACAGTGTTTGTATAGCTTTGATTGACCTCTCCTGTACTCAGGATACTTTACCTAGTTAATTAAAATCCGCGATGATTTTATAGGTGAAAACTGAGTTTACCTTATCGTCATAAAATCCTTGATCGTCGGTCCTCTGCTGTCCAAGAAGTCTGTCAGTCTCAAGATCTGTGTCCGCCTCTTCCTCGTCTACCGCTTCTTCTACCTCTGCATCACCGTCTTCTCCCCCTCGTCTAGCTTCGGAATCTTCGCTGTTACTTTCACCACAGGCTCTCCGCCTGCCATCCAACATACTACCTCTTAGTTAGACGAACTTATTACTAAATGATAATAAAAACGAATCTCCGAGGCGGTCCAAAAGTTTGAATAACAAAACCGTGGGTATGAAATATAACGTAAATCGATAGAAAAATAAACTTTTGAATCGCCTCTCCTTTATTCATCTCAGGCATTATTAAGTATACCTCGGTATCCATATCGGGCTGACGCTAGGCTCGGGAGGATCTTCGGACGGTGATTTAACAGGCAAAGTCTTGGTCCTTTGCAGAGCCATTCTAATGTCCTTAATAGCGGCTTCAACTTCCCCGCCAGTCTCTAAATTCGCGCTTTGTCTTCCCTGAGGAGCAGGAGGTGGAGGAGTGCCGAGTGGATCGAGTCCGTCTAACTCTAGTTCGTTATTTTCGTAAGAAATCTCTTTCCTCTCTTTACTGGTAACGAATAAGTCGGGTGATGTCGCTTTAAGCGAGTGTAATATGTCCTTTGTTACATTCAAACTGACTTCTTTACCAGACTCGTTTTCAGAGCCTAGCATATCGTTCCTAGTCCTCTGTATAATCTCTCTTTCAATTTCGTTTATTTGTCGTTTCATAAGCATAACCGTCGGGTTATTGTTGTCCGTATCGCTTGCGTGGCCGCTGGACAATCCGTCCTCAAGAACTGGCATGCTTGTGTATATTCTAAGAGAGTCCGAATTGTTTCCGAGGTCACCTACCGAGCCCAAAAGACCACTTGCTGGCATAAGCTCGTTGTCCATCATCATGAGGGACATTTCACTGTCCAAATCTCCGCAGTTACTATCGCAGTCTGTTGTCTCTGGGCTAAGAGTGAAATTCCGTGAATGACCAACTTGCAAGCCTACTTCCGTCTCTCCAAGGTCTTCACTGCTACCAGTTCCCACGGAAAGATCAAGGAAGTTGTTCTCGTGCTCGACGGTCTACTTTGATCAATGATTCATTATTATTTTTAATAAAAGAAGATGATTTAGCTTCTGGTTATTCAATATTAACGATTATTTACCGTCTGTGGAAAGTCCGATCTCTGCTTTTTGGGCGATTCGTGTATCAGCACTTCTTCTAGAGTAGGGGGACCACTGGCTAGCCTTTGACCTACGTAAGCACTTCCAGCCTGCCTTCGTAACTCGTAGTCAAGATCCTGTAGTTAAGAATAGATAACAAGAAATTAAGCTGAGTCGTAGTTTGATGATAGAGTCTCCTTTTCTGCGAATAATTGTACTGAAAAGTTTGAAATTTTGTGTCAGAGAAAAGGGATTAAAGGACATACTTGAAACGGGGATGAGTCGATATTGTTTTCCTTTTCTTCGGCGGGCGGTGGGCACTTGAAGAATTCTTCGAGCACCTTACGGGTCTCCGAGAATTCGTATAAATAGTCGAAAGTACTACCGCCAGGAGAAACGAGACTAGATAAATTATCATTTGGCAGTACTGAGGACTTTAAACAGTCGTCATCATCTTCGTCTTCTTCTCCATCAGGCGGCGGCGGAGTAGGAGAAGACGGTGTATCCTCAATTCCCGACTGTGGCAATTCCACGGGCTTTTCGCCCATTTCTGGAGACTTTTCCTCCTTCTGTAACCGAAAAATTAGATAAATTTTTATGAAATTAATAAATATGATAATTGAATCTGATAATTTGATAAATAATCTTTAGCTTTCTCACCTCTTTCTGGTTCGGCGTTGTGGGTAAAACTCTCTGAGGGAATCCCGGCCTGGGCGGAGCGTACATAGAAGGTGAAGAGAGCAGAGTAGGTAGTCTAGAATTTTCCCTGACTCCATACCGCCGAGGACTACCGGAATATTGGGCTATAGGAAGCTCGCCGATGACTCTGGCCACCTTGTGATTACGTTCTGGAGGAGGGGAGTCGCCCTCGCAGTCACTTGCGGGCGTAACAACCTGTGAAATAAAGAGGAACATGAAGAGTTTGTTAAGAATTGACAAGAATTTCACCAATTTTATTGAAATTAAACGGAGTTGGCCTCATTTTCATCACGAAAGACTTGATTTTAAAGAAAAGTTGTTACGACATAAATGACGCCGAATTTTTGTCTAAAAACTTTTCCTATTAGTCAACAAATTCGGAGATATTTGAGAAAATCTTACTACGTTTCGGAGTAAACAAGCTCAAAACCTCGATCAAGAATTCTCCTAGATTATGATATATCTCCGAAATGCTTGATGCTACGAAAAAGTCGTAAGAACATAAAAGACGCAGCTTTCAGAGCACTACATTTGTTTAAAACACTTTTTCAAAAATCTAACGAATACGGAGATATTCGAGAAAATCAAAATACGTCTTAAAGTAAAAAGACTCAAAGCCTCGATTAAGAATCATTTCTACACCACGATTTATTTCTGAAGTGTTTGATGCTATGAAAAATGACCAAGAACTCAAAGAATTTCTTAAATTTTCTCAAAATTTCTTCAATTTCATCATACCTTAAAGAAGTCGGATGTGTTACGGTGATAAGCAGGACTAGGTGTGCTGCCGACGCTAGACCCGGGTGGTTCAGGATGCATCCTGCCTCTCTGCGAGTCTTCAATTTCCGTGTCCAAAGTCTCTGGATTAATTTGCTGAGCATTTGCAGTACCTAAATCGAGTCTAAGCCCCTGCCAATTGTCGTCAATATCATCGAAAACAACAACTTCCCCGTCGCTAACAATGGCCATGCTACGAGCAGGCGTTGTATTATTAGACTGATAATCAACTACGCAATTTTTTGGCATTCCATAGTTCAAATCGGTAATACTTTTCGGCGTATTATACTCTACGTTATTGCTATTCAATATCGAGTCATAGTTTATCACACGGTTATTAACGCCGCCTCTATTACTGTTCGGCGAATCGTAGTCAAGTATAGATTTAGCAGCGTTACGACGCACCGAATGTACCTCGGATGAAAAAACAGTCTCTGTTACCTCGCGGTTAGTTCTCTGTCTCCTGGCCTCTCCGCATCTAAACAGAAAACAAAAAAAAAATATATATATATAAGTAGCGAAGAAGATTTAAATGAGATAATAGATATTTGAGAATACCTGCTGCGTAACTCCCATACGCTCTGTCTGTTCGGAGATTTGTTGTTCTTTTTAACGCTTAGTTTGTTGTCCGTTTGACAGTCGTCGTTTATTGATAAAGAATTTGAGGCAGCCAAAAAGCGGGGTTTCCGCGCTGCCACTTTGCCTCGACTTTGTGAGAACACTTCCCTGCCACCTGCGATCTCGATGATTCTGTGTGTTTCGAATGAAATTTAATGAATTATCGTATTTTTTTTTTTGTTTTCTATTATTGTAGAGCATGAAAGCGGGGATTTTTATCGCGGAATTTGAGGTTAGACCATTGTCCGGGCTTCTTCACGACCGGAGATCGTTTATTAGGCGATATTGTATGTCAGTAATATCGATATTATGGATAGTTTATAGTATACGGGAATTATCCTACCGTCGCGCGCTAGATGACAGAAGATTATACACAAACAACAAGTATCGTACGAGTTTGCGTACGTGTATGTGTGCATGTGTTACTTAAGCACTTATTTGTATATTTACCTTGTAATGAGAGATTTCTCTACCACCTATACTGTGCTATGTATGTATGTAATTCGCGTCTGCTAGGTATGTGATAGATGCGATTTTAATATCTTTGATCCAGCGACTGCAGATACGCCTCCTTATAACCTCGTTGAGGTTGTTAATAACGATACATACATACATATGTTATCAAACGATAATGAATAGGATGTGGTATGACTGATTAGAGAAATGCGATAATATGTTACGTCTGTTATACACAAATGTCTAGAAATAATATGCATTTCATTTTGTAAGTTTTTTTTTTTTAAATATCCGGAAATCGAACATTCGGTCATTGAGATTAAGAACTATCATGAGACGGGTGAGCTCGAGGATAAAAAATTTCGCAACAGATGTCACTGCTATCTTGTGTGTGTGTTTTTTCATTTCTTAACGAGTTGTATATTTTATGACGTAAGAGAGAAAAGCGCGCGATTGTTTTGAATTTGAATATAGCGATTCTGCTTCGTTGTTTTATTATTATTTTATTTTTGGATAGATATCTGTTGACTTTTTCGAATCGGAAGAAAACGTGCTTGGTTAGGTATGAGACGAGTCGGGTATATAGGTCGTTGGGTTTTATAGAATATGGTATTTGATGGCGAAGAGTGGACGTGGCATTTGAACGGCATTATTAACCGCGGGTAGAATAATAATGTCAAAAGCCTTAAGCTTGAGCAGCAGCGGTGGTAGCAGGTCTAGTATAGTAAAGACTGTATTAAACTAGATCATTAAACGCTACGACTTATTAGAAATGTAATTCTTTAGATATTCGAACCACACACGCTCGTCTCGGTCGTAAAGAATGGAAATAAACGGACTTTGTCCTCATTTTTATTACTAAAGACTTGATTTTACGGAAAATTTGTTCAGACATAAAAACTCGGAATTTTATATGCTGAAACTTTTGTCTGAAACATTTTTCTGATTAGTCAACGAATGCCGAGATATCAGAGAAAATCTAAATACATTTTGGAGTAAAACTCAAAGCCTCGATCGAGTATTTTTTCTACATCGTGGTGTATCTCCGAAGTGCTTGATGTTAGGAGAAAATTGTAGAGACCCAAAAGACGAGGCTTTCTGAGCACTACAACTTTTGTTTAAAATATTTTTCCGAAAATCGAATGAATACGGAGATATCATAAAAAATCGAAATGCTTCCTAAAGTAAGAAGACTCAAAGTCTCGAACAGAAATTTTTGCTAGATCATGATTTATCTCCGAAGTGTTTGATGTTACAAAAAAGTTGTAGGGACATAACAGATGTGGCTTTTTAAGCACTACAACTTTCGTTTGAAACAATTTTTCGAAAATTTCACGAATACGTAGATATCCGAGAAAATGAAAAACGCTTTGTATTAAAAAAAAAAAAAAAGAAAAGTTTCAATCACCTCGAGTCGCGTAGTTTGTAGCTGCGATCTCCTTTTGCTGAGGTAAGTATATAAACGGGGCTTTCCTCTGGTCCGCTATCGTCCAAAGCGTCCTGAGACTGTGCCTGAAGATCGCTTCCGGTAAGACTGACGTAATTACAACTCGGCGGATCTTCGCTCCTTCCCGAAGCCGATGATGAGCTTGATGACGGTAATTTAGCCGTTGTAACAGGAATCTGTGTCTCAGGACCTTGTGCTGCAGGAAAACCGGCGACAACGCTCGCCGCCGTCCTACGAGACAGCGAACCTGATTTTTTTCTGCCATTCGCTTGCTTTCTACACCTAAATAAGGGAACGCAACTTTGACCTCTTAATTAGACATTTAATTGTTTAATAAACGATTTTCTGTTTTATTATCATTATTATTATTATTAATAACCCTTTCCTCCACTATATAATTCAATAAATAATTTAACTCGCGACTTAAGTTATATACAACAAGCTAAATTTCATGCACCATACTTCATCACACATAGCTCTGTAATCAACTACACATACGACGTGTGCAGTGTATAATTAAGTCAGCGAAAGATTTGAATAAAGAGTAGAGCCACGCGTGTGTATAGGTATATAGGTAACGTATAGCATACACGACGTCGAGTTCTATGTAAATTAGAAGCTGTTTGATGTTTTGAACTTTGAATACGCGTCGTTAGTATATTGCAACCCAACCCAACACAACACATACAAGTGTACTCGTATAATTTAGACGTTGCAATTTTTTTTTTTTCTTTTTCTTCGGTATATGTATAGAGAAAGATTCAAGAGAGGATGTACACCTAGCAGGGTAAAAAAAAGGGTACATTTTTTTAACTAAAAAACAATTCCGAAAATCACCTTTTTTTTTTTTGCATTCTGCTAGAAGTGCATGTCCCCTCCGAATTAAATTAACGGAAAATAAGACAATTTTAACTTGCCTGTCCGAGGTGTCGCGTTCGAGGTCGATCATATCTGCAGCAGCACCCTCTTCGTCGATATAATGATTGTTGTTGTTGATATTGTTAACGTTGTTGTTTTCACGGTATTTAATATCGACGTTGTTACAGCTGTTCGCCTTGATCTTATTATCTCCAGCGTTTTTGTTAATCCTGCATAAGTTGCTGTTGCTGTTATCGCTAATCCTGCTAATCCCGCTGTTTCTGCTGCTGCTGCTGCTGCTGCTACCGCTGCTGTTGCTGTTGCTACAGCTGTTCGCAGATCCTGATCTTGACTCCTCTTTATGCCCTGCAGGATGGTCATGCAAATGACTCGGCGTCGAGCCCCCCGATCGCGGGGGTTGACCGCCCCTAGGCCGACATTTCGGGAACAGCCGGTTCAAGTCTGCGTTCTCCAAAATCAGGCTGGTCATCGCCGCAAATCAACCGCGTCTATCGGTTTGGCTTCCATCCTACATACACACGTGTGTTACATACAACATTATACGTCACAATTATTATATAGATTATAGCAATTAGGTACATTTAAATCTTATTATCATTCCGTTAATTATCCGCATTTCTTTTTCCCCTTCATAAAAAACTGTGTGAATTTTGACGAACAAAAAAAAAGGACAAAAAACTAGTCTCTAAATTTTCAAAAATTTGTTTTTGGTCTTTTTGGTCTACGATCTTGCGTATAAAGGAGAACGGAAGAAGTGCAAAGAGGAAGGAGAATAAAAAAAAAAACGCTTTTTCTCTCTGCCTTTTCATCTCTCATGTGTTGCATAATTTTTTTCGCCTGTCTAGAATAATAAGATTCGGATCGATATAGGTTGTCCATGTATATGGGTGTGTATGTGTATACGGAACCCCGATCGTTGCAGTGTTGGTCGCGGTGCATAGGTATACCGGGGTTTCGTGGTGCTGCTGCAGTTCTACTGTATACTGTATATAGAGCCGGCTATACCTATACATTATAGGTATACAGGTTTCTATAACCACGGCTAAACTGAGTCACGCAGTAAATTCATACATACTATACATATACAAGTATGTATGTATGTACATGTCTATATAGGTATATATACAAGGTATGTATAAATTAAATTGATCGTGCATGTGGTTCTACCTATATAGCATCCACGTGATCGGAGATTGGTGACGCAGCCTATGGCCAGCAGTATAACTATACATAGGTATATGTGTATATATATATTCATGTATACACATGTATATAGTTTTTAGGTGGTTACAAGTGATATATAGTCCGGTATTCTCTCTCTACATACGCGGTGTCTATAAAACTCTAATTAAGATCATTGTTCAGAATTTTTATTATTGATGATAAAAGAGTGAATCGATGGTGATGCAGAATTATGACCGCGTTGTGAAGGATAGAATTGAGTATTTGGACAAAAATGGGTATAGAAAAAAAATAAATAAATACTGAAAAATGTAAGAAAGAGAAGAAGGAGAAGAAAAAAAGGACAATGACACAATGACTGTATCTATACCTATGTATCTACAGGGTGTATTATATTTTACACACACATATGTATGTATGTATGATACATGCTCAGCTCTTTTCTCGAGGTATAAATATACTTATCGATTGCATCGACCCCTATTATACCCCCTTCGCTATTGTACCTCAAAAATAGCCATGTATTATACGTATGCATGTATGTACATACATGTACTGTACTGCATGTATTGCGTATATGACGTATAAAAAATAGGAAAAAAAAAAAAAAATGGGGAAGATTTTCACAATTTTTTTTTCCTCAACGTTCTTTGCAAAATTTTTTCCATCATAGATTTACGAATCAATTAACTTATCGAGACACTTTTTGTCTAACAATAATGATAATAATAATAATAATAATAATAATAATAATAATAATAATAATAATAATAATAATAATAATAATAATAATAATAATAATAATAATAAAATTCTTCTCTTTGTTTTTAAGAATTGTTGGTCGGCCCCTCTATAATATGCAAGCTACGCTCATTTAATATAAGTATAATTAAATTCGTTCAAAAGAACCAGAGCTTTATCGTTATATGCCCTTTATGAAAAAAAAAAATTTCACCTCACGTCTCGTTAAGAGAAAAGAAAGAAAGAAAGTATAATCAGGAAAGTAAGAAAGCAAGGAAGAGAGAGAGAAAGAAAGAGAGAAGAATGAAGAGAAAAAAGAGTAAAAAAATGAAACGAATACGAATAGGAATATACATACATATACTGGCTTATATTGCCTTATTTTCTCGGGGGTGCAGGTATCGCGAATAAATTTCAGCGCGAACTAAGGCATATATAGGTATATGTATATACGTATATACCGTGCGCGCCAACACGCCGGCAAAACTATATACCTACATAATATATACCCATACATATACCTATATACCTATACACAAAGATACATATTTACTTATGTACCTACATACATATTAGATATATTTGTATGTGTATGTATATATGTATGTATAAATGGAAGGGTAGAAAAGCGCCTGTCCGCGGCGACGGTGGTGGTGGTGGTGGTGGCGGAGCAGGCGGCGGCGGCGGCGGCGGCGGCGGCGGCGAGTACGCGGTTGCCTCTATATCTAGGGTGAGAAAGCAAGAGAGATAGAAAGATAGAAAGATGGAAAGAGAGATAGTATAGACAGAGATATTAGAGAAAGAGAGAAATCGCGAGAGAAAGGGGCAAGAGGGGGGGCTGTAAAGAGAGAAGGAGAAAGAGAAAGAGGACAAGAGGGTGAGGGTGAGGGCGAAGGCGAGGGCGAGGGCGAGGGCGAGGGGTCTGGCCTGTGCTCTGCTGAGCGTGGAATCAATAGGGGGTCACTGGCACCAACAGATACAATCGGCACATTTCTTCTTTTCCCTTTTTTTTTTTTTTCCTCTTTCCAGTGCCCTATAATAACGTAATACAATAGAATAATTAGACGAGAATGAGAAAAAAAAAAATCAATCAAAGAGACGAAGACTGGAAAATTGAAACTCAACAAAAAAAAAAAACAAAAAAAAAAAGAGAGAGGAAAAGAATTCCAAAAACGGAAGAAAAAATAAAATAAAAAATACCTCTAGCTCCTATATACCTATAACACATACGTTGAACTATATACTCGTACTATAATGGGTATATATTCCCATATTTCATATACATATATATATATATATATATATATATATATATATATATATATATATATATATATATATATATATATATATATATATAGGTATACCTATATATGCATCGTATATAATTGGCACCAGCTGCGGCACGGATGGATTAAGTTAAACTAAAATCATCATCAAAGGCTTCGAAGCTCTCGGGTGCATGGTGTACACGGTATGTATGTATGTATGTATGTATGTACATACATACATACATACGTATATGGGTATATATTTACACCCTATAATGACTGAACGAGATACTCTCGTGTTCATTCGACTTGAAGATATATACATACATATATATTGTATATATGTATATATACATATACATATATAACCATAAGAACAAAGCGATGATTATACTATACGTATATACCCTATACGCTCGAGAGAAGTCGACTTGACTTTGACTTTGATCGTCGAATAAAGTCTCTGTACACACGAATTATACACGCACACACACACACACACATGTAAGAAAAAGATATTTTTACTTTTTTAATTCTATATATACCCTAACGACGCGATAATCACAAAAAAAAAAATAAAAAATTCAATCAGATGATCAGTCGATACAAATCGCACCTAGACTTATGATTTAGGTGTTTTTTTTTTCTTTTTTTTCTTTCCTGGGACTGTTATATAGCTTTTCCAAACGTGTGTTTTGAAATTATTATGTGTTAACTTTTTTTTTTTCGGAAATTTTATAACGAGGGTAAAAAATTGTAAAAAAATAAAAAAAATAATAATTTTCAAAGGGGGGGTGTATTGGGCGCAATATTTCCCTTCGCACCGCAGTGACGTGCTTGTCGGGGGGGTTTTAATATATCAATAGTATGGTGATGCGGTCTCTGCCACCCCGTTTCGGGTTATACATAGTTACGTACCGAAGGTCTAATGAGCCAAAAACCGAGCCATAGTAAAAAAAAAAAAAAAAAAAAGTAATGCCGATAGACGTGGAACCGGAGTCGGTTACTACCAAACGATTGATTCTCTTGTACTAATAAAGATCAAAAAATAAGAGAAAAAAATTTGTTAAAAAAGTAATTATATTGAAATTTTGAAAACGATATTAAAACTCAGAATTTATACGACTATAATCAAAATTATAAGCACAACGTCCGCGGATAGTAAGGAGAGAGCTCTGTTTCTTGGCCCTCTGATTAAAAGGCGCAGCAAGCATGTTCTTGCTGCGAGAAATGTAATCGATCCAGCAGCAGCACCACTTCGCGAATGTATACGCGTATAAAAACCGCGACGACGTTGTAAAGAAGAGGAAAAAGAATTCGGAGTAAAAAAAAGTCTTTCTTTTCGTTCCTTGGTTCTTTTCTAGACTTTCTTTTTTTTTTCTTTTTTTTTTAAATTTTTTGTCTCGCGTGTTTTTTTTTTTTTTTATTTTATTTGTTCAAACATTTTCGTTTCGATTCACACAGTTGTTAACCGCCCAAGTTGAGTTAGCGGGGCTCAAGCTATTACCTTGTTAATAATAGATTTAAACAATTTCACACTGTTTCGTCACTATAATGTTTTAAGGCACAAAACGCACTTCTGTATATCGGGGGGCTGGATCCACCGCTCGCTCACCGTAACACCGCGATTTGGTTAGTCTCTAGCTATACACGGGTGTTCCGAGGGTGGCCCGATCACTGAACGAGATACTGAAATTCACCCCCACGCCGCTAGGGTGATTTTACACCGTGAACTACCGAGAGGGACTAGACGGACCCTCGTCCTTTTTAAGAATCGATTTACGGGGTAGCAGAGACTGTACACTCTGTAACTACGCCCTCCAGGTTCGATATTGCTGAGTATTAAACCTGCCATCTCATTCCTTCCCAAAAACTGAGAAGATTTTATCCCAAAAATTTTTTCGACGGTCTCATAGTTTTTAAATTACAGCGATTCAAAGTTCCGACCAATCGCTGCATCGTGACGGTTGGTTAAAGCTACGCCACGATTGGTCAGAACTTCGAATCGCTCTAGTTTGAAAACGGTAAGACCTTCGAAATTTTTGCCGAGGAAACTTTCGTCCAGTTTTTTTTCCGTAGAACGCGATTATGATTTTTAGACATTATTCACGACACTGGGAGTCGGTTTTTAACGGTTAATTAAAACATTCTTCAAGCGCGGGGAATAGATAGACAGAATCTTACCAACCCCTTCAGAGGTTTCGAAGTTTGATTTTAGACTCGAGTTGTTTGAGTGGGATAAAAAAAAATCAAAAATTCTGTCGATTTTTGACCGTTAAAAATCGTAATATCGAATCACAATTGACCGTGAATTGTTGTTAAAAAAATTCCGCGAAAATTCTGACGAGTCTTTAGCGAACTTCCTTATTGGCCTCTTCTCCGAGGCGCGACTATATTGATTTGCGAACGGCGCAATTGTGCTGCGCCATCTCACCCTGTGAGAGGAACGGGTGCGGGTTAGTTCCGCCACTGCACCCGCCCAAAAATGTATTTTTGTTTAAAATTCATGCGGTTTTTGCTGACCGCATCTCTATTCTGCGTCGGTGAGTATACCTACCCCAAAAGTCCCGTCGATTGTGATACTAAAAAACTCGATATTCCCAGGATTTTGCTCCGAAGATGAAGAACGCCTTGTCCGCGATCTCTTCCGAGGCTACAACAAGCTCATACGGCCGGTCCAAAACATGACCCAAAAGGTCGACGTCAGATTCGGTCTGGCCTTCGTCCAGCTGATAAACGTGGTACGAAAAGAAAAAACCAGCACATCCATTCCGTCGTTAACAATTTTCTGTTTTCATATCCTCGATAAAAAAGAACGAGAAGAATCAGATCATGAAGTCCAACGTATGGCTGCGGTTCGTATGGACAGATTACCAGCTCCAATGGGACGAGGCTGACTACGGAGGTATCGGAGTGCTCCGTCTTCCACCGGACAAAGTTTGGAAGCCGGACATCGTCCTGTTCAACAAGTAGGTGGCTAATGACGCCCGAGATATTTCCTCGTCTATACTTGATCGTAAAATGTTTCCTGCAGCGCCGATGGCAACTACGAGGTCCGATACAAGAGCAACGTCCTGATATACCCGACCGGTGAAGTGCTCTGGGTGCCACCAGCGATCTACCAAAGTTCCTGCACCATAGACGTAACGTATTTCCCGTTCGATCAACAGACTTGCATCATGAAATTCGGCTCGTGGACGTTCAACGGGGACCAAGTATCCCTGGCTCTCTACAACGACAAGAATTTCGTTGACTTATCGGACTACTGGAAGAGCGGCACATGGGACATTATCAGCGTTCCTGCTTACCTGAACATATACCATGGGGAGTTTCCCACCGAGACTGACATAACTTTCTACATAATAATCAGACGGAAGACTCTGTTTTATACCGTTAACTTGATACTCCCGACCGTCCTGATCTCGTTCCTGTGTGTCCTGGTGTTTTACCTCCCAGCCGAAGCCGGGGAGAAGGTAACCCTCGGTATAAGCATCCTGCTTTCACTAGTCGTGTTCCTTTTACTTGTCAGCAAAATCCTGCCACCAACGTCGCTGGTGCTTCCGCTTATTGCTAAATATTTGTTGTTCACGTTCATAATGAACACTGTTTCGATATTGGTTACGGTTATTATTATTAACTGGAATTTTCGAGGACCCAGAACGCACAGGATGCCGCAACTCATTCGTAAGATATTCCTCAAGTACCTTCCCACTATTTTGCTGATGAGGAGACCGAAGAAGACCCGACTTAGGTGGATGATGGAGATACCAAATGTCACTCTACCGGCTTCTACTTACTCAGGAAGTCCCACTGAACTTCCTAAACACTTACCGGCCGGTTTGGCAAAACCGAAAATGGAGGTGATGGAGCTGTCCGATCTTCATCATCCAAATTGCAAAATCAATCGAAAGGTACATCACACTACTACTGCTTCCACTACCGCGGCTGGGGGAGGAGATGGACTTGGGGATCGAAGAGGTTCGGAAAGTTCTGATTCTGTATTGCTCAGTCCTGAGGCAAGCAAGGCTACAGAGGCGGTAGAATTTATTGCTGAACACTTGAGGAATGAGGATCTTTACATACAGGTGAGAATCGGTTCAGTATAAACTATCAAAATTTCGAATGGATGAAGAAATTTACATTCTCTTTCATTTTTCTTTTTTTTTTCTGGTAACAGACTCGGGAGGACTGGAAATACGTCGCTATGGTCATCGATCGGCTTCAACTGTACATATTTTTTGTTGTCACAACTGCGGGAACGATAGGAATACTTATGGACGCTCCCCACATATTTGAGTACGTCGATCAGGATCGTATTATCGAAATTTATCGCGGAAAGTAATTTAGCAAGATTATCACAATTTTTTTTTCTTTGGGATTGGGTCAAAGTTGCCAATTCATTTACGACGGTTTCGGAGTTTCGGTTGTAAGGTTTAAGTCGGGGATATTAAAATTGGAAATTTTGATCCAGGCTAATTTCTTCTTTTTTTCTACTATTTATTAATTGCACCGATTTTTTGATTTTTATTCATCAAATTGGTATATATTATACCGTATATGAATTGTAGAGTTTGAGATATTTTACGAAGGACGTGGTATACTGCCGACTGACGACAGGTAGAACAGTATGTTAATTTATTTTTTCCTTTTCTTTTCTATTTTCTTCTTTTTTTTTTCTTTTCTCGTTATACAAAGATCGAGGATTCTTACCTGTCTAACCCATAATTAAGTCTTCCCTATATACGAGTACCCGCGATAAAATTTGGCACGTTAATAAATAATATATACTATACCGGGTTAGATTATAGACGAACCAGATACACGCCTCGCCGTAGGCATCCCGATACTCATTTGTTTTTCATGAATTAGTCAAAAATGTCTGATTTTTATTGGTCTAATCAACCACTGCTACGTAGCCTGCCGATTAAGCGATCTGAACTTTTTCTCAAATTCATCAAAAAATTAACGACAATCGTCAAATTCATCAAATAAGTAATGACATTTGGGTTGCCTACCTCGAGTTGCGTCTGGTCCATCCATAAGCTCACGATATACCTAAATAGGTATAATCTGTTTAGATATATACTTATGTATAAGTCTCATTGAGTATCTGTAGTTAATTAAGTAGATAAAAAAAAAAAAAAAAACCCAAAAACTAAAAATGAAAGAAAAGATATCGATTGATATAGAAATAAAATCGTAGAAATTATATACTCAGAACGATTATTTACACGTTAATTATATAAATACATGAATAAATAATAGTAATAATAATATGATTATTAATAATAATAATGATAATAATAATAATGTTAATGATATTATAAACGCAGCAATGATATCTAGATTCGAATATACAGAGTGAGTCACGAGAAACTCCGAGAATGGGAGGAGCTTGGCCGATGAATTAAGCCCTGCAGCTCGATGAAAAATCATCTTACAGAAATTAACAAGAGACAAAAGTTGTAGTAGATTTCATAAGCTAAAGAATGCCGTTTGAAAATTCTAATTACGAGCACGGGGTATCGAGCTGCAGGGCCTAATTCATCGACCAAGCTCCTCCCGTTCTCGGAGTTTCTCGTGACTCACCCTGTATATATAGGTATATATTCATAGGTATATAACGTAAATAAATATCGCATGATTGATAAACTAATATCCAATAAACGAACAAATAAATAAATGAATAGATAAATAAATAAAATGAACGAATAAATCGATCGATAAAATATAATAATGCTCACTCATCGTTGGTTTGATATATGAAAAGCTATAATATAATATGTATATGTATACTAATATAACATATTTGTTAATAAATAATAATAATAATAATAATAATAATAAGATTAATAATAATAATAATAATAATAATAATAATAATAATAATAATAATAAAATTATAGATGTATAACGATGATCGATATATACCATAAGGATTCGTTATTATTATTATTATTATCATTTTTTTTTTTTTTTTCTATACTATATATTATTAAATATAATAATTATTATACCATACATATATTATAGTCACGTTATATAGGTCATTCAAGTTAATAATGATAATGATGATAATAAAATAGAGTTAAAAAAAAAAAAAAACATATTTTTAATGGAAAAGTTTGTTTTTTTGTTTTGAATTGTAAAAGAAAAAGAGGGAAAAAGAGAAGAAAAAAAAAGATCTTCAAGATCCAAATATCCTTTCAACGTTAGATGGACCAGAAAAGAGATCCGTTACGTGGTACTTACTATTCTATTCTTTTTTTTTTGTTTCGAAGATTTCGTTAATCCGAAAATATGACGCATTTAATGCGGTTATACAGGTAGTCGGAAGTTCGTTCGGGTATTAAATCATTCTCACCAGCTCCATGGTGTTCCTCGGCTGAAATAAGGTAGGTATATGTATGTATAGGGTATAGAAGGTTGGTGGCGTTTCGCTGTTGCGAATTTTATGGATATACATATGATAAAAAAAATATTATACATATAGGTATAATATGTATTATAGGCGGACAAATTTTGTTTCTTTTCTTTTCGTTTATTTCAACATTTCATAATAACGTAATAATGATAATAATAATTACAATATGGTGACATATTAGTTCACCATGCTTAACAGGGATTTCATCATATTATAATGTAATCGATCAACGTTTTTTTTTTTTTTTTTTTTTTGAGTTTTTTTATTTTAATTTTTTTAATTTTTTTTTTTTAATTTTTTATATTTTAAGTTTTTTTTTTTTGTGTTTTATCATTTTTATTCATCATTTTCTCACATTTCTCGCTCCGTCGCATGTTATCGTGCAGGGTTTTTCGTTTTTTTTCAACTTTTCATACGGTTTTTTTTTTAATTTTTTTTTTTTAATTTGTTTTCTTGGTTTTCCGGTTTTTTTAATTGCATTTTTTTTTCTATTTTCTGTCTTTCTTTCGTAGATCGGTATATATGCGTATATATGTAGTATGGGTATTACAGGTATGCATGGTTTTTTCGGAATTAAAACGCGTCGCGATCAATTGCCTGGAGTTTTGAAATGATACTATTTTTTTTTCTTTCTTTCTTTCTTTCATTTAATCATTTTTCATAATTTTTGTAATTTTTGTTTATTGTTATTTATTTATTTATTTGTTTATTCATTTAATTATGTATTGTTTAATTATTTTTTATAACAAATCGCTTGTCTTTCTTTCTTTCTTTCTTTCTTTTATTTATCTTCAATATGAATTTACTATACATATGTATTATTAGACCAGGCCATCATCATCATACCTACCCTCGAAATGTCTATATATATATATGTATACAGGTAATTCATATATACCTATGTATATCTAATTAAAAATCGTATAATATATATATGTATATATATAAGTGTATTATAATTATAATAGTATAGTTTTTTTTTTTTTTAATTTCTTCACTTTTTCATATTTGATGTATATGTATATATGATGATATATATATATATATATATATATATATATATATATATATATATATATATATATATATATATATATATATATATATATATATATATATATATATATATATATATATATATATATATATATATATATATATTTCCATTTATATGCTCCATATACATATGGGGCATTCCATGACATCTCGATCAAGATTCGGCGTCGATGTGTCAGATTGGTTTGATAATATTTTGCATAAAAGTACATGACGAAAAACGCAATCCTAATTCTTTTCAGAATTTTTTCATCCAGTGTCTGTGAAGTATGATTTAAAAACTTGAAGAAAAAAACACCCACTTTGTAAAATCTGAAAAAATTCGGAAAAATCTTATGAATTATAACAAAATTTTTGACACCTATTAGAAGATGGAGATTTTATAACTTCCAAAGATAAATAAGGAAAATAAAAAATTGAAAAATTATTATTATTCCATTGCATTTTTGACATCAGAATGAACATAAAAGCTCCTTATAATATGGGCCGAAAAATGTTTATTTAGGGAGTTACAGGAAATCAAATATATTAATATAATATTTAAATTCGCAAATTTATATTTACTAGCTGAGTCGCGCGCTTCGCGCGCGTCAATGACTGATTTTCGGAACTTGCCCATGGTATTAGGATATTGATTGTCCGTTCGTCGAGTATATACTATGAAAAAATACAGGTGTCCATAAAGATGTTGGTTTGTCTATCTGTGTTGCTCTGCCTAAAAAATTTGCCGAATAAAACTGAAATGAAATAAAAATCATGGCAAAAGCCTTAACACACGTACGTTGAACCGCAACGAAAGGCTGCAGTTATATTCAAAGTCAGACAGATGTCAATTTCACTTCTAAGGCAGACAGATGTCAATGTACAGGTTACTGATAATGCGCATACAAATAACGCGCGTTTGACAACGCGGCCGAACGCGACCTATCGATTCAGCGCCGCGATTATCTCGAACCTCGCTCCTCGAAGACAAACGCCCAATCAGAACACGAATAAAATGCTTACAGGATTTCGATTCTTTCTCCTTTATAATAACGGATAAATATTATCTTGATATTTTTGATTCCCTGTAACTCTCTAAATAGACATTTTTCGGCCCATATTATAAGGAGCTTCGATGTTGATTCCGATGTCAAAAATGCAATGGAATAATAATAATTTTTTAATTTTTTATTTTCCTTATTTATCTTTTGAAGTTATAAAATCTCCATCTTCTAATAGGTGTCAAAAATTTTGTTATATTTCGTAAGATTTTTCTGAATTTTTTCAGATTTTACAAAGTGGGTGTTTTTTTTTTTCAAGTTTTTAAATCATACTTCAGAGACGCTGGATCAAAAAATTCTTAAAAAATTATGATTGCGTTTTTCGGCATGTACTTTTATGCAAAAAATTATCAAACAAATCTGAGACATTGACGCCGAATTTCGATCGAGATGTCATGGAATGCCCCATATACATATATTGTCCAAACGGTCGCCCAACAATCAATTATCGTATCCTTATTACATATATATATGTATACGTATATTACATACATCAAATCAATTATGTCAACATAATTATGCAAATTCATATAATAATCATCATCATCATTATTATTATTATTATTATTAATATATAAACTTTTTTTTTTTATCTTTTGCAGATATAGAAAAAAAACAATTTCAGATTCATCTTGGTTTTTATGTGTATATATATATACCATATAGGTATATACAGGGTGAGTCACGAGAAACTCCGAGAACGGGAGGAGCTTGGTCGATGAATTAGGCCCTGCAGCTCGATACCCCGTGCTCGTAATTAGAATTTTCAAACGGCATTCTTCAGCTTATGAAATCTACTACAACTTTTGTCTCTTGTTAATTTCTGTGAGATGATTTTTCATCGAGCTGCAGGGCTTATTTCATCGGCCAAGTTCCTCCCATTCTCGGAGTTTCTCGCGACTCACTCTGTATATACATATGAATATACATATTTTTTATTTTTATTTTTATTCTCATTTTCATTATATCGGTTTTATTGGTTTTTTTCCTGGTTTCACTTGATATCGACATACATCACGATTTTTCTATCATTATTATTATTATTACACTTCCGATATACAAACGATTGTTTTTTTTTTTTTTTCTATACTTCAAAAATCGGCAGAATAAGCGTGAAGAGGTGGAAGGGGATAATAATTAACACGATTATATTAGTTTTTTTCTCTTTCACAGCTGAATTGTGTAATATTGTTCAGATGATTTTTAATTATTCTTTTCCCATTTTTTTTTTTTTTTTTGTTTTTCAAACTTATGTGTTCAGATATTTTTGTTAATCTTATCATATTATATTATATCCTCGGTTTTTTTCTTTTTTTATCTTTAAATATTTTTCTTCTGAATTTTTAGTTATCATTATTATTATTTTTGTCCCTATCTTTATATCGTTATTATTATAATTTTAATTTGATATTTATTTTATTACATTTTTTTTTCTTTATTATTTTTTTCAAATTTTGTTACGTTTAATGTATGTATGTATGTATATGTGTATATATATATATATATATATATATATATATATATATATATATATATATATATATATATATATATATATATATATATATATATATATATATATATATATATATATATATATATATATATATATATATATATATATATATATATATATAATATGATATATAATATAACAATATACCGTGTGTTTGCTTGAATGCTTCGCAGTAACTCCGGTTGCGGAACGACAGACAGGTACAGTCATCCACGGCGTGGGCAGCCACGCTGCGCTGTATTATCGGTATGGCGCGCCATTGAACGACGCCGTTGAAGTATTGAACTCCACAGCTTATGATCACGTGGATCAAACCTAGACTGTGATCTACTATACCATACATAATAGTCAAGCAGTGAGCCATACCGATAATACAGCGTAACGTGGTTACCCAGGCCGTGGATGACTGTACCCGTATGGCGTTTTGCAACTGGAGTTACTGCGAAGCCACCAAGCAAACACACGGTATAGGGAAATCATATTATTATTATTATTATTATTATTATTATTATTATTATTATTATTATTATTATTTTTGTAATTATTATTATTGTAATTATTATTGTAATTATAGTTATATAGGGTACATAAGAAAAATTTTATGGAAGAGTTCGATTATTAGAATCGTTTTTTTTTTTTTTTTTCTATAATTTTTTCATTTAACCGTTTAAATTCTTCAATTTTCATTCTGATGTTCTTGAAAGTTTTTTTTTTTTTACTTTTTGATTACTTAATTTTTTTGCATTTTTTTTTTTTATCAATTTCTTAGTTTATTCCTTTTCTTCAAGTTTCAGCCCCCCACCCGACCCCTCATTCATTTCCTTATATGATATTCTTTATCTATCTTTCACTTTTAGTTAGGTATATTGAAATATTGTTTCATTTATTTATTTTTTTCAATTTACCGAATTTATTTGAATTTTTTTTTGTTAATAATACAGTTCATACAGATTTAGTTTAGAGAGAAAGTGTTCTCGATGAAGTTTATATATATTATTGTTATCATTATTAATATTACCATATATATAATATTATATATATTACCAATTCTAATTACATTTGTACATATATATATATATATATATATATATATATATATATATATATATATATATATATATATATATATATATATATATATATATATATATATATATATATATATATATATATATAGATAGTAATGTATGTGTGTGTCTCTGTTTGTGTATATCTGTGTATGTTCCATTTTTATTTTTATTTTTTTTTTTAATTTTTTTTTCCATTTATTTAATATCCATCGATTGATTATAATACTGAGTTGGCAATTATTATTATTATTATTATTGTTATTATTATTATTTATTTAATTCTTTTTTTTTATATTCTTATATTTTCATCGATTTAATTCAGTATATAACGCAGGTTTATATAACCTTTTTTGTTTTTATTGTATATATTTAATATGTATATGGGGCATTCCATGCCAACTCACCGAGCCCGTGACCCTGACCAATTTAGATTTTTCTGATTTTTCTTTATATGATCGACCTTCCTCTAAAAACCACGAGAAAATTTTAATGATAATTTTATTTTCTATTTTTATGTTATATCAGATATTTAAGCTATCTCAAAAACGCAATTTTTGTCTCGTTTCAAAAAATTCACAGAAATTCCTTGATGTGAAACGCCGATTTTAAGCCCAAGACGGGAATGTGATTCCGATTTTTTCTATTTTTTCGGAGGGATTCAAAAATTTCATTTCAACAATTTCAACGCAAGTTGGACCATTTCATTTGTTTCGGCGCTTCTTCTCGGAGTTTGCGAAAGATGAACAATAATAGGCGATAAGTATCCTCAAGAATAATATTATCACTTACGAAGTCTATCTGCCAACTTGCAAACGTTAAGCCGCGTACACATCTAAGCGCGAACGGGAACAAGGCAAGGCGAGGCCGAACGAGAGTACGAATGTATACGTGTAGCTGAAGCGCGGCAAACTGCCTCGCGTTTAGATCGAGGCTGTTTGCCAAGGCGTTTGTTCGTTGCCTCGGCCGTTTTTGTACGCAACCAACAAATCTACGAACCAGGCATTCGTTCGGCCTCGCCTTGTTCCCGTTCGCGCTTAGATGTGTACGCGGCTTAACGTTTGCAAGTTGGGAGATAGACTTCGTAATTGTAATACAGTAGACTCTAGATAAAAGGCCGTCTGACGGGGCTAGAGAGGAAAATTCTCAGAAATGGCCTATAACCAAGCGCCCCCTCGGGCTCGGTGAGTTGGCATGGAATGCCCCATATATATATATATATATATATACATATAAATATAATCCATTATATGTATACACGTGTTTAGCATTTCATAGTTTTAAATATTTATATAGATTATTTATTAGTTTTTTTTTATTTTTTATTTATTTTAGCAGTATATGTTTGTTAATAGTTTTCAATTTTAATATTTAGAAGATTATTTATTCGTTCATTCGTTAAATTTTTTTTTTTTTTATTCTACATTTTTTGTTTTTTTTTAGCATTATTTTGTTTTAATTTTTTTTCTTTCGTCTTTAATGCATCTTCTTCATCTTTTTAATTATCATCAATCAAATTATTATTATTGTTATTATTATTATTATTATTATTATTATTATTATTATTATTATTATTATTATTATTATTATTATTATCATTATTATTATTAGTAGTAGTATTTATTCCGATATAGCAAGTCTAATTGTTTTTTTAATTTTTTTTTTATCCAAGATCGATCGCGTTCGATCATATATTATATAGGTATATATAATTATAATGTGTACGCGATAAGCGAGCGATATTATATATATATATATATATATATATATATATATATATATATATGTATATATATATATTCGGGTGGTCCTTAACAGGGATGTTCTCGAAATTTCATGCTCCCAGGGACTCAAACGCTTCCAAATTCATAGAAAAAAAATTCCCTCACAATTTGAGCTCTGAATATTTACTCTAAGATAGTCCGCTTTCCAACTGAAGTTTTTTATGGAAATAACATGTGAAAAACTTCTTTTGTTCTTCCAAGTTCTATAACTTGGGGACAAATAAACTTACAATAATAAGACATAAATATTTTTGTAGAGAATTTGACGCTCTACAAAAAAGGTTTCTTGTGATTTTTTGCTAAGTCCACTGGTGTCAAAGTTATTCGAGGTCAAAGTTTAATCTATATATAATTATCAATATTATCAACTTTCATACCAGTAGACTTAGCAAAAAATCACAACAGACCTTTTTTGTCGAGCATTAAATTCTCTACAAAAATATTCATATCTTATTAATGTAAGTTTATTTGTCCCCAAGTTATAGAACTTTAAAGAACAAACGAAGTTTTTTACATGTTATTTGCATAAGAAACTTCAGTTGGACTATCTTAGAGTGAATATCAAGAACTCAAATTTTGAGGGAATTGTTTTTTATTAATTTGGAAGCGTTTGAGCCCCTGGGAGCATAAAATTACGAAAACATTCCTGTTGAGGACCACCCTAATATATATGGGGCATCCCAAGTGAAACCGGCGAGCTGTCTCCCTCACCCCCTACGATTTTTGTCACTTATTTTTTTTTGGCTTTTATGTCAGCCCAAATGAGCACCAATTTTTTCTGATTCCCCCCCCCCCCCCTCCTTGTCGTCGCGCCATTTGTTTTTTTTTTGTTGATGCAAGAGCAAACATCAAAAACGACCTTTTTTAAAATAATGATTTTTTTTTACAAATCCCGCACCTAAAAACAGTAACTTTTTTCATGATTTGAAAGTGGGCCGAAGCCTGCCAGTATTTTTTCTCACCAATTCTGATTCTTCGAAAAATCTAAAATTTAAAAAATTTTGAATTACAATCATCACATCTTGTATGAAAAAAATAACAAAAAAGATAAAAGAAACACCTCTTGCAAAAATGTCATATCTTGCTTAGTTTCATATTACTGGTGTCCTATCTAGCGGCGAAATTCCGTGATTTTCTAAAATTTAATATGAAACTAAGCAAGATATGACATTTTTGCAAAAGGTGTTTCTTTTTTCTTTTTTTTTTTTTTTAATACAAGATGTGATGATTGTAATTCAAATTTTTGAAAATTTTCGATTTTTCGAAAAAATCTAAATTGATAAGAAAAATACTGACTGGCTTCGGCCCGCTTTCAAATCATGAAAAAAGTTACTATTTTTAGGTGCGGGATTTGTAAAAAAAAATCATTGTTTTCAAAAAGGTCGTTTTTGATGTTCCTCTTGCATCAACAAAAAAAAAAAACACGTGGCGCGACGACAAGGAGGCGAGGAAAAATCTGGAAAAAAATTTGGGCTCATTTAGGGTGACATAGAAGCCAACAAAAAAAATAAGCGACAAAAATCGTAGGGGGTGAGGGAGATAGCTCGCCGGTTTCACTTGGAATGCCTCATATATATTAGGGTGGACGTTAAATACCATCTTGCGGAGTGAAGCCCCACAGTTTACAGACAAAAAATAGACAAAAATTTTGGCCCCAGAGCGGGGTTTTTAAAATGAAATTAACCCGTGCCGGTAAGGTCTCGAAGTTTCCCATTTAAAACACATGCAATTTTACGGATCTCAATTCAAAAATTCACTACGAGGCTAATTTTAATTCAAAAAATTCCAAACTATGTGAAAGTATCAGGTACGTGTACTACTACATGGAGAAAAATCGAGGATATCGTACCGTTGAATCTGCTCATGATTCCACTCCAAAATAAAATTCTCGAGAATTTTGGGGCGGAGTGGAATCATGAGCAGATTTAACGGTATGATATCCTCGATTTTTCTCTATGTAGTAGTACACATACCTGATACTTTCACATAGTTTGGAATTTTTTGAATTAAAATTTGCCTCACAGTGAATTTTTGAATTAAGATCCGTAAAAATGCATGAGTTTTAAATGGGAAACTTTGAGACCTTACCGGCACGGGTTATAATTTCATTTTAAAAACCTCGCTCTGGCGCGAAAATTTTTGTCTATTTTTTGTCTACAAACTGTGGGGCTTCACTCCTCAAGTTGGTATTTAACGTCCACCCTAATATATATTCGTCGCTCTGGACGAATAAAGCGCGACGTCGCGCTCGGCTTCGAAACCGCGCGACGTCGAGCTCGGCTTCAAAAACGTTGCACCTCGAGCGATGTGAATTTTTTTACGAATTAGGTTGGTGTTACTGATACGCTAACGGGCGCGTCAATGCGCGATTTTGAAGTTTCGTACATCTTGAATGAAATTGAGAGTTTTGGCGACTTGCTTAAAATTAATGCAGTTATTTGCAAAACCATAACTTGGAGCTAATTGTGTAACTTATAATATAAGGGAGAGATAGAGAGAGAGGGAGAGATGTCGTTTATTTTACCCATGGCAATATTGGGCAAGAAATAGCAGCTGTACAATACAAAGAAATACAGTATAATAGGCAGAAAAGCCTCTCTATCTATCTCTCCCTTATATTATAAGTTACACAATTAGCTCCAAGTTATAGTTTTGCAAATAACTATTAATTTTAAGCAAGTCGCCAAAACTCTCAATTTCATTCAAGATGTACGAAACTTCAAAATCGCGCGTTGACGCGCCCGTTAGCGTATCAGTAACACCAACCTAAATTCGGAAAAAAATTCACATCGCTCAAGGTGCAACGTTTTTGAAGCCGAGCACGACGTCGCGCGGTTTCGGAGCCAAGGGCGACGTCGCGCGGTTTCGGAGCCGAGCTGGACGTCGCGCGGTTTCGGAGCCAAGGGCGACGTCGCGCGGTTTCGGAGCCGAGCTCGACGTCGCGCGGTTTCGAGGCCGAGCGCGACGTCGCGCTTTATTCGTCCAGAGCGACGATATATACAGGTTGGGTCACTGCAAGTGTCGAGAATGGGAGGAACTCAATCGCCATGCGAGCCCGCCCTTTCAGCCAATCAACAACTAGAAAAATTTGGTCGACCGAAATTCTTACGAGAACACAAGATATCATTTCTTTGTATAGAAAAGCAATATCAAGTACTGCTCAACTAGGCTATTAGGTATAGCAGTCTGTAGGTAGAGAAGGCCGAAAATTCGAATCGCTTCAGTGATCGTCGAAATAAATAAATATCTAATAGCCTGGTTGAGTCGTTGTTATAATTGTGCCATATTAGGGTAGCCCTTCATAATATGAGTAAAAAAAAAAAAAAAAATTCTCACCCCTTAAATTGACTCGAAATACTAAAAAATGATTTGTAAATGTGAAATCCGCTCTTAATTTTAATATTAACCCGTGCCCCAAAGGCCCTTTCAAGGGCGAGTCTACGATAACTGTGGCGCCGCGATATGACAACGGATTTTAATAGGACTCGACGAGATAAGACGAAAATCAAGAATACAATTTTTCGATATATCGCTTAGTTTTCGAGATATCGAAGTCCAAAGTCCAAAGTTCAAATTTTTGTTGGTTTTTCACGTATTCTGATGTTTTTTTATGGTGACTCAGAATAAATGATCGAATTTGACCGATATTGAATACATGGCGAGATATCGACTTTATATATATATATATATATATATATATATATATATATATATATATATATATATATATATATATATATATATATATATATATATATATATATTAATTTATAAGTGCGTATATGTATATTGTATATTATATGTATTGAAATTTTTTTTTTTTCTTTGAGCGTTCGTATATTATGTCTATGTATATATAGCATCTTGAGTCTTCTTTGGTTTTTTTTTTGTTTTTTTTTGCCTTTTTCTTCTTTTTCTAAATCTAAGATATATATATATATATATATATATATATATATATATATATATATATATATATATATATATATATATATATATATATATATATATATATATATATATATATATATATGTATATATATCTTAGATAAATAAATAATCAATTTGTGTCTGTGTGACGTGTGTTCGTTTCCAGAGACGATCAGAAATTAAGATTTTTTCTTGTTTTGTTTTTTGGCACATTCCGCGAGCTTCTTTTAATTAGTTATTCTTATTATTATTAATATCATTATCATTATTCTTATTCTTATTATTATTAGTATTATTATTAATATTATTATTATTATAATAATAATAATTATCATTTAGGGTACCGTATAATAGGTTTATATGTATAGGTATACATATACAGTTACATACACATATAATACATAATATACACATACTCGTTCATAGGTTTATGAAGAAATACTGCAGTCGAACGCGAATTATCATGCTGACCTGTTGCTGCTACTGCTGCACTTCCGCTGCACTTTAGAGTGTTTCGTTCATTCGTTTATTTATTTATTTATTTATTCATTCATTTATTTATTTATTTACTTATTTATTTATTTATTTAATTCATTCAATTTTATTTAATTTCGTAATTATATATTCGAGCCGTAATACACACATATACATGTATATACACATTATACATGTATTACCATATAATTTTTTTTTTTTTTTTTTTTCAAATTTTTCTCAAGTTTTTTAAGTTTGTTTTTTTTTTCTACCTTTAACTTTTCAGTTGTAATTTTTATTCAATTCAATTCAATGATTATCATCATCATTATTATTCTTATTATTATTATCATTATTATTATTATTGTTATTATTATGATTATCATTATAATTACCGTTAAAATAATAACTTTAAAATATCAATAACAATTTAAAAATATTATTATCATACTGTATGTATAAAGTATGTATTTATAATTTGAAAAGATAATAACGTGATTGGTTGTCGCGTCATATACATATATACCTATGTGTATATACCCATATATTCTATGCCATAGATATATATTAATGATAATTTGAATAATTCATTTTTATAACACATGAACATAATAATAATAATGATGATAATAATAATAATAATAATAATAATAATAATAATAATAATAATAATAATAATAATAATAATAATAATAATAATAATAATAATAATAATAATAATAATAATAATAATAATAATAATAATAATAATAATAATAATAATAATAATAATAACAA